>QLOH01000778.1:0-419106 GCA_026901365.1 Sesbania bispinosa | reverse complement strand
TTGGGCTGACTCAATTTATCTTAAAAACCGCATTTAAGCCCTAATTGGAGTAGAAGCTTAAACAAATCCATTTGATCCAGAATTTATTTTAAAGAAAACAATATGACAAAACATATAATTATCAATATATATTTTAATCCATCAAATAAGTACTAGTTTAAAATGTCCACTTTTTATAAAGAGTTCATTTTATAAAGAAATTCTTTTTATAATATAAAACATCAAAACTCTTTATAAAAAATTACACAATTTAGTAAATATTCTTGACTTCGAATAAGATCTATAAATATATTCAATTTAATTAAAAGTTTAAAGTTTAAACAAACAACCTAGAATAACATTATCAAATATTTAAACTTTAAAACAATCTTCAGTAAATCAATTAAATTATCTTTCAGTAAATCAATTAAATTATGTTCTAAAGGAAAAAAGAATTAATAAATTCCCAAAACAATATCATAACTAGTTTTTATAATAATTTTTTACAATTATAAAAATATTCTTCACTTTCTATAAAATCTAGAAAAATTAATAAAATCGATTTATGTAAAATTTTTAAACAATCAAAACCTAGAATAACATTATCAGTCAAAATTTTAGAGAAATCTTTATCGATTACATTTTATTTTAAAACAACTTTAATCAAACAATACTTACATCCTTCTCAAAAGAGAAGAAAATTGAAAATAACAATTTTAACTATGGAAGTAAAAATATGGAAAAAAATGGAATGTTTTGTCTCATGGCCAGTCCCAATGTTAAAGGCGGCGATGCCGCCTACATAAGGCGATGGAATATGAGACAGCCCCAGCGGAGATGCCACCCGTTAGGGCGGCGCCGTCGACACCGAAGCATTGTTTTATGACGGATACTTGAGAACTATGCAAACACCCTATCCGTTTGCTCTCAAAAAAGTGTTGAGACTCCTTCTCAGAAATCTCCCGTCAAAATTTCTTACAAATTTCTAAACAATAAATAACACGTAAACAAATCATTTTTAATTTCTGCTCAGTTCAGTAGAATTGTCATTCTCATTGATTTTGAAATCTCTGAAGTCTGACATGTGAATTTGATTCTAAATTCATCACAGCAGAACCACAGAAAACCACATCGAAAAATTAAACACATTAGAAAGAACGAAATTGAATTGAAAAGAATTAAAGAAAAAATTTAAAATCAAGCGTAGCAACTGCTCTCATCGACAATGAAATCTCTACTCATTTTGAATCGGAATAGC
This sequence comes from Sesbania bispinosa, assembly GCA_026901365.1. Classification (NCBI taxonomy): domain Eukaryota; kingdom Viridiplantae; phylum Streptophyta; class Magnoliopsida; order Fabales; family Fabaceae; genus Sesbania; species Sesbania bispinosa. The sequence continues at coordinate 417,869 of QLOH01000778.1, read as the reverse complement.
GTATACTGCAACAAAGGCAGAAAATCACAGAGCCACTGCTACGAAAAAATTAATCTCAGAATTTCGAAAAAAAAAAATTAGTAGAGATTTCAAACATTCAAAACAAAACAAAAATTGTTCGCAGATAGAGATCAGAAATTGGTAAGAGTTGTCGGTCACGGTGATTCAGAAACACGGACCAATGTAAAAATCATCATGTCTCCTTGCTTTCGATTCAACTGAAATTTGTGAGAAAAATTAGAAGAAGAAAAGATGAAAAATAGTTAATCATCAGAGACTTAAATACAAGGAATCATGGACGAATCCAATCATATTGTTGCAGTTTTTTTTTTCTCATCACACGATTGATGCAAAGAAAACTCGCAAAAGAATAAACAAGAACGGTACTTTAAATGAAAGTAACAGAGAAGAGAACCGAATTGAACAGCTCCATAGTAATCGAGAACTAGCTCTGAAGAATGAGGCAGATGAGAGAGGCACTGTGATGGAACGTATTGCTGCACCTATTTATAAACATGGTTGGTCTTGGTCAGTGAAGTATCTAGATTCTAGATAGTAGAAACCCTAAATCGAAAGGAAGATAGACAATGGGCCGGATCCTTATTGGGCCTTTCTTTCTAGTTCCATATTTGAGATCATAGATCGATTCCACAAAAAAAATTATTGATAGATAGATATTAAATATTTTTTACCAAAAAAATCATGGATAGATATTAAATTTATACAGTAAAAAATTATATAACAACTCGACTTACTGTTTTTCTATATCTTTTATTTCATCATCTATCACATTTCACATTTTTCTCTCTTTACTTTATTTTCTCTCTTTCTCTCACAGACACGGCCTGTCTATCCGCATTTTTTTTGAGAAAAAACGTAAAATTTATTTATTTATATTTATATTTTCAAATACTTTAAATTCAAATCTTTTTTTAAATTTGGATGATATACTGAATTTTGATTTTTTATGATAACTTTTTTAACATTAATCCTGATCCTTATTTCTACAATTCAAATGCAATTCCTGATTGATTATATTTTTTCTTACTCTAATTTTAATCCATATTTCTTAATTTAAATTTAAAATATTATCCTTATCATTTAAGTCGTGATTTTTTAAAGTAATTTTGAAAAGTATAAATTAATAATTCAAATTCAAATCTTTCTTTAAATTTGGATGATATACTAAATTCTTTTGTTTAATGATAACTTTTTTTAACACTAATCCTTTTTTTTTACAATTCAAATTCAAATCATAATTGATTCTATTTTTTCCTATTCTAATTTTAATCCCTATTTCTTAATTTAAATTTAAAATATTATCGTTATCATTTAAGTTGTTAATTTTAAAGTAATTTTGAAAAGTATAGATTAATAATTCAAATTCAAATCCTCCTTTAAATTTCGATGATATACTAAATTCTGTTTTTTTTTAATTATAACATTTTTAACATTAATCCTTTATTTATAATTCAAATCCAAATCCAAATTCTGGTTGATTTTACTTTTTCTTATTCTAATTTTAATCATTATTTCTTAATTTAAATTTAAAATATTATCCTTATCATTTAAGTCGTAAATTTTTTAAGTAATTTTGAAATAAATTAGGGGTATAATTGGAAACAAAATGTGGACACCAAAAAAGAGACATCACATTTATATTATATTATACTAGTCGTGTACCCGTGCCATGCACGGGACATTCGTATTAGACATACAATAATAATTTGACAAAAAAAAAGACATACAATAGTTTTTTAATAAATAGAATTCACAATGTATGAAAGTTAAAAATTACAAATTAACGTGAATGATTATTTTTCTGTATTCATCTTTTATTTTTATTTTTGCCTCAATTTTTTATTTGCACAATATATCCTAACAAATTCAAGCTACTTTCCTTTCTCCTTTATTTCACCCTAACATGTAAATTTTTTTATATTGTCTGTGTATCCGTTAAATCCTATTTTAAATTATATTTATAAAAGAAGTTAAAAACTATAATAACTTTTAAAATTATTTTATTTTATTGATTACATAATATTTTCCAAAAAAAATGATTATCTAAACATTCTAAAAGTTTTAAAAGTACATTTTTAAAAAAGGAATTATTATTTTTTGTAGTTTATCAAACAATTTTTTATATATTACATTTTTAATGGGATAACTAACTCTATTTAAAGGTTGATAACTATTTGTCCTATAATTGCTCCCTCTAACCTATTTATCTAACTGAAAATAGGTCTCACCATCATTTTCAATCATACTCTCAACTGACTCTTTTTTTCACAGAAGTCATATTTTAAATTTTTGTATATCCATGAAATTGACCAATTTTTTAAACTTTCCCTCTCATACCTCTTTCATACCAAACGAATTTTTCTCCAAAGAGATTCACTTATGATTAATATTCCTTATTCTCATTTATCAAATAGTGTTAAATTAAATGATTAAATCTTTTATTTTTAACACATTCTTATATCTTATAGTCTTTTATATTTTTATTTATTTGAAAAGATTTTATTTTATTTGATTTGTTATCTGATCTATAATGAAAAATTCATACAATATAATATATAATTTGTTATCTCTAATGCTTATGGAATGGCCCCTTAGTGAGATTTTTATTATTGCTTATGGAATGCTTCTAGTACATACATGATGTAAAAAAAACATGAATGACCTTTTAAAGTATTCTTTCTAGTGCTCCAAGAATGTCTCCTGTATAGGATAAAACTTTAATATTTTTGGAATTGTTTTCAGACGTAACGTTCATTATTTTATTTTAAGGTTTAAATTCAAATAGACCGAATTATAATATTTTTTTCTTTTTTTTTGTCGAAATAATTTTTTTTCTAAACACCAATAATTTTCTTATCAACTTATATATGCTCGCATTTGGCAATACAATTGAATAGAACTAAAATTTTATGGGTTATAGACATTGTTTAGTTCATCAAAGACTTAAAAACTTTGCTACCTAGTTTTACCCATAACCAAATCAAATTTTAATTTTCCTATCAAGTGAAATTTTGTAAAACAACTATGTTGTTGCAACATATACAAAGATAAGTCACCAATTAAAGAAATTTTGCAACATTTTCAATCTTTCAGTTATCATTGTCAACAATAAAATTAAAAGAAGAAACTCAAAAATCAAATGAAGATGGTCATAACCAATCACAATTTTTTTTGGGACTTTGACATTTATAAAGCATGAAAACTAAAAAACGTTGCTCTTGATCTTAGATCACAAAGACTCATTAAACAAAAATAAGAAACCCACGGAAGAACACTGATTAAATAGTTATTATAATTACTATTAACGTAATTATAAAATATTTTTAATATTATTTTAAATTTCATAGTATATCTTTATTTGTCTTATAAATCTTTTTTTAATATATTTAAACTATTAAAATGACTTTTAATACTGATATTTGATATTTTGATATAATAATTTACTATAATTATTATAATAAAAGTTGTATATTTTTTAAGTGTTTGAATATATTTCAAATTTTGTATTACATTTTTAATTTTTTTAAATGATTTTCTAAATTATTTTATTATGTTATAAATTTTTTATTATATTTTTATTTATGTTATAATTTTTTTTAATGTTGTTGGTTAAAATTGACTTTAATATTGATGTTTGATATAATAAAGGTAACTATAACTAAATAATTAATACAATTATTGCTATTATAATTATTAAATAAATTAATACAATTATTGCTATTATAATTATTAAATAATTTTTAAATGTTTGAGCATGTTTCAAATTTCATATTATATTTTAATTTTTTTTTAAATTTTTATCTTTTTAAAATTATTTTATTATGTTTTAAATTTTGCATTATGTTTTTATTTATGTTATAAACATTTCCTTTTTAATATTAAAATTGTTAAAATAGGTTTTAAATAATATTAATTTTTTTATATAAAAATAACCATAACTAAATAATTACTTTTTTTGTGCAACTAAATAATTACTTTAATCACTACTAACATAATTATAAATTAGTTTTTAAGTGTTTAGGAATGTTTTAAATTTCTTATTATATTTATTTGTTTAAAATTATTAGATATGCTTTAAATTATCATTATTTATATCTTTATTATCATAAATTTTTATTTTTATAGTGATATTTACTTTAATATAATTACTATAGTTAATTAATGGTGATGCATAATATTAATTAATAGTTTAAAATGTCAAAGATACTTTCTATTTTTAAAAGTTTTGCTTAAAGGAATTTACTATTGTACCCTCATTTTAAATCTCATTGGCCACTTTCCACTACCTTACTTTTATTTATATATATATATATATATATAAAGATCTTTTATTTATATATATATATATAAAGATAAGGATAAAGATAAAGATATTATATATTAGTATAGATTACTCTATTTACATTAACTTTGTTTTCCTTTTCTCTTTTTTACGGCACATTAACTTTGTTTTCAATATGGCATGATAACTTCTATTTTTATACTTGAAATTTTATTCTAACCAAAAAAATATTTGAAATTTTACATTCCTTTTTGTTTTATTTTATTTTATTTTTTGGTGACTCTATTCCTTTTATTTGGTACCATAATAAAAACGGTATGTAGGTGTTATATGAAAATAATATATAAATTAAAAAGGAAATATATTTTTGTTCAAAAAGAGTTTGGTATCATCATATCAAAATCTAAGAAAGGTCATGCAATTGGTTTTCTAACTTGTAGCATCATTCGGCCTTTAAAATTTGAGACAGGATATCAACGTTGAAATCTTGTTTACTCTAATTATATCTCCTTAAAATTTTAATTTTTTTTAGGATAAGTTGACATCGTTAAAAACAATGGTAAAAACTAAAAAGGGATTTATGACTGAGTTAAAAACATATTTATTCACACTCAATTATAAAGTTTGACACACTACACTAACTAACTAGGATTATAATGAACCCTAAAATTACATGATTCAAATCTGAGATCACTGCTTAAGTTAGAACAATCCTTTAGCAATTAATCCACGCGAGTGGTTGACACTTTAAAATAGTATACATGAAACCAAATAATAAGGTTGTCTTAATCTTTAATAATCGTTTTGTATCATTAGAGTAATTTCATTTCAATTAAAAAGTAAACATATTTTAGAGTTAAGTCGGATTTTAAAACCAATGTTTATTTTAATAAGAGGAAGAAAAGTGAAAAAAAAAAAAATTAAGCATTGACCGCTAATTAGTGCCAATAAATTAAATGGTCCTTCTAGGGTGTTTCACTTCATGGGCGTAACACCGGTGTTCCACCCTTTTCACTTGTTATAACAGGTTTTGTTACTTAATAGTTTAAATTATTAAAGTATATAAAATTACAAAGATGTGTCGGAATAAAATAAAAGAAATAAATAGAGCACCTCGTTGAGAGCACCCTACAGAAAAAGTCTATTAACGGGTTTTGATGTGAATTTTGACAAGTGTACCAAGTTATTGCAAGTATTTAACAGTAAGTAGAGTATCGTATCCACATAGATTGAAAGTTCAAGTACCAAACACAGGGGAATTATCTAGTTGGATAAGAAAAATGTGATTGTAACAAGTGACATCTAGACTAGTGCATAACTTAAACCAGAAAAATTGAATTGATGCAAAGAATAAAGCAATAACACAATATTGATGAAGAACAATATCAAAAAAAATGGTTAGGACTTGATTCATTTCAACTCTTACTCCAAGTTAACATAATATTCAACTCAGTTGCTAAGAATTAATTCATGATCCAATTCACTAGAATAGTCAAGACTCAATTCCTTGGTGAATTAACCCTATGTCATCAACTAAGAACCCTGATTCCTTAGGTGAATCTAAGGATGAGCGTGGGACGAGTTTTGTCCGTCCCATACCCGACCCTAACTTTTTATTTGACCAAATTTTTAGACCCAAACTCGTCCATAAACCCGAAGAAACTCAACAATATACAAGACTACTTGAAACTCGAACTCGTCCACAACCCGAGGAAACCCGTCGAAAACTCTAAATCCTAATATTTTACTTTCTTATGAACTTTCAAATATTGTTATGAGAAAAATATCACTATATTATTATATAACTTTATGTATGGAATGTGTTTTCAAAGTAGATAGAGCCTTTAAATATTGTTATAATTTTTTTTAATTATAACATTTTTAACATTAATCCTTTATTTACAATTCAAATTCAAATCCAAATCCTGATTGATTTTATTTTTTTCTTATTCTAATTTTAATCACTATTTCTTAATTTAAATTTAAAATATTATCCTTATCATTTAAGTCGTAAAATTTTAAAGTAATTTTGAAATAAATTAGGGGTATAATTGGAAACAAAATGTGGACACCAAAAAAGAGATATCACCTTTATATTATATTATATATTAGTATAGATTACTCTATTTACATTAACTTTGTTTTCCTTTTCTCTTTTTGACGGCACATTAACTTTGTTTTCAATTTGGCATGATAACTTCTATTTTTTATACTTGAAATTTTATTCTAACCAAAAAAAAATAATTGAAATTTTACATTCCTTTTTGTTTTATTTTATTTTATTTTTTGGTGACTCTATTCCTTTTATTTGGTACCATAATAAAAACGGTATGTAGGTGTTATATGAAAATAATATATAAATTAAAAAAGGAAAATATATTTTTGTTCAAAAAAAGTTTGGTACCATCATATCAAAATCTAAGAAAGGTCATGCAATTGGTTTTCTAACTTGTAGCATCATTCGGCCTTTAAAATTTGAGACAGGATATCAACGTTGAAATCTTGTTTACTCTAATTATATCTCCTTAAAATTTTAATTTTTTTAGGATAAGTTTGACATCGTTAAAAACAATGGTAAAAACTAAAAAGGGATTTGTGACTGAGTTAAAAACATATTTATTCACACTCAATTATATAGTTTGACATACTACACTAACTAACTAGGATTCTAATGAACCCTAAAATTACATGATTCAAATCTGAGATCACTGGTTAAGTTAAAACAATCATTTGGCAATTGATCCACGCGAGTGGTTGACATTTTAAAATAGTATACATGAAACCAAAATAAATAAGGTTATCTTAATCTTTAATAATCGCTTTGTATCATTAGAGTAATTTCATTTCAATTAAAAAGTAAACATATTTTAGAGTTAAGTAGGATTTTAAAACCAATGTTTATTTTAATAAGAGGAAAAAAATGATTTTTTTTTAAGCATTGACCGCTAATTAGTGCCAATAAATTAAATGGTCCTTCTAGGGTGTTTCACTTCATGGGTGTAACGCCGGTGTTCCACCCTTTTCACTTGTTATAACAGGTTTTGTTACTTAATAGTTTAAATTATTAAAGTATATAAAATTACAAAGATGTGTCAGAATAAAATAAAAGAAATAAATAGAGCACCTCGTTGAGAGCACCCTACAGAAAAAGTCTATTAACGGGTTTTGATGTGAATTTTGACAAGTGTACCAAGTTATTGCAAGTATTTAACAGTAAGTAGAGTATCGTATCCACATAGATTGAAAGTTCAAGTACCAAACACAGGGGAATTATCTAGTTGGATAAGAAAAATGTGATTGTAACAAGTGACATCTAGACTAGTGCAGAACTTAAACCAAAAAAACTGAATTGATGCAAAGAATAAAGCAATAACACAATATTGATGAAGAACAATATCAAAAAATGGTTAGGACTTGATTCATTTCAACTCTTACTCCAAGTTAACATAATATTCAACTCAGTTGCTAAGAATTAATTCATGATCCAATTCACTAGAATAGTCAAAACCCAATTCCTTGGTGAATTAACCCTATGTCATCAACTAAGAACCCTGATTCCTTAGGTGAATCTAAGGATGAGCGTGGGACGGGTTTTGTCCGTCCCATACCCGACCCTAACTTTTTATATGACCAAATTTTCAGACCCGAACTCGTCCATAAACCCGAAGAAACTCAACAATGTACAAGACTACTTGAAACTCGAACTCGTCCACAACCCGAGGAAACCCGTCCACAAACTCTAAATCCTAATATTTTACTTTCTTACGAACCTTCAAATATTGTTATGAGAAAAATATCACTACATTATTATATAACTTTATGTATGGAATGTGTTTTCAAAGTAGATAGAGCCTTTATTATAGAGAAAAGTTAAATTAAAAAATCTCTAGAAAGTTAAAATGATGTTATGCTACTTATAAAATTATAAATGTTATATATTATATATATACATATATGGGACGGGTTGGCAAATATTTTTTTTCATTATCAATATTTTTTTCATTTCAAACTATTTAACATACAAAAACATCCTAATTACTACTATTTCTAAGCTAATTACACCTATAAATCCACTAATGATATGGATTTACCAGGTTTTTCCTTCTCCCCTACTCATATTCAGAAGGCAAAGGGTGGGAGAAATAGAATTGCAAAGTCTTAATCAAGGTCGCCATTTTTTGTTGTTCACTCCGTCTTGCTCTTCATCTACAACCTCACCCCTTCTCACGCAATCTATGGACAATCCTCACACGTGGTTCTGCAATTCTGCTCAATCCCTCAAAATTCAAGTCCAAGGTGAATATCAAGTTTCAATTTTGAACTTTTTTCTCCATCATCTCATTTCATGATCCCACTATATTAACTACTCTTTCCAAATGGGTATTGTTTAAAAACATGAAATTCTACATCTCTTTTATTTGAAAACCATATGGGCTATTATCATGATATTTGAATTGCGTTGCATTGGAAAAATAAATGACAATGCCTCCTCTTATAGAATTTAGTTTTGATCCATCATCGTTGGCAAATATTTTTTTTCATTATCAATAGTTATGAATTTTCACTTACCCTGTGTTTGTTTAAAGAGAGTTGGGGAGAGAGAGAAGTGAAAGAGAAAGATAGAGCAGAGAAAGTAGACTCACCCTGGTTTGGTGAGAAAGAAACTATGCAGAGAGAAATAATGATTGAGTGGGTCCCATAAGATATATAATCTCTTCAACAAATAGGAGAAAAGGGAGAGAGATCAACTTTGTGAAGAGTTTTGACCAATATACCCTTCCACAAATTCATTGTTCTGTCAACACTGTCATGCTCTCGTCCATGCTTGAATTAGAAGCCTTCATAAAAGTAACATACTCATTGCCCCTGGTTATTATTCTGATGTGAAAAAAATCGATTAAAGATTAGAAAAGAATTGATTAAAATTTGGAAAAAAACCGATTTCAATTCTTATCATAATTGATTAAAGCTAAGTTGTGGTATATAGATTCCATGTTTGTGCAATAATCGATTTTCAACCCTCTCAGAATCGATTATTATTGACAAAAATAAATTATTAATATTTTTTATTTCAAGGGTAGTTTAGTTTTTTTATCTTCTTACACATCTCTCTCTCTCACTTCTCCACAACCAAACAACTATCATAATTAATTTCTCTTCTATCTCTCTCATATTTCTCTCATACCAAACAACCTATATTTCTACTTAATTTCTCTACTATTTCTCTCTTCCTTATCTCTCTCTTTCCTATTTCTCTCTTCCCTAATTCTCTCTTTAAACCAAACAAAGGGTTAATGAGAGTGGAGGGACCAATTAGCTATTTTTATAATTTGCTAGAACCGATTGCATGTATGAAATCGTGGCCATTCATTCAAGAAGTAAAATATCTAACAATTAAAAAAGGGTGAAACACTAGTATTACACCCACGAGATGAACATCCTAGACAAATCCTAAATTAAAACCTTTCCACTATTTTTTTTGTTACATGAGGCCCTAAGGCCAAAAAGTAAGACAAAACTCCACGCCTTAAATAGACACATTTTGGAGGTCAATATTATGCAAAATTCAATATAAACTAGACAACTTTGTTGCAACATGTCAAATAGTGCATTAAGATTTGAATGCTAGTGGTAAAAAGAACAACAAAATAATATATACTTGCAGCATGAGGATAACAGGATAATATAAAAGTTTCTACCTCATTCATACACATGGTCATAGTGTATTTTATTGTATTTTTCTTTCATATATATTCAGTTTTGATATGATATTATAAAGCAAGTTCCACATGAAATTTTGATTACAGGAGATTCTTCAAGTTGCCAAGTTCCTTTCGAGACATTTTGAATATCTTTATTATGTATGGTGGATGATGAATGATGTAGAAATTTTCACATCCTCAATTGTAGCTATAGGTGGATAGAAGTAAAAGAAATATTTAAGTACTAAAATCTATAATGTATAAATTTAGAAGCTTAAAACAAGGTTATCTAGGTAATTAGGTTAGAGGTTTGGTTGAAAAATATAAATATGATTATAAAAAAATGACAATTAATTGGATTTGACTTTAAGGTAAAGTGAATTGATTATCCAAATTAATATTAACCAATTTAATTGGTTTAATAATTTTGATTATCAAATTCTAATATATTTTACCAATCAAACCTATTTGACCAAATTTAATCATCTTCAATCCAAGCAAATCATATACAACATCCATGAACCATAATATCTTATCATTGTCATCTCTCAATGTTATAGCCCAACCCAAATATCTACCACCAACCATGTTCCATGACCCTTGATTCACCTTCAAAAGCATTAGAAACCACTACACAACATTCACATGTAACAATTAAAAGTTCTTGTAAATTATGTGAGTGTGGGTATGGATGAGAAGAGAAGATAAAAAATAAGAATAACAAAGGGAATGATGAAACTAAGATAATTCAATTTAGGGTCCCACGTCACTCTATACCACTCTAGACCTCCTGGCTAGTCTAATAAGAGGTAGCACTGGGTGACTTGCTCTAAGCCCAAACTCATTTGAATGAAGATCCACCGCGTCCGCACAAGAAGCATGTGCGACTTCATACACCCAAGTTAATTCATAGTGTCACGCCTTTCGCATCACAACATTAGAACATTCTCAACACGCGCGAACACAATTGAGGTTCTTCTTGAACTTCAGATTCTTCTCTAGGCTTTGGCTTTGGAGGTTCTTCTTGAACTTCATATTCTTCTTCTTTAGGAGGAACCAAAATTCTTGTTCTTCGAACCATAGGAATGAAGTTTCCATTTTCTACGATATCCCAAAGATCAATGCCTTGGAATTCTAGAAACAATTTCATTCTATCTTTCCAATAATAGTAGTCCTTCCCATTGAATGCAGGAGGTCTATTTGTGGATGATCCTTCTGGGATGAACATTGCAGCTCCATGGTTGGTCATTTTCCCTTGATCTTTTTGAAGGGAATCAAGCATGTGGTCAGGGTGCAGCGGAAATAAATGGATTCCCTCCCTTGTTATAATCGCTTTGCGAAAACACGAATCAAGGCATAAAAGGTATTAAAACAAAAGGTCGTACCTTATTAGGATTACAAACGAGGCAAGAGTAGCCACGTCTCTATTGGTATCCACGCCAACAGCCAAACTAGGATACACTCCTCAGCTCTGCTAGTAGCCTTAGAAAGTAAGAAGCGATTGCTCATGTGTGTATAGGGTAGTGCATCTCATGCTCTATTTATAGAGTGGTGGCTAGGGTTTTACCCCCCTCACTTATTTAACCCTCACACTTATGGGCCTGACCCATTATGTTATAATAATTCTAATTAAATTAAATTTGAATTATTATTCTTTTCCTAGTGGCTTGTTGTATGCGTGTGATCCAATAGGATTTTAATATTTGGTTATGATATTAAAATAAAACCCCTTTTATATTTAATATCATAAATAGTAAGCGGTATCTAGCAACACATCACTATCCAAATATTGAGGTTATCAACAACTTTGATAAATCCTATTTTATGATAATAATTTATATTATTTGTCCCTTTGTCCAAATATCTAATTGAACACAAGGGCATGGATTGTGTCAACCTTGTATAGTTCAATTTATATTTTCTTGATCCCCAAGTAGACTGTACAGAAAATAAATATCTCATATTTATCCTCCTGAGCATGGCCATGCATTTTGCAGTCTCACTTTATCAAGAGGCCTACAGATATAACTTCTGTTACATAGGAGGGACAAATCACATCTAGGGCACTCACATTCCACCACATAATTTATTATATGTCCAAAACCAACTTTATGATTACCTTGTTACAAGTAACGTTTGATGATAATTAAAACATATAATTCCTTATGTAGGAATCGTAGTGATTTCAGGTCGAAGGACTTCATATAACATTTATCAATTTAAGAATCGTTCATGACACTTATGTAACAACCCATGCAACGTTCTTAAGGTGGGTCTGTCCAGTACACCATTACTCTTAATGTGTCCCTATGTGAGCACATGATATCTCATATCCATGATCTGTGAGATGTGATCATCAATGAACTCACATACTAGTCTAAATGCATTTTTGTCCTAAGATGATACTTGACTAGGGACTATTTAAGAATAGTTCTTCATAAGATCTCATGATCAAGTCATCTACTTGATTTCTTATGAAGTTTAAGCTTACTATTCTAAGGACAATAATTATATTCTAAAAGAATAAGTTTGCCTTTATACAATAACATGATACAAGTGATGGATGTTCATAAATATATAAGTCTCTAGTGCATATTCCTAACAATCTCCCACTTGCACTAGAGACATTCAGACATAACTATTATGCCTAATGATCTAGTGTGCCCTTCATGCTTCTGCTGCACAAGGGGTTTAATGGGTTTGTAACAGCGACTGTTTCATGCTTCGAACTTTTCTAGCTCACAGGCCTACCATTCAAATAAAACACATAACCTGATTGTGATCTTCAATCATCTTTGTCGGTTTGGAAGCTAGAATCAGTGTAACCCTTTACAAGTAGCTCTTCCTCACCTCCATATATCAAGAATGAATCCTTAGTTCTTCTCAAGTACTTAAGGATGTTTTTGATTGTTGTCCAGTGATCTTCATGAAGATCAGACTGGTATATGCTAGCCATGCTTAAAGCATATGATATTTTTGGTCGAGTACATAACATGGTAAACATGATAGACCCTATAGCGGATGCATAAGGAATCTTACTCATGCGACCTCTCTCTTCTTCACTGGAAGGAGAATGAGCCTTAGATAGGCTTATACCATGTGACATAGGTAAAGATCCCTTCTTAGAATCTCGCATGTTAAACCGTTTTAACACTTTGTCTATGTATGTACTTTGACATAGGCCAAGTAATCTTTGAGATCTATCTCTATAGATCCTGATACCTAACACATAGGTCGCTTTGCCCAAATCTTTCATAGAAAACAATCTCCTAACCAAGTCTTTACAGACTGAAGGGTAGGAATGTCATTTCCTATGAGAAGTATGTCATCTACATACAAAACCAGAAAAATCACAAATGCTGTCACTAACCATTTTGTAGACACAAGGTTCATCTTTATTTTAATGAAACCAAACTGCTTTACGACTTCATCAAAATTGAAGATTCCATCTTCTAGAGGCTTGCTTTAACCCATAAATGGATCGTTGCAACTTATATACCTTTAGGTATAACAAAACCTTCAGGTTGTATCATATACATATATTCAAGAAGGCTTCCATTTAGGAAGGTTGTCTTGACATCCACTTGCCAGATTTCATAATCATGGTAAGTTGCAATAGCAAGCAAGATCCGAACAGATTTAAGCATGACAACTGGGGAAAAAGTTTTCATCATAGTCTATACTATGAATTTGCGTGAAACCCTTTAGCCACCAACCGTGCTTTAAAGGTACTTACATTACCATCCATGTCAGTTTTCCTCTTTGAAAACCCACTTGCACCCTAGGGGTTTTATCCCTTCGGGTGGCTCAATCAAGGTCCATACCTTGTTAGTGTACATGGAATCCATTTTAGATCTCATGGCATCAAGCCATTTCTCATATTCTAGACTCAAAAGAGCTTCTTGGTAGATCACTGGTTCACCTTGATCCATTAGCAATACATCCCCTTCTTGAGACACAAGGAAACCATATCTCTTAGGTTAGTGACGTACTCTATCTGATCTACGCAAGTCTTGCGCTACTTGAGCAGATGGCTCCACAACACTTTGTGATATCTGCTCTTGCTCCATCATTGGCTCATTGCTACTTTATGATACTTGAATTTCTTCAAGTTCTACTTTTCTCCCACTTATTTTCTTAGAGACAAATTCCTTCTCTAAGAATACAACAGTCCTAGTGACAACCACGCTGCCTTTGCTAGGATTATGGAAGTAGTAACCCTCAGTTTCTTTTGGGTATCCCACAAATAAGCACTTATCTGATTTGGGTCCTATCTTATCTGAAACTTGGCGTTTCACATAAGCTTCACAACCCCAAATCTTCATAAAAGACATACTAGGTCGTCTCCCAGTCCATATCTCATATAGTGTCTTTATGACAACCTTAGATGGAACACGGTTTAGTGTAAAGGCTGCCGTTAACAAAGCATGACCCCAAAAGGAGCCGGGGAGATCAGAATGACTCGTCATGGATCGAACCATATCCAATAGGTTCGATTTCTCCTTTCTGAAACTCCATTCCATTGAGGTGTTCCAGGAGGAGTGAGTTGAGATGTTATCCCACATTCTCTTGGATAGTCATCAAATTGTTGGCTTGAGTATTCTCCACCTCGATCTCATTGAAGTGTTTTAATATTCTTGCCAAGTTGGTTTTATACTTCATTCTTAAATCCCTTGAACTCTTCAAAGGATTCAAATTTGTGTTCCATCAGATACACAAATCCATATGTACTGAAAACATCAGTAAAAGTGATGAAGTATTGAAAACCTCCTCTAGCCATTGTGCCCATGAACCCACGTACATCACTATGTATGAGACCAGGGAGATCACCGGCCCTTTCACCGTTTCCAGTGAATGAGGTTTTGGTCATCTTCCTTAATAGACAAGATTCATATGTCTCAATTGATTCAAGATCAAAAGATTCCAAATAGCCATCTTGATGGAGTTTGAATATGCGTTTCTCATCCATGTAGCCCAAGTGACAATGCCAAAGACAAGTTGGGTTCAAATCATTTGTTTTGACCCTCTTAGAACTTATGTTATAGATAGGCACTTCCATGTCAAGAACATATTGTTCAACTTTGCACAACCATATCATTCAAATAAATTGAATTATAAAACACTTTTGTTTCTAAACAAGAAACGAAATTTAAAATTCCCACTAATGGTAGGCACAAAATAACAATTATTTAGTTCAATAACTAGTCCAGTTGGCAAAGTTAAATAATAGGTTCCTACGGCTAAGGCAGCAACTCTTGCTCCATTTCCCACACGTAGGTCGACTTCTCCTTTAGCCAATGACCTACTCCTTTTAGATCCTACACATTCACACAAATGTGAGATCCACACCTGGTATCTAATACCTAAGGTGCAGTAGTAGGTAAATTGATTTCTATAACATAGATACTTGAAGCGGAAGTCTCACTTCCCTTCTTGATCTCCTCCAGGTACTTTGCACAGTTTCTCTTCCAATGTCCTGATTGGCCATGGTGGAAACAATTTTCCTTCCTTAGCTATCCCACCCATAGGCTTCAAAACAAATATACTAGGCTTATCCTTGCCTTTGTCCATTGGTTTGAAATAGGGCTTCTTGAACTTCTTCTTGCCCTTTGCCTTTTCCAGGTTGGACCATCAATATGGCCTTCCCTTTACCTTTATTAATGTTTTGCTCAGCTGTTCTTAACATGCTTAGCAATTCCGGCAGTGGTTTGTCAAATTCATTCATGTTATAGTTCATGATGAATCGACTATAGTTGTTCGGCAACGATTACAGGACAAGATCAGTGGCCAACTCTTAACCTAATGAGAATCCAAGCCTTTCTAGGTTTTCAATGTACCCAATTATTTTGAGTACATGAGCACCAACATGGGTTCCCTCTGCCAGTCAATCATTGATAAAGTGCTTCTGAGACTTCAAATCGTTCAAGCCTAGCTTGTCCTTGATAAAGTCTCTTTAAGTGTACAATCATATTGTACGCCTCCATGTTCTCATGTTGTTTTCAGCATTCATGGTAGCAAGCATAAGGCAACCTACATCGAGAGCAACATCCAGATGTTTTCTAAAAGCATCCTTGTCAGCTTTCGAAGCATTTGCAACGGGTGTTTCAGGAATAAGCCCTTCCAGGACATGCAACCTTTTCTCATGCCTAAGGACAATCCTTAGGTCTCTATACCAATCTAGAAAGTTAATTCCAGACAGTTTGTCCTTCTCAAGGACAGATCGCAATAAAATATTATTTTGTTGTGTTCAAAATTATGCACGTAAGTATCATATAACAAACATATTTAACAAGGTCTTTAATTAAATATGCCTCCCACTATTTTGATTCAAAACAAGTACCCTAAATATAAAGAATCAGAAAATCCCATCACTAGATTTTATAGTGGGCCAAGATCCATATTTCACCTAATTTTAAGTCAGCTTTGGCTGATCGCTTAAAAAAGGTTATTTAGGTAGGAACATGCTTTCCAATTGTATCTCATACAACTCTTGGATATATATAGTTAGGTGAATAACACTTATTCTAATTCATCTTATGAATTAATGCCTAACTTAGTGCCTCTAGGTTCTTCAATCCTATTGAATATACCTAGTTAAGTCAAAACCCAATGAATAACAGTCGGATATTACTTTTTATCCTATCGCGTTTTACTAAAATAGATAAAGGTACCCTGCTTTGGCAGACCCACACTTCATCGCCTCTAGTCTTAACGAGTGTTATTCATTGGAAGGCAAAACATGACTTAATATTGGTGCCTCTAGGTTTTTCAATCATATTGAATATACACAATCAAAATCCAATGGTTGACAATCAGATATTACTTTTATCCTATCGTGCTTCACTGGAATGGATAAATGTACCCTGCTTTGGCAGACCCACATTTAATCGTTTCTAGTCTTGATGAATGTCATCCATTGGAAGGCACACAAGTATTGAGGGATTTAATCGCTTTAATTTTACACATTTGCTAAACCATTTAACAAAACACACAAGCATGCATATCATACAAAAACACATGATATGGTTATGGCCTCCTAAAATTCCAATACAAAATTACATCACATATAATCTTGAAGTCTCCATCCACATGTCTCCACATGCTCCTTTGACTCCATGCTCTTCCCAGTTACATTACATAACAAGAAGAAACCTCGTTTTAACATACGAGGGGATAGAGATGAGAAAAGAATTACAAGAGGAATGTTTAGAGGTAAGGCACGACACGCAGCTCGTATTTAAATTAAAACAACTAAGGCCATAACCAACCATCGTGCAAATTCAACATCTATTGATTGTAAAACAAGTGATATAATAAGATGTATATATTGTAGAAACATAGGGAAACACTAGAAGGGGGGTTGAATAATGTTTCTTAATAATTTATGGAAGCTTTTCGCAAACGGTTAAGTTTACAACAGTTTCAGACAGGTTTAAGAGGCTGTCTGAAGTTTCTTAAGAAGGTTTCTGAAAAGATCTTTAAAAAGGTTTCTTGCTTTTTAAAATTATCAGAACAGTTTTCAACACCCTTTGGTTAGTATAAATAAATTGACAAGAGATAAGGGATAGAAAACTTAGCCAAGGAATTTATCCTGGTTCACTCACTACCACTGTGAGCTACGTCCAGTCCCAATGCCAACTAGCACTTGGATTTTCTCTTAATCTTCACCAAGATTACAAGTATTCTTTTACATTCAAGCCTCTTCAGGCTCTACAACCAAGTATTCTTTTACAGACAAGCCTCTTCGGGCTCTACAACCAAGTATTCTTTTACAGACAAGCCTCTCCAGGCTCAAAGACAATTTTTACAAAGAGATATGTCTAAGCTTTTAAACTACACAAGTTTGAAGCTTAAACAGAGACGATGTACAATAAAAACTGAGGTATGCTCAGGATATACAAATAATGTACAATGAATATGAAATCAGAGTGTTTTTACAGAGAAAAACTTGCAGCGTGATTTCTCTTAGACTTTCTTGTATATGCAGTCACTCCCTTGATGGTCTTCATGAAGGGCTATTTATAACAAATCTTCAATCCGTTGAAATACCACCGTTTAGAGATAGCATTAAATGCTATTTAATCCGTTGTGAGACATGCTTTTGAGAGTTCTGATTTTTCTGACACAGTACAAGGTTGCTGCCGCCATAAAGCTGCCACTGTTGTTGCTGCAAAGGCTGCGTTGCAGGGATTTCCTCAGTGGTGTATGAAACTCAAATATACCAGGAAAGGTCTCTGTGTTCCTTGCCATAAATATGTTTGAAAAGGTACGTGCAGCACAGAACGCTTGACTCAGCAGAATTTCAGAGATGTCTTCACATACTTTAGCAAAGAGTGCCACGTCATTAATGAGACTTCAGACGGCTTCAACGCTTCAGACGGGTTGCGCACTTCAGACGGCTTCAACACTTCAGACAGGTTGAACCTTCAGAAGGCTTTTCCACTTTAGACAGGTTGACAACACTTCAGACAGTCTTTATAAGTTCAGAATGGCTTGCTAAAATCATAGATAAGTCATTAAACATTTATGTATCTATGATAAGTATTTTAACCCAAATTTGTTAAGCATTAAAACTTCAGAAGTGAGCTATCTAAAACATCATAATTTACCTTATGATATGTTTTAGACTCAACATATATATTAAGCGAGGTTTGATTACGCGCATACAAAATAAAACATTACGCAGTGTCTCAAAACAAAAACTGGATTTGATAAATACTCAACCAATCATCAATAAGTGTCTCGCATCAAACGAATACTTCACAAACCGATAAACGAGTAAGTCCCTCGTATCATCTGAATACGCTCTTGTCAGCAAATTGATAAGTGGCATGTTTATCGCAGCCAATATTTGAGTCAAGACAAGGTTTCAACAATTGAACCCTTTGATGCCCAAGACATGAACTCTTTCATGTTCCTTGGGACCCTCCAACATTAGAACATATAAACATATATATATATATATACATCGCACATAAAACAATCAATAAAGGGAACAAAATAAACTGATTCTGAAAGTTGCGCTTCACTTGCGCTTTACCTGCGCTTCACCCGCACTACAGCGAAGGTGAAGCGCAAGTATCAGAATCGAAAACGTAAACTGCGCTTCAGTCTTCGCTGTAACCTAACTTGCAGCGCAAATCTGCGCTTCAGTCTACGTTGAAGCGTAGGTTGCAGCCCAGATATCAGCGCTACGTTTTTTTTTTTAATTCTGTAATATGCGTTTTACCTGCGCTTCACTTCCGCTTCACATGCGCTTAACTTGCGCTCAGCGTGAGTGAAGCGCAGTTTCGAAAAACAAAAACTCGTATGCTGCCCTTCAGCACCGATGAAGCGCACATAACAGTGTTCGTTGTGCAGACGCGTTTTTCAGCAGAAAAACAGAATATCAACATATTCAAAACGATTTAAAATCCCAAAACGTGTTTATCTCAAACCAACGCTCTGATACCAATTGAAGGGAATCAAGCATGTGGTCAGGGTTGCAGCGGAAATAAATGGATTCCCTCCCTTGTTATAATCGTTTTGCGAAAACACGAATCAAGGCATAAAAGGTATTAAAACAAAAGGTCGTACCTTATTAGGATTACAAACGAGGCAAGAGTAGCCACGTCTCTATTGGTATCCACGCCAACAGCCAAACTGAGATACCCTCCTCAGCTCTGCTAGTAGCCTTAGAAAGTAAGAAGCGATTGCTCATGTGTATGGAGTAGTGCATCTCATGCTCTATTTATAGAGTGGTAGCTAGGGTTTTTACCCCTCTCACTCATTTAACCCTCACACTTATGGGTCTGGCCCATTATGTTATAATAATTCTAATTAAATTAAATTAGAATTATTATTCTTTTCCTAGTGGCTTGTTGTATGCGTGTGACCCAATAGGATTTTAATATTTGGTTATGATATTAAAATAAAACCCCTTTTATATTTAATATCATAAATATTGAGCGGTATCTAGCAACACATCATTATCCAAATATTGAGGTTATCAATAACTTTGATAAATCCTATTTTATGATAATAATAATTTATATTATTTGTCCCTTTGTCCAAATATCTAATTGAACACAAGGGCATGGATTGTGTCAACCTTGTATAGTTCAATTTATATTTTCTTGATCCCCAAGTAGAGTGTACAGAAAATAAATATCTCATATTTATCCTCCTGAGCATGACCATGCATTTTGTAGTCTCACTTTATCAAGAGGCCTACAGATATAACTCCTGTTACATAGGAGGGACAAATCATATCTAGGGCACTCACATTCCACCACATAATTTATTATATGTCCAAAAAGCAACTTTATGATTACTCTGTTACAGGTAACGTTTAACGATAATTAAAACATATAATTCCTTATGTAGGAATCGTAGTGATTTCAGGTCGAAGGACTTCATATAACATTTATCAATTTAAGAAACGTTCATGACACTTATGTAACAACCCATGCAACGTTCTTAAGGTGGGTCTGTCCAGTACACCATTACTCTTAATGTGTGCCTATGTGAGCACATGATATCTCATATTCATGATCTGTGAGATGTGATCATCAATTAACTCACATACTAGTCTAAATACATCTTTGTCCTAAGATGATACTTGATTAGGGACTATTTAAGAATAGTTCTTCATAAGATCTCACGATCAAGTCATCTACTTGATTTCTTATGAAGTTTAAGCTTACTATTCTAAGGACAATAATTATATTCTAAAAGAATAAGTTTGCCTTTATACAATAACATGATACAAGTGATGGATGTTCATAAATATATAAGTCTCTAGTGCATATTCGTAACACTTTTCCTCTCTCACTATTAAGTGAGTTCAACCCTAGAGGCAAGCTCTGGTACCAATTGAAGTAGAAATTCCAATCACAAGAATGAGGTTTGAATTGTGATTGCTTTAAAATTTTCTACAAGTTTCTTTTAATACTTAATCTGCTCAAGTAAGACTTGGCTTAGTATTAAAAGATTACACTGATAAAGATAGAGGTTATTGAATATGCAGTATGCAGAAGATATAGTTTCAATATTGAAACTCTTGTGAGTATCACTTACTTAGGTATTAATTACTTTTCAAAATAGTTTTATGCACATGTAATCAATCATAAAATAAGGAGAGTAGGGAGGAGAAGATTGCACATAGATTTTATACTGGTTCACCTCTTCCAACCTGAGGCCACGCCCAGTCCCTACACCAAGTAGGATTTTCTCACTACAAATATCAGATTACAGCTTCTTGGGTACACCTTACCACTAGTATTCTTCTGTAGCCTCTTCAGGCTCCTAATCCAGGTACTGTTTCACCTCTACAAGGCTGTAAACTTACTGCAGTTTCTTCTGCAGAAGATTCAACCACTGAAACACTGCAAAACACCTTCTGCAGGTTCTTTACACAACCTAGCCAACTGTTTCTCAGTTCACCTCTCAGATTACCTTCTCACTTTACTGTCTCAAGAGGTATTAACCACCACAAACCTCCTTGAGAACTTACAACAGATAAGAGAAGAATAAATTAAGTACAAGGCTCAAAATAGATGAATTTAGAGCACAGTAGAAGCTAAGTGATGAGCCAGCTCTCTCTCAATAACTTTTAGAACTTGAAACTCAAAGATCTGAAGAGAGAGAAAATGTTCCAGAAGATGTGGACTGTAATTCTGAGTGTTCAGGCTTCTTCTGGAGAGAGGTGTATTGAAACATGAAGGGAGCTTCTCTATTTATAGGAACATGGAGGAAATAGCCGTTGGAGAACTCACTGGACCTCCAGCTGTGTTTCTTGACCTGTCCTTGTCATGTAACAACTGTTTTCTGCACAGACAGTTATCAAGTTTGATTGGTTACACTTCCTTAGGACCTATCTTCTGCAGACATGAAGCCTTGTGAATTTTGCAGTCATTTCTTCTGGGAGTATACCATAGGCCATGATTTACTCAGCATAATTTATTTAAAATATATTTGACCTAGTTGCACTTCTAAAAATGATTGAAAACAGAATTTAATGAATTCTGCTTCTTCTGCAGTATAACTGATAGCATATTTCTTCTACAGAAATCTTTTCTTTCTTCTGCAGAGAATTGTTATTGGTATATGAGAATTATTGAGGTCCCCAAAGAATAATTATGCCTGACTTTATTTTGGGAAGGCTTAGGAGATCATGAATCTTTAAGCATAGTGTTGCTTCTTCACTTTTGGTAAAAGTGAATCTTCCTTCTAATTTTATTTAATTCTGGGAATCTGTTTTTAAGTACAAAATTGAGTTTAGTCAAACCATTCATTGTCTAGATATCCCTTTCTCCTTCTTTGAGAAGCTTCCAACATTTTCAATCATGTTTCTTCTAAATGAGTATTTCCTCTGTATCTTCTGCAGACTTTGCTCTTTTTGAATCTCATTACATAAGATCTCTTCTCTACATTTTCTCAACTGCTTTCTTGCTTTCCTTCATCAAATTGCTATTTCACATATGTTGAAGACATCTTTTACAGCTTGATGCAGTGTGAGAGTATTGATTTCTTTCTTCTAAATTTTGGTTCTATCTTCTTCAGATTCCTGCCTGTATCTTCTTAACATACACTCAAGTGAAGTGATTAGTTCCCTTTTTAAATACAAGTGAATTTTGATAGGTTTTCATTATTAAAATCACTTTAGGAGGATTCTTGGACCTTACAGGTGTGAGTGTGGACCGCACAGTACAGGTGGGTCCCACGTGGAGTGTGCAATTACTCTTTTCTCCCCATATTCAATTTTGTAACATTTTTTCATATTAAATAATATTGCTAGAACTAATGTTCCAAAAGAAAACAATATTATCATTACTTTATATATATATAAGTAAATATTAAATGATACATCAATGTACCATTTAAGAGGTGAAATAAGTTATATGTTGTTGCATTTTAATTTATGGAAGTATGACGTAGATCGCAATAAAAAAATGTCTATTAGAGATATAAATAGTTTACATTTATTATTAAAAAATTATTAATTTATTAATAGATATTATAAGATTATATTCATGTTTTATTATATATATGGTAAATCTAGCTCAAAAGGTTATATCCTACGATTATCTTTTTAATTTTATTATAAGTTGTAACAGTAAATAATAAATGATACATCAATGTACCATTTATGAGGTGAAGTAATTTATATGTTGTTGCATTTTAATTTATGGAAGTATGACGTAGATCGCAATAAAAAAAGTCTATTAGAGATATAAATAGTGTTACTACACCGTTTGGGGGTAAGGTTGTTGTGCTTGGTGGGGATTTTAGACAAATACTATCAGTTATTCCTAAAGCAAGTAGGGCTGAAATTGTCATGGCCACAATCAACTCATCTATATTGTGGAAACATTGTACTGTTTTGTCATTAACAACAAACATGCGGTTGCAATGTAAAGGAAATGTTTGTGCACCTGATCCAGTGAAAGAATTTGCTGATTGGATCCTTGCACTTGGTGAAGGGAGGCTGGGTGAGGATGAGGATGGTGAGTCAATTGTAGAAATCCCTGATGATCTATTGTTGTTATCTGATCAAGATCCAATTGATGACTTGGTGTCATTCATTTACCCAGATATTGTTATTAACCATCAACGAGCAGGTTTTTTCCATGACAGAGCTATATGTGAAGTCTATAAATCGGTTTAAGTATTTAAACATGATTATAAGACTTAGCATCCTTAAGTTTTAATGATTAACAAATAAGATTATATTATATCAACAGGTTCTACTGAGAAAGGTATTGGTTTGTTGATTATGTTTCAGGATGGAATATTCACTATCTGAAGAAGAAGAGTAGAAGAACACATCAAAAGAAGAATCTGAATCAGGGGATCAGAATCAAAAGAACAAAGTGCAGAATCCGAAGAAGAGTAATCCACAATCAAGTTGAAGACTCGAAGGCTATCTGAAAAGAGTTGAAGAATAGAAGACTACTTAAAGACTCGAAGAAATGAAGACAACATGAAGCAGTCTGAAGATTGAACATATCAGAATCAAGAAATGACCTCTTGAAGACATTGCAAAGTGTAAAGTACATGAAGATCACTCACTCAGTAGATAAAGCTAGACATGTTTTTCTACCTCGATTAAAGTCTTGCATAAATAAGGAAATATTGCAAAGACTTTCCACAATGCCTGCAACAAAAGGATTTGTATAAGCAGACCCACTGCATCCACACCTGCTGCAAATCAGAAAATGATAGAAGACCAAACAGAAGCAAGCAAGAAAGATGAATGAATAAAGAACATACAATTCAACATCTTTATCTATAAGAAGAAGAAGATGATGAAGAAGAAGAAGAAGAAGAAGAAAGAAGAAGAAGAAATACTAAGAAGAAAGAAACTACAATCTTCTTATCAGAAGAAAGAAGTACTCTGAAGTTTCATCTTGGCGAATGCAAAAGAAGCTATCTAAAGCAAAGAAGCTGTCTGAAGCAAAGAAACTGTCTGAAGCAAAGAAGTTGTCTGAAGGAAAGAAGCTGTCTGAAACAAAGAAGCTGTCTGAAGCATAGAAGCTGTCTGAAGCAACGAAGCTGTCTGAAGCAAAAGAAGCTATCTGAAGCAACAGAGCTGTCTGAAAAACTAGAAGCTATCTGAAGTGTCAATATTCGTCTGAAATATTGAAGTCGTCTGAGATCTGACGTGGCACACTCACTGAAGACAAAGAAGACTTTTGCTCTCTAAAGTATGCTGAAGAAAATTCGTTCTCTACAAACACGCAACACTTTCAAAGCTTAAATTGGCAAAGTCACAAAGACCTTTCTTGGCACCTTTGAAGTTCATACGCCACTGAGGAAATCTCTGCAACGCAGAAATTGCAGCAACAACGGTGGCAGCTTTATAGCAGCACCAACGTTGTACTTTGTCAGAATTGTCAGAACACCCAGAAGCGTGTCTCACAACGGATTGAATAGCATTCAATGCCATCTCTAAACGGTGGTATCACAACGAAAATATCATCATCACCAATCCGAAAGAAAGCACAAGAAAAGCTCAGGAGACTAAGCAGAAGCAACAAAGAAAATGTTTGAATGAAATATTTTAATTCAAACATATTTTATCATCTGCAAGAAACAGCCATTGAACAAGACATCACACCCAAAGAAGATATGATGTCAGGAGCAAATGAAATAGGAGTATATACAGAATCGGCAAAAGGACAAATCCAACGGATACCTCCTCATATACACTCCAAAGAAAAGCAGAGGAAATCAGAAGTCAGCTGAGGAACGCAGAAGAAATCACAAGACAGCTGAAGAAAAGCAAAAGGATATCAAGAGAGAGAACATCAAGAAAATCTCTCTAAAGAGCTCATCTACAGAAGTGTCAGAACAGGACTATCTGAGCACTTATTTGCTTAAGAAGAAGCAACCGTTTGAGACCCTATTACACAACGGCTATATGAGCCACAATCATCAATTATCTCAACGGTATTATGAATCATCTTCAAACGGCTATATTCCAACAGAACATATAAATAGCCTCAAGGAAGAATTTGAAGATGTTGAACTCATTCACTTGGTTCAATCAGTTGATCAAGATGTATCAGAAAAACCTTATTGGTTGTTGACCATGCTTACTTGAATCAATCAGGTTGAAAAGGTTGAAAGAGAATTAACCATGCTGCCGACCGATTGGTCAGTCAGACAAAATTATTGATCAACAGAATCAAACTAGTTAATCAGGCTGAGTGCCTTATGGTTAACAAGAGTTGACTTGAGCTTAAGTGGATCATGAAGATGTCAACGAAGTTTGATCAGAGAGTTGGTTCTCAATCAGGCTACTGACTAGCTGGTCAGTTAGTTAGGTTGTTCAGTTGGTCTGTTTGATCGAGTGAGTTGATTGTTCGAAAGGCAATCATGCTGAACAAATGACTATCAAATTGGGTACAGTTTGAAGCTTTGATATACCTTGGTGTTCTTATGATATGGGTGAGAATGTAGCCCAAGGAAACTAATGGTTTGAGAACAAGGCCGGAGCATCATTTCACATCTTAGTTAGCCTACTCTCAGAGGATGCATTCCTCATAGAAAGACAGGGATTGTGCTTAATTCAAACACTTGTATCACTGTCTATCCTTGTACTTAGCTTGTTATGCCTGTATCCTGAGTGTGTACTCAGTAATCTCTATGTACAAGTAGAATCTAAGTTTAGAGGTTCTGGCGAACATCTAACTTGGATTGAGTAGTGAAACTACTCAACACTTTATGTGTCTAAGAGCCTGGAGAGGCTTGGTGGAAGAAAGAATACTCTACACTTGGATAAGTGTCTGAGAGCCTGGAGAGGCTTGGTGGAAGAAAGAATACTTGTGTCTGGAGAGACTGTACTCGTGATGTCTGGAGAGACTGTACTCATATTTGTAATCCGAATATTCAGATAGTGGAAAATCCAGTGGTTGTTTGCCTCTGGGACTGGATGTAGCTCACGGATTTGTGGGTGAACCAGGATAAACTTTGTGCCTAAGTCTTCTTTCCCTTAACTTCTCTATTTACAGTTTTCTTATTTATGTTGGGGATTGAAAAGTTATTTTCATAACAAACATAACACAACAATTTCAATAAAATGATCTTTCTTAAGAACAAAACTTGAGATGTTTCTCACATCACTTGAAGCATTACAAAGAATGTCTTTTGAATTACTTCTGAAATAATTATCTGAAGTGAGTCTGGAAAGACCTCAGTTCAGAAATCTGGAACAGACTTCAGACAACCTATAGTCATCTGAAGTATTTCATAAACAGTTTTGAAAAACATTCAAAGTAATAATCTCCAGAAGATATCTTGAGAAGTATCTGTTTAAAATAATCTTAAAACCTAAAAGAAACTTTATTTGTTTTCTTATCTTCCGCACGTTTTAATTATATCTGACCTTAAGATTCATTTTAAACATTATTCATCTTCATGATTTAAACAAAAGATTTTCAAGATTGACACAGAAAGCTTAAAACACTATTCAACCCTCCTTCTAGTGTTTCCTGCGGTTCTAACACTATACTTGCTCCAACTTTGGAGATAGTTGACATTGTTAACCAAAAAGTTATGTCATTGATTCCTGGTGATGAAATGACCTTTCTCAGTTGTGATTCGATTTGGAAGGTTGATGAAGAGGTTGGTATTCAAACTGATTGGTTAACAACTGAGTTTTTGAACAATGTTCGCTGTTCTGGTATGCCTGATCATCGACTGGTGTTAAAAAAAGGTGTCCCTGTTATGTTAATGAGAAACTTGGACATCTCTGCTGGATTATGCAATGGGACACGTTTGATTGTGGACGCCATGGGTTCTAATGTCATAAGTGCAACTGTTATTACTGGAACACATGTTGGTAATAAGGTGTATATCCCTCAGATGAATTTGATTCCATCTGATAATATGAGTTCTTTGAAGTTCCAACGACGTCAGTTTCCTCTATGTGTTTGTTTTGCCATGACGATCAACAAAAGTCAAGGCCAAACATTGTCACATGTTGGTGTATTCTTACCAAGGCCTGTTTTTTCACATGGTCAGTTGTATGTGGCGGTATCTAGAGTGTCCTCCCGTTCTGGACTTAAAATAGCCATATCTGATGACAACTCACACCAACGTCGATTCACTAAGAACATTGTGTATAAGGAAGTTTTCCAAAATATATGATCAATCGTATCAACATTTACTAATTGTATTATTGCACCTAAACATTAAATTAGACTCATTTGTTATGAACCAACACAATCTTTTAACTTACACCAATTTTTCAAAAATATTAAAAATGCCTGTTAGTACATCACACTAATCCTTTTCAAACTTAGTTTTTTCCATGATATTATTCATTATTGAAGTGTCCGTGCTATGCACGGGTCACTACACTAGTTGTAAAACTAGGGGAGAGAGAAAGTAAGGTTGTTATATTCCACAACCGATGGGGAGTTAGCAATTAAGAAAATTTTGAAAAGTTTAAGTGAAATGTATTAAATACAACCCAATAAAAATGTGACAACTCACAAATGTACCAATACCCATAGTTGTCACCATATATATATATATATATATGATTTACAATCTTATTTGTATATTCTTATCATCAAGTGTTTAAATTAGGAGTTTAATTAGTATACACTGATAATAGAAAAACACTATCATCCAATGATGTATTACCACATTATTTAATAAGATTAGAATTTGGATTCCAAGCAGTCGACTGCTGGGCAGTCACAAAATCCGAGTCATCCGATCAAGATCAGACGACTTAAAATCCGAGATATGATTTGAGCATCTCGATTTTTAGGCTGTCCGATCTTGATTGGACGACTCGAATTTTGTGACTGCCCAGCAATCGACCGCTGGGAATCCAAATCCAATAAGATTAATAATACAAGAAGTGTCATACTCATTAAATGATGTGATAACACATTATTGGATGATAATATTTTTATACTATCCTTGTGTGTGTATATATATATATATATTAAATCCTTCAATTAAACCATACATGATTTTCTTTTTTCAAAATCAGCAACAAGTTATTAATGAAAATAAAAAAGTATTCCCATGTTATTATTTTATTTAAATAATAATAATAATAATTTAATTTAGATTTTGTACAAAATTTTGTAAGGAACCTTCGAGAAAGTGGAATTAGGGGGTTCACGTTAGAAAGTAGAATAAGACAGATGAGATGCCAAATCAAAGCCTCGTCGAATTGTCTTTAAACGTCAAAAAAATTAATGAAAACAAACTACACACACTAATCACGTTTACACACACCACTTCCCTTCTCTTTCTCTTTCATTTCTTCAATTGCATCCTTCTCCTGATTCCCCACCAATCTCTTCTTCATCATCATGGTTCGCCGTTTTGTTCCTCTTTTACTCTGTTTCCTCTGTTTTCTCTCTGATCTCTCCGTTTCTTCAATTCGATTGCCCGGCTTGGATGGAGGAGATAAAATCACGTAATAACACAGCACACCCTTGTCCCCCTTTCTCTCTCACTATCTCTAAATGCCAAAAAATCTGATCTTTTTTCTGTCTTTATCACTTTCTTCAGGCATAGATCGATGTTAGGATTGAACAGAGGTGGCTCTTCAGTGAAGTTTGATCCCACACGGGTCACTCAGCTCGCTTGGCGGCCTAGGTACAACCCTTTTCATTGCTCTTTTCCTCTGTTAGACAAAAGGGCTGCTTTTTTTTTCTGTATATAATTTTTTGTGAATTATGGAATGCAGGGCTTTTCTATACAAGGGATTTTTATCTGAGAAAGAATGTGATCATCTGATAAACCTGGTTAGATTTTTTTTCTTATGAATGATTGCCATTGGGTTTGGATTTTCTTACAGAAATAGAAATTTTAAAACTTTGAGAGACATTTTTGTGTGTGTGTGTGTGTGGGGGGGGGGGGGGGTTAATAAATAGTATGGTATCTAAACTATGTTCTTTTTGTGATATTTAGGCCAAGGATAAGCTGGAGAAGTCTATGGTGGCGGATAATGAATCTGGAAAAAGTATAGAGAGTGAAGTTAGAACGAGTTCTGGGATGTTTCTTAACAAGGCACAGGTATAATTAGAGATAACTTATTTTCTGTCCATGTCAAAACTCTTATAGGTTCTTCATGTGATTATACTATCTAGCATAAAAAAGTATGGTTGACAGTTTTTTTATTTTTTTGGCTTGTGTGCATTATTGGAATTGGAACACATGGTTCTTGTTATCTTCTATGAATAGCCATGTTTATTGGCAGTACTTGATGATGAGAAATGTACTAGAAATCAGTTTGGTGTTTCAATGATTTTGTGGGTTTTATCCAGGGAGAACAGATAAAGAGAGATGACTTGTCTTAGTTGTGAAGGAAAGTATATGCACAATGTGGATTGAATTATACTTTGCAATGAAATGAAGAATTGAAGATGCCCCATATTAAAAGTTCCAAGTAAATGAGGGGATGTTTATATGGATTTTTATCCAAAACAATCTGAAGCTATAAAAAATCCTATTCTAGGATAGTTCTTTGTTTTGTACTTGATGGAGGAAACAAGGGTAATTGGGAGCAAAGAGGCCTTCATCAGGACATTACCAGTTATTTGCTTTGATCTCCAATTCTTTAAGTTTCACATTAGTGTAGAAGAGGGTGGTTTGAGGCTAATGGTTTAAAGAGAGTAAAATATTCCTTCTCATGTCCAAATAATTTCCTTGAAGTTATTGATTGAGATTCAGTGAGAACAAACAGTGAGATAAAAAATGACTACCAAGAGATGAGTGCAGAGTGCCTGAGTTGCTTGAGAGAGAGAGAGAATAGCCAGTGAAGTGTGTATTTTAATTGCAGTGTCACTGTTTATATGTAGAGTGTCTATTTGAATCTAATGGTCATTAATAACTCCTATAACTAGGTTGGGAAAAATTAGGCAAATCTACCCTTATGACAAAGTAACCATACTTTCCTGAGCTGAAGTTTTACACTAAGAAAACTGTTTGACATTTTTGCTTTAAATTCTTGAATTTGAATATTTAGTTCCTCTCTCTCTTTTTTTAATCTTTAAGGATGAAATAGTTGCTGAAATTGAAGACCGAATTGCAACATGGACATTCCTTCCTATCGGTAAGTAGACAATATCATTCTTTGATCCATTTTAGTTTTTGTTCACTTAAATTTAATTATCTGTCTCCAATGCATCAGAGAATGGCGAGTCTATACAAATATTGCACTATGAGAATGGTCAGAAGTATGAACCACATTTTGATTACTTTCATGACAAGGCTAATCAAGTTCTGGGTGGCCATCGGATTGCCACTGTATTGATGTATTTGTCTAATGTTGAGAAGGGTGGAGAAACAATTTTTCCCAATTCTGAGGTAAAGACTTTCTGATGTCTTTGATTCTCTTATGTTTCCTTTTAGTTAACACTCTCTACTCCCTTAAACACAAACAAAGAAAAAACCAAGAAGAAAAATGAAATCATGATTTAATGATTAATTTATTTTCTTCTTCAGTCAAAGCTGTCACAGCCAAAAGATGAGAGCTGGTCTGAATGTGCTCACAAAGGATATGCAGGTATATGTTTCAGGATGGTTTTACAAACCAATAGCACAGCTTTTGATGTATTGACTTTAGATTATTGTTTATTTTGAACTATATCAAAGAGACATACATTCAAGCTTCTAGTGCTTAATATTGTGGTGTGCATAATTTTGACTTACCCTTCTTGCCAAAACTCAAGGGGATAGTACAAGAATATTTAGGGGTGCTGGTGGGCTTGGTTGGACCATGCTTAACCTGGCTGATGTTTTGCTTAGGCAAATTCTTTCGACCTTTCTCGGGGCAAGATTGGTCTGACCCAAGATTTAGACATTGTATAAATTTTGACATTATGCATAGATAAGTCGTAAATATTTAGAGTAGGAAATTAAAACTAAATAATGTTTGATGATATATATTTCCAACAAATTATATCAATGTGAAATCATTATCGTATTGTGCACGAGATATTATTAATTTAAGTCAGTAAGTTTAAAAATTTATTCTTAATTCTTTAAAAAATTTATGGACCCGTTTGATTCTATTTTTGTTTCAACTATGATTTTTTCACATCTCATTTTTTTTTCTATCTCTCTCTTTCTTTCCTATCACATCAATTATCACATATTTTCCATTCTCTTCATTTCCTCTTTTCTTTCTATCTCTATCTTCTCCTCACCTCACACACCCCATTTTGGGGTGTGAAAGTTTTGTTACCTTTTTTGTTTTTCTGTTCCTGAAAATTGTTCTCTAAAGGACAACATAAAATTGCTTGGTTGGTTTACTTATTAAACACATTTTTCGAAACCAAAAAGGTGACTAAAAGCCCATTTGTTGAACACTCATGACTACAAGCCCACTTGAGTACATGAAGTTTTGAAGAGAAGTTGGGATGATGTAATTATAAAAGACATGAAGTTTTAATATCTCCTTCCTTGGTCATAATATTTTTTAATCCAACCAGCTTTTTGCATTGATGATCTTTCTAACCATCTTGCTGAGTTATCTTTCTAGAAGCATATGACTCTCAAGTGCATGTCCAGCATCTGAGTTATCTTTGCAGCTATAGTTTATATAGTTTATAGTCCCCACATGTGTTTTGGGAGTAATTTCTTTTAGTGCATCTTACAATTATTTTAACCTCTTACCTGCTTATATAATATAAGCAATGATCTAGATTCTAATGCTTTTAGTTTTCTGTCATTTCAGTAAAACCTGAGAAGGGTGATGCCTTGCTATTCTTCAGTCTTCATCTGGATGCAACTACAGATACAAATAGCTTGCATGGAAGCTGTCCTGTGATTGAGGGTGAGAAGTGGTCTGCAACTAAGTGGATTCACGTGAGTGACTTTGACAAACCAATCAGGCGAGTAGATAATGGAGAATGTGTTGATGAGAATGAGAATTGTCCTAGGTGGGCTAAAATAGGTGAATGTGAGAAGAACCCTCTTTATATGGTTGGTAATGAAGGAGTCAGAGGAAACTGTATGAAGAGTTGCAATGTCTGCTCGTCTTAGGGAGGCTGTTACAATTTCTTTCTCTGCTCTAAAGTCTAAATTATGTAGATCAAATACATTGTCAAATATATTGTATATAATAATAACGTCCATTTTTGGCTTTGCTGAACTGAAACATGGAATTCCGGCAGTAACTTACACAATTGCTTCTGAAACTTGTTTATTGTTATGATCTAGCTACTTGTGAAGGGTAGAAAAAACTCAAGAAATTTAACTATATTCCATATAGGTTGAAGATTAGTGAAGTAGTGAGGCCTACTTTTGCAAGAGGGATTTCGGATTGCTTGCTATCAATTCTCATACATTTTAAATATATTATCCCGGATGCTTTCACTTTGTTTCTTATACATTCTCTCTTATTCGTGACTTCCCTCTTCCGATTCTTGGGCTGTTCCTTTAATTGGCATGGAAAATAAATATATTGAGTAACCCCTCAATTAGGTCTTTAAAAGTTAAAAGACGTATCATCAGTTAGGTCCCTCAAATATTAAAATTAGGTTAAAATATGTTTTTAGTTCCCAAAATATTATGATTTTTCCATTTGGTCCCCTAAAATATTATAATGCATTTTCATTTGGTCCCTTCATTGGTGCATCATTAAAAGTCTCCATTAAATGCTTATGTGGCAGTTTAGGTAAATAAAATAAATTTTAAATGGCATTCCCATAAGTCATCTGAAGCATCCTACATGGATTTTTAGTAAGGGTTGGTCATATTCTCGCGTGACTTGTGTTAGGGCACGATACCTTGTGGTAGAAGGAGTTGCATGAATGTTGCTCTGCTCCAGTGATTAACCTTGTGTGAGTGGTTGATAGTTTGATAAGAAATCTATGTTGTTGTTTAAGTGAAGAAATCGTCGCACGATATTTGTTGAAGTGGAAGGGTTCAGAAGGTAACACATTTCCCCCTTTAGTGTAGCTGCATCAAGAAGAGGAACCATGAGGGGGAGAGGAAGAGTGTCAACCCCTCAACATTAAAGCACTACATCTGACCAATTGCAAGGCAATGTAAATGTGAGAATTTAAAATTGTGTGGATTTGATTTAACAGTTGTAACTTAATTCAATACTTCTAACACATGAAGTTTTGATTTCCAAGAATGCTGGTGGATCAACAACTGTTAGAGGAATGGGAGGGGTATTTGGTAGAGCAAGGGGAGCAACACCCATGGGTAATGTAGACATAGTGTTACGGTTTTCGGAAGAATGTTTGGGAATTTCTATGATAATTAGGGATTTCTTAAATTTAAAAGGATATAAGCTTTTATAACACATAAGATGACATGTGGGAATGCCTTTAGGATTATTTTGTCCACCTAAGCTGCCACATAAGCATTAACAAAGACTTTTAACGGTGCACTAACGGAGGGACCAAATGGGAATGCATTATAATTTTTTGGGGACTAGTTTGGAAAAAAATATTTTGGAGGACGAAGTGGGAAAATCGTGATATTTTGGGTGACAAAAAATATAATTTAGCCTTAAAATTAAAATGGTCACTATGTTAGTTCCTCAATTAGTCACCGTTAGAAACGTTGTCAACTTACAAAAGTTGACGTGAAACATTTTTATATGACTTAACCTGTTAAGTGCCAAATAAACATTCAATTCAACAATCCTACATGGCAAAAGGCTTAACAATAGGGTTTTTATTAGTTCTCTCTTCTTAGGTGGGTCTTTTTCCACAATTAAAACCCCAAATATTATAGGGTGGGGATCAACTTACTCTTGGAGTAACTCTTGGTAAAGTTACTCCGCTTAATAACTTCTTGTAAACATTGAATTTCATCAATCCAACCGTCATATTAAAAGTTTTCATTAACTAGATCAAGCCTACAAAATTTCATAAAATTTTAAAATTATTTGATGTCAGTTGAACGTATAATATACTTTTTAAAATATAAGTAAATGTTTATTACAAGATTACATACCTATGAATGTCCAATTGATCTAAAATTTGGTGTGCATAATCATCATATTAATATCACATTATTCAACGGTTGGATTTGTTAAATTCACATTTTACAAATAGTTATTAAGCGCCAAAGTTACTCCGGGAGTAAGTTGATCCCCACCCAATATTATATCCTAAAGCTGTAGCCCATAAATTTGCAACAATCAAGCATCAAACCCACATGTAACAATGGAGAACCACAGTTACAAGTTTTTTAAGCCATAATCAATGTAGGTTTTTACACTGTTACCCGATGACAATTCCACAAAATAATGATGGTGAAATTCTTCTAATATCTTTTTCCTCCAATCACGTTGATGATTCATCCCCTCCCCTCACCTAGAGGTGTCAGTTTAGGTTGAGCTCGGTGAGCCAACCTGGCCCAACCCGGCACACTAGTGAATTGAGTTGGTAAAATTTAGGCTTACATTTTCACGGGTCAACGTGGGTCAACCCACTTAACTCGCGGGGCAAAGTGGGTTCCAGCCGGGTTAAGGTGGATTGGCTCACTTTTTAATTTTTATATATTTTTAATTCTTTTTTATAATTTTTTTTAACCTTTTTTATTATTTTTATAATTTTTTAAACTAGACGAGTCGATCCATTTAACCCACCAACCTGCGTGGGTCGAGTCGGATTGATATTTTTTCAACTCACCAGAAAAGTGAGCTAACCCGATTCGCCTTACTTTTAGCCTAACCCGTGGTGAGCCGAGTTGGCTCACTTTGACATCTCTACCCTCACCGTCATAGTTCGCCCCTTTTCCTTTGGCGGTTGCTCATGCAAATCTTCTTCGTTTTCACAGTTTTATCAAGCCTCACTAAACCTTTAAGTTTAATCCCAACATTTTGGACCTAATTGAAACCTACTTTTAAGTCTTTTGCCATATAGGTTACTTATTTTGACTTAATAGGTCAAGTCATATAAAAATGTTTCACGTTAGCTTTTGTTAACAATGTTTCTAACAATGAATAATTGAGTAACTAACGTGATAACTGTTTTAATATTTGAGGGACCTAACTGATGACACGTGTATCTTTTAGGGACCTGATTGAGGATTTACTAATAAATATTTCAATAAGATGTCAATAGATACATAATTAAAATTATTTAATATTTTATTTAGTTAGAAATTAGAAAATAATTTATGATATTTGTCCATTATAATATTTTTAAAAGAATATTAAAATTATGATTAAGATATTACTTGTCTTTTTATTTTTAAAAGTTCTTAAGTAAATACTTTGATAAATATTTTTAAGAGTCTATAATAAGTTATTTGGTATTTGAAATGTAAGAGGAAAGAGAAATATAATCACTTATAAATAAATGAATTTATTTAATAATGTAAAATGTATTAAATATTGACAGAATTATGAGAAAAGATATTTTGAGATGAACACATATAATAATAAGAATGTTTTTCTTAGTTAAATGCAAGTTACAAAGAAGAGGATTGGAGTCAAAGGATGATAATTCTTACTTATTCTATTTGAGGCCACTTAATTTTTTTTTGCCACTTACATTATTATTGTTATTGTTTTAAAATTTGAACTCAAGAAAAGATAAGGTAATTTTAAATATTTGTAAAGGATTTAGAAAGGAAAATTAATTAAAAAGTTATTTTTAGTAGAAATTTGAATCGTGTCTTAAATGTAGAACTGTATGAACCACGTATCATGTGCAGGTTGACCTTGACCCGTTGTGGGCTGCAAGCTATAATAGATAAATATTTAGTTATTTTATTATCACTAACTACAACCATATATTCCATAACATCCCACTTTTATAAAACTCGGGTCGGTCATCGACTCGGACACGGACAGAGCACTGGGTTAATGGGTCACTGATTAAACCAGTGAGTTACAGTTTGAACCGGTTAAACCGGTATGTATAAAATATATAATTTTATAATAAAAATTTTAAGGTTTATAAAGAATAAAATACACAAAATAGTACGAAAAATAATAAAATATTTATCTAATAAGAAGAAAATAATTTTGATATGATATTCATAAAGTTAAATAAAAAATAAGAAAGTAATTATAATAAAAATAACATTATTTAATATATTTTACATTATTAAATATAATTTTGTACAAGTTTTGAAAAGAATACAATTTTTTTTTAAAAAAAAGCGTTTATGATATAGAGTGTGTTTGGCTAGCTATTTCAGCTAGCTGAAAGTTGAAAATATTAGCTGAAACCAAAAAATCTGTGTTTGAGAAGGTAGTTTTTTTGGTAGCTACAAGCTTTTCTTAAAAAGCTACTAGGAGTAGCTTTTTTAAAAAAGCTCCAAATTTCGGCTAGTAGCTGAAAATTGATTACAAATTTAACCCTCAACCACTCTCACTTATCATTATTTAATAATTAATGTTGTCCTTAAATGTCATTTTACCATTTTCAACTAGTTTTACCAAACACATTCAATAGTTTTTCAGCTTTCAGCTAGCTTTAAACTTTCAGCTAGCTTTTCAACTTTCAGCTAGCTTTAAACTTTCAGCTAATTTTACCAAACACACTCATAGTAGATGAAGGCTTGCTTTTATTATCTGTATATTCTATATATATATAAAAAAGCGCAATACATTACTAAGATGGAAGCATGGGTTAGTGGTAGAGGTGCTGCACTCTCAGTTCTTGGGCATCCGTTCGATTCCTCCGCAACGGATCAACCGTCCAGTGGCCGAGTTACACACAGAAACGATCCAACTCCATGACCGGATCGGTTATGGGCCCGGTTTCCGGTCCAACCGGTTGGACCAGTCCGGTCCGGGTTACATTCATTTGGTTAATTTTGAATTTATAATAATTCGTATCTATATTTTTCATGCTCATTAAAAAAAGATCCATTGAGAGTTGAAAAGTTAGGAAAAGAAAAGACTTTAATCGGTTAAAATTGCTTTTGTGGCATGAAATAAAAGTAGAAAGAAATTAATGAGACAATTCGTAACATGTGCTTCAAATTTAAGATAGGAAAAATATGTTTTTTGTCTTTATGTTTCGATCAACTTTGATTTTTGTCTCTATACTTTAAATTTTATATTTTTTGTCAATGAACTTTCCAAATCCCAACCCGTGGACCGTGGCCCCTGGTCGTTAATGAGACTTGTTAACCTGTTGAGCTGGTTAACAAAAGTTAGTTGTCAGACTCAATAATGGACCCCAAATAGCCAATTCATCTAATTAATCTTTTTTATTAATTTTTTAATTATTGAAATAACCATAATTACTAAATTAGTTTTTTTATCGGGTAAATTGTTGAGGTGAAAATAATAATTTAGTAATTATGGTTATTTTAATAATTAAAAATTAATAAAAAGGTTAATTAGATTAGTCAGTTATTTGAAACTCCCTATTGGGGTTGGCATGTAACTTTTGTTGGTCAGCTCATCAAGTATTTAACAGGTCTCACTAACGACAATGACCACGATTTGGGGGTTTATAAAGTTTAGGGACAAAAAACACATGATTTAAAGTACAAGGACAAAGACTAAAATTGACTGAAACTATAGGGTAAGGGAATGTTGGTCCGAGCCAAGGTAGGAAAAGCCTTTTAGCTCAAGAAAATATTTACAGAAGAGTTGTATTTACCTCATTCCATGGAAAAAAAACGGAGTTTCTAATTTACAACTCGTTAGTTGTGAGTATTTATCTGTCTTGTTCCACTTGGCTAATCTATATTAAAGATTTAGTTGTTTTTTATCCCTCAAACTCAAAATATCATGATTTTCTAATTTAATCCTCATTTTTATTTTTTTCAAAATAGTCCTCCATAAATGACCGCTTTGTTATTTTTTATAATTTTTTTTTCAAATAGTCCCTAAAAAATTATCACGATTTTTAAACTAGTTCTTATAAAATATCATGTTTTTTAAATTAGTCTCTCATAAAATATTTTTTTCAAAATTGTCCTTTTATTTTGTGTTACGTTCGCGTTTTATGGTAAAAAAACAAAGGAACTATTTAAAAAATCATTTATGGATGGCCATTTTGAAAAAATAAAAATAGAGGACTAAATAAAAAAAAACGTGATATTTTGGGGTTAAAATCATAATTAAACCATTAGATAGAATGTATAACGATAAAATTCTATTTGAATCCATTAACAATATTTTGAAAAAGCGTCAATCAATACAGTGATTACCATAATTAAACACAGTTATTTATTTGGTTCTCTATTGAGTTTTTTATAATCTTGTAACACCTTTAACTTTGTATCATCTACATCTATATCAACACCTCTTTACGAAGGAAACATGAAGATGTGTAAGTTATAAATCCATTGTTGTTGGTAATGAATAAATGATGACATGAAGAATGTGTGATTTCTCCTTGCATTTTTTACCACAAAAATTTGACGTATACGTCAAATTATATAGGCATAAATCTACCTCAAGTAAAACTTGTAATTGTCAATTTGCATTTTTTACCTAAAAGTTATAACTTGAATCTAAAAATTTTAAAAAGATAGGTGAGTGGTTGAGAGTTATAAATATAAATGTAAATTTACCTTGCTTAAAAGCTAAGGGTACTCCAAGTCATCATTTATTCATTACCAACGACAATGGATTTAGTTAACATCATTTAATTTTCTTAATGTTATCATTTAATTTTTAAAATGACATTAGAAAAATTAAATGATGTTAACTAACATTCTTAACCATAGGTATCCCTTATTATTCATCGGTTGGGTTGTCGCTTGGCAAATGAAGCAATTCACCATGTCATGTTCATGTTGTATAAGTTTTAAGAAAACCATTGCACAAAAGATGCTCCCTGATTTCTTTCTCCTCCAGTCTTCTTCCGTTCAAACAATTCACGCAAGGACATCTAAATCTTCCTCCATCAGCACTACTAGCAACAATACTTGTGCAAATTGTAGAAATTCTTCCACTCCTCTCTCATACTCATCACTAATGTGTGGTGCATTAATCCAACTTCGATCCATATCTACTTCTGTACGTGTGTGATGGACACTTCATTTTGTCAACATTATGCATGCATATCTGACTTTTTTATTCAAAGGTGTGGCCTTATCGCATTAAGGAAGATTCACTTTTTCATAGTTCATTATTGTGTAAATTTTAATTATCATTTCTTAGATTTCACAAAATTCGACAGCATTTCGCATTAGTTTTCAGGTGGCACGAAATCAAAGTGGTGACATCAAATGAACCACAATCAAATATGCACCCGAAAAACAACACAAAATGCAATCAACCGAAATTTCATGAAATGTATGAAATGATTATTAAAATATACATAATAATGAACTATAAAAAATGATTAATTTTCCCAAATTGTCTAACCGGACAATTCAAGATTTAATACATTGACTATCAGTACTCCCTCCTTTTGTTATTATAAAAAAGATATCACAGGGTCATTTCAAATTAGAGGTAGTACTTTAATCTCTATATTAAATCTCAAACGAGAAACTAAGGTTCACTCAATGCATCAACCAAATATTAAAAACCAACAATAAATAAAGACAAAACATATAATTAAAAGAATAAATACAATACACAATTTTTTTTTCGTCTTTTACAATACACGCAATTAACTAATCCCAATCCCAAATCATAGCTATCACAATAATCATAATCACAATCATAAATCACATTATAATTTAATAAATAAATGGTAATATGCATCTCATTTTTAATCTACATATCATAATTCTAATCACAATCCTAAATCACATTTTAATTTAATAAATAAACCCTATTATATATCACATTTTTTATTTACATATTATAAACTAAATTAAAATGTAAAAAGCATACTCATATAACACCTAAACCCTAAAAATCATACTCATACTCATATAACATCATTTTAATCTACATATTTAGGCCCCATTTGAAAATACAACTTATTTAAGTGCTTATAACATAAGCTCTTATTTAATAAGCACTTAATAAATAAGCTCTTAAAAAAGTAGATGAAAATTAAAGGTGCAATTTACTTAAATTCTCCATAAGTTATTTTATAAGCTATTATCAGGAGCTTATTGAAATAAGCTGATTCAATAAGCTGAAAACAACTTATGAGTATGTCATAAGCTCTTTTTCATAAGTTTATCCAAACAGTTATATAAGTGTTTATATCATAAGATAAGCTCAAATAAGTTCTTCCAAACAACACCTTAATCCTAAATCAGTGTATTTATTATTTTATAATTAACCCTAAATAAAAAAAATATACTCATATTATTTCCATTAACGATAAATGTTATCATACCGCAAACAGTGCACATACAAGTGTACTGCATGCACAGTGCACATACAAGTGTACTGCATGCACAGTGCACATACAAGTGTACCGCATGCACCGTTTGCTGTTGCAACTTGCTTTTTTTTTTTTCTTTTCAAAGGAAAATGCCACCACCGTGCGGTACAAATGGTGTACGCACGGTATGTGGTACATATATCATTACCCTTCCATTGATCCCTAAACTGTAAAACGTATAAAAAAATGGGAAATTCTATGGTACCCTAGTGACAGGGTTTTAGTACCTTCTTTGATCATTTAATCAATTTCTCTCAACTTTCTTAAATGGTCTTAGTATTTTTATAGTTACGGGACAATATTTAACTATTAGAATTTGTATTTTTAATTTTTAAAAAGACTTTTTGACCCCCTATAACCATTATCCTGTATTTTTTATTATATTCCCCTATTTTTTCACATTCTAATTTGTAATACACACATGTCTTATTTAAAATTTACTTTATGTCTTTGAAAAATTTAGGACAGAGTAAACAACTTGTTCCTATGTAGTTTTGGCCTTTATGCCTCCAGCCCTCCATTCAATAAAAATAATAATAATGTACCAAAACCCTATCTCACTGGAGGGTACCAAATTGCGTCCCAAAAAAATATATAAAAAAAAGTAATGCACAACAGCAACTTACCTCCGGGAGCAGAAGGGGGCAGCGCGCGCGAGGAAGAACCAGAGGCGGAGGAAGAAGCTGCTGCGGCGGAGAAACGGCGGACGAAGGCGCTGCGCGCGAGGCAGGAAGTTCCCACGAGCGAACGCAATACAGCAGAAACGAGAGGATGAGGGAGGACGAGGGGCGGCCGGGAGTGGACGAGGGAGGACGAGGGAAGGGAGAGAGAATGAGGGGGAGAGGGACGGCGCAAAACTGAAACGGGTTGATGGTTTACGTCTTTCAACGACGGGTGGGAGACAACCGTAGTTGTTTAGGTCTTTCAACAACGGTGGCCTGGAGAACCATAGTTGTTTATGGATTTCAACGACTAGCATACTGAAACCGTAGTTGTTTAGTTGGCTAAAATTTCAAAAATGCCACCTTAACATTTTTGACGCAAATGACAATTAAGTGTGTTTAGTTTAGTGCATAATCATGTTTGAAACATAAATCCAGGCTAACGCTACATAGAGTAGGGTTGGCTCCGATTCACATTTGAAACATGATTTTACAGTAAACCAAACACGCACTAAACTGTCGTTGTATCCCATCGTTAAAACGCATTTATGCACCAGTGAGTGTGGGACTAATATCTTATAGAAGAAAGAAAATGATGTAAACAAAAGCTTTTGATAGGTTAAAATGCGTTGCCAAAAAAGTAGTAGTTGGTTCTTATTCTTGTCGGTGGATATATATTGATGCAAGTACCACCATAATCTATATGGGACAATGTCCTATTTCTTAAACTTTCCTTTACCAAAAAAAGAGTAATGTAACAAAAGTGTAAGATACATGGATTCATTTTTCATATACAATTGATAGAATGCTTACACAGGCTCTATCAATATGAATCTAACTTGTGACAAGGGTCTATATGGACAAAGGCGTATGTGTGTTCAATTGGGAGTATCAGTTGGCACTGTACTGCTAAAGAGATGAAAGAATTTTGATTGCATGTGATTCCACGGTATCAGAATCAGTTTTAACCAAATAGGTCATTCAAATTGTACCTGAAATAGATATTGCTTTTGGGAGCCAAGCATATGAGAGAGAGAAGGAATGGGAGGCACTTGCATTATGTTTCTGATGTCATACAAATGGTTTTGGTTTTTAATTTTGTTTACATTAAGATGAATATAATCATGCAATTGTTATTAGGAGCCAAAATTTGCATGCTTTTCTTGCCTCTTCATATCTTAAACGTTAACCCCTTTCACCACTTTAAAGTTAACCTTCAATGCACATTGCATCACCATTACATAATTCACTCAGTCCTTTCCCCATACACATATCTGCTTCTTTCTCTTTCTCTCATTCAAAAATGGGAAGACCTCCTTGCTGTGATAAATCCAATGTGAAAAGGGGCCTTTGGACTCCTGAAGAAGATGCTAAAATGCTTGCTTATTTATCCAATCATGGAA
The DNA here is from genome assembly GCA_026901365.1 of Sesbania bispinosa. NCBI lineage: Eukaryota > Viridiplantae > Streptophyta > Magnoliopsida > Fabales > Fabaceae > Sesbania > Sesbania bispinosa. The sequence goes on along the minus strand of QLOH01000778.1, from coordinate 375,050 downwards.
CTGGAAATTGGACATTGGTTCCAAAGAAAGCAGGTTTCCTCAATCCCTTCATTCAGAAATAGTGAAATGGCAATTAATATAGTGCAATGCAAGTTTAATGCTTTTTTTTCCCTTAAATTTGTTTGCAGGGCTTAACAGGTGTGGTAAGAGCTGCAGGCTAAGATGGACCAACTACCTAAGACCTGATCTCAAGCATGACAATTTTACTCCCCAAGAAGAAGAGCTCATTATCAACCTTCATGGAGCTATAGGAAGCAGGTATGTTCTATTCTTTATATTTGAAAACTTTCTTGTATAGCCTCAGTGTAATTATGTATGTAACCAATATGAAATGTGACAAAAATTAAAACTACATAATTAGATTGGCTTTAAAGTAAAATCTAAATCTTTCACTATAATATACCTGCTATACAAGAATCTTACATACATCATATTTGTATGTTTTAACTACATCATATGCCATTCACCTATTTGATCATAGCATAGGCTATAGGGTACAACTTACAAAATTCAGTCTTCTGATCTAGCTATTACTCTCACAAAAGCAAGCAAAATTAGTGTGATGCAGTTGTTGGTTTATGACTATGAAGAAAATATAAGCTGTATTGTCTTGGTTTATTGAGAGAATAAACTAACCATGAACTTTGGCAAGCATCTCAAACATGTCAACACAGACCTTTTTTTTCTCTGTTTTCCTTTTATCCTTTTTTGTTAAGATAAAAATTCCATCACCTTATTTGTGAGATCTGCTTAATAACATTGCTTTTTTTTAATGTAGATGGTCTTTAATTGCAAGAAGGCTACCTGGGAGAACAGACAATGATGTCAAGAACTACTGGAACACAAAACTGAGGAAGAAGCTTATGAAGATGGGAATTGATCCAGTAACCCATAAGCCAGTGTCACAGGTCCTCTCTGACTTGGGAAGCATTAGTGGCATCCCAAACACTGGCAACCAAATGGGTTTAGTCAACAAGGACTTGATGAGCAACATGCTACCAACCAGAACTGAACCATCTGAAATCCAGCACTCATCAGGAACAACCAATGCAGGTGCCAAGAAGAAGTCAATTGTGGAGCACACACAAGAGGATCAAGTTCACTCATGGGAAGAACAGGTGCATTACCAAGTAATAAACCCAGAGAATGTCCAAAAACATGTCCTTAGTGAAGCTGCATCCTCAAGCTCATCTTCATCTTCCTCTAATCTCACACAATTAAGCTCACCACAGTCCTATTCATGCCAAACTTCTCAGACTCAAATCACCACTCCTTGTTCTTCCTTTGATTGGAGTGAGTTTCTTCACAGTGACCCTTTTATGTGGTCAGAGTTTCAACAGATGCAACAGTGTGATCTGCAGAAGGTTATGTCATCACTGAACCCCTCAGGTCTAATGCAAAGTGAAGTTGAACTTTCCAATAATACCAACAGCAATGACCATGACAAGCAAAGTGCTGCATGTGATGATGGTTCTAGGGATGTTGCTTGTGAAGCAAGCATGGAATATCAAATTAGCAAGCAATGTGAAGAAGGTCATTCATCTTCAGGGAATTCATTTGTGGATGGTATTTTGGACAGGGATAGTGAGATAAGGGCAGCATTCCCTGAACTTTTGGATGGTTCTTTTGATTACTAAATGCTTATGTCACATTGTTTTCTGTTCAATAATGATTAGTAGGATGATTAAATACAAGACCTTCACATTGGACCTAGCTTTTAGTACATGGCAGAAAGTTAGATGCTGTGTTTGTTTAGTTTCAATTTTTATTATGATAAGTACTTCTATAATTTCCCTTTGGTTTTACTAAAACCCTTTTATTGGGATCAAAACATACTATTTTTTAACCTTATATCATGTTCTATTTTTTATTAATTCATTAAGAATAGATTGTTAAAATTTATATTTAGTTAAATGAAAAAAAAAGAAGTAAACACAAATCATGAAAAGAGACTGAAAATAAGTGTAAGAGACCATCAGTGGCTCTATTATTATACATATCCCTGAAATATAGCATCACCAAATTAAAGAGTAGATAACAAAACCTGTTGGATTCCAAATATAGCAACTGACATGAATGAATCAGTCAAAATTGTATGGATAAGGCATAGATATAGAAAGCTATTTACTATATTTGCATTTAGAAGCTAAATGAATCAGAGCCATATCCTTATAACCAAATAAAAATGCTGCTTTTTATTATGCAGTCTTCTCTCTCCAAATCAAAAACAGTTATGTGATCGGTTAAAAGGACTTAATTAAAAGAGGGGGGATTTCATAAACAGATCAAAAGCATACAATAGAGGGAAGTTCTCATTCATCATGAATACATTGCAGAGATCCTCATTTTCATTTCGAAGACAAGGATCTTCTGGTCGGATATGGCAAGATCAAATGCAATTCATAGAACCAAAAACCAATGGCAATGCTACATCACCATCATCTGTTGGGGAGAACATACACAAGGAAGAACATAACATAGTGGGAAGAAGAAGGTTGCATGAGAATGAAGTTGGTCCCCATTCAACTCATTCATCTAAAAATGAAAATAAGGTACATAAAAGTTTTTTCTCTTCCATTTTTGGGAGGTGTTTGAGTTCTCCAACAAGTCATGATTGAATTGATGAGACTTATTTGTAGGGTCATTTTGTAATTTTCTTAGCTTTTCATGTCATGCAAATATGTCACCCATTTTTTTCCCCTTTTTAATGAAATTGTATGATCTTATCATTATTTTTAATAGCACCAATGTTCTTCAATGATCTTATTGTTATTCTGCTTATGTTTTTTAGCTGGAGAATTAATAACACAGAAAATAGAAAAAGTGTGAAAATTGAAAATATTAAATCCGTTCTGAAATTTCAAGCATCAATGCACAAAGAATGTAGATGTTGCTCTGCTTGTGGGGGCATAAAATAAAAAGAATGTAAATGTTTTTATAAATATTGTAGAAATTACACATCACAAGAATTTTTTAAACAAGTTTAAAGGGAGGATCATCCGAGTTGGGTTACATGAAACTGACATAGGATTCAAGAGAGAAGGAGATTTAAGAAGTGATGCAAGAGAGGATGCAGTTAAGTTAAAAATTGGAAGGGAGAGAAGAGTTTTGTTGCCCATTCTATGGAAAATTATTCCTACAGTCCCGCACTAAAAAGAGGACGTATTGTGGAGATTTAAATCCATCATTTATTTGCCTTTATTACATGTCTCCTACCTATACCAATCAAAATGAACACTTATCACAAGATTTAAGAATTTTAAAGATGACATGAGATCATTGATTATGAATGTGAAGGCTGAAAAGGTTTCAAAACCCTTCACATGCGCTTATTGCTTCCGTTTGTAAAATACCTTTTAAAAATCACAAAAAGATATTTTTAATTTTCAGTTTTAAGTATTAAAAATTTAATTAAAACTTTTTAAAAATAAAAAATTGAAAACTCAAGGATCAGAAAGGTTTTAAAACCTTTTCACCCTATATAGTTTCTCCACAATTAATTATTCTAAAGCATACTTTTTATTTAAATAAAATCATTCTTGTCTTTATCCAACCGCTTAAACTTAAACTTTTAGTATAATTGAGAGCTTTATATGCAATTAATTAATATTATATGACACTTTTATATCCATTAAAACTATTTAATTATGAGAAAAAGATTGTGCACTCACAGTATAAAAAATTTTATACTGACGGTTAATCACAACCCTTAATTTATGGTGGGTTTATTGACTTTACTAATTAATATTTTAAAAGTCGTATAAATAAAGAATCATGATTAAATGTCAGTATAAAACTCGTTTACACTAAGTTCATACCAATTAAATCCTTACATAATTTTGGTTTATATTTTAGTTTTCAAATAAAATTCATCACAAATCTAAGAACTATTTAGTATAAGAAAAATATTTTCTAATTTTACTTTCTATTCTTATTAATAATTATAAAAATTTCATCTCATTTTATTTTTTGTTTAAAAGATTTATACAAAAAAAAAAAAAGAAAATGACATAAGTATTATTTTGACTATTTTCTATATAAATACTTTAAACTAAAAATAAATACAAACAAAATTAATATATTTTATAAATCTTAGTGAAAATAAAATAAAATAAACATTTTCTCAAATTAGCAATTCAACTTCAAATTCTTTTCAAATTATTTAAACTATACGTGTAACGGTCCCTTTGAATTGTTGAACTCAATTATTGACCTTTGGCAACTTGTGTAAGTTGTTTTTGATTTGAATAGAGGGATTCAAATGCTAACCATATATAGTGCGACATGCAGATAATAGGTTTTAAAATCCATTTCCAAGACAAAATGTGCGGTCCTAACATTGAGTGCATCCATTGAATTTTCATGATAAATATTTTCTCACTGTTAAATAGACAATGATGCGTGTACATCAGTTTTTTGTCACATTATTCATGTAGTCTAGCAACTTTGGAAGGACATGTCATTCAATGACTTGAATTCATAATATGGTAAGTGACAGCTATGTTTTAGGCACTGCTTGTATTGTATCTTAGGAAGAGACAAAGTACTCATTCATTAATTCCCATTTGATTATTCTCATCACTGTACATTCTACCATTTTTTTTATCAATGAATCAAGAAATTCAAAGATAAATTGCGGTTAGCTACAAATCTCATTTGAAAACAACCTATCAGTAACACACTTGTAATCATTTTGAAATATATTAAGGTTAAAAACTCTTTATTGACTTAAAAGCCAATCTGGTTGAAATTGCTGTAGTCAATTTTATTCAACCGTATTGCACATAATAAATGCTCTGGCAAGTCTTCTGCTTTGTTTCCCTATATCATCAAGGCAATAGAAAACATATCATATACTAGGACTTGAAGATATCTTCAAGTATAAATGGTAAGAGAGCAATAGAGAATATACATGGAGTAAGCTTAAGCCTTGGTTATTATAGAATAAAGTTTGTGTTGCCAATAAAATGATAAGGAAATTACCTGAATTGTCAGACCAAAGTCCAGGTTACATAGCTTCAATCTTTCAATGAAGCCTTCAAATCCTTTTCTTGCAATATAGCTAAATCTGTGTACATCCAAATCTATCTCAAGATAGTTTTCTCCCTGTGAAAGAAATAGCATCAGAATAGGAATCTTTTTGACAGCTTCAAATATTTTCCAAGATAACTCAAGCACACTAGAGATGGAGAAAGAAACACATGTTCATTAATACGTTAACAAATTTGCATGAGGGTGAATGGTTAGAGAGAGATCATAATAATGAAAATAAAACCAATGTCTAAATGAGCTTTGAAAATGTTTACAGCAGCATGAATAAAAAGTGAAACAAATTTATTAATTTATTAATACAGCAATGCTATTTGGTACAGGTGAGTACCAAATAAAGGAATGCATAACAATACATGGCTGGGTCCCATGGAAAAGTTATTTTGAAAATAACTACACACCCACTTTCTTATATTCAGCCAAACACAATCATTTGTACAATTTTTTACAAAAAAAATTAACCTTTTGTAACAAAAAGCATTTTCCTTAGTATGATTCATTTCTCAACAATGATTCACTTAAACAGAAATTTTAACAATGATGGCCCATGAAGAATTTAGTGAAGCATTAAATCCACAACTAGCATATGTAAGTGTATTTACCAAGTAAAATTCATGCTGAGGACGTGAGAGAACAGGTTTTTCATTGTAAGCATTCATAAGCTTCTTTTCAGTTGCGCCTAAAGAAAGATTCTCCACATTCGCCACTCTACCTAAAATTTTTAGTCTCTCCCTAAAGGGCGCAATTGTATCTAGAGGAAAGCCTTTAACTCTCTCCACTTCGTCATTGATCAATTTCTGTAAAGGGACAAAAGAACAGGCGCAATTGTTAATGAAGTGTGTAAAAAGCTAAAAACTGTAGGCATGCTGTTACAGAGGCAACATCTTCTGTAACATGAGGAAGATTAATAGAGTAAAAAAGGCAAAAAAGAGCATATCACCCTTACACTGATATTTTCGCGGAATTGGTCTGGAAGGTCTTTAGAATACTTTTCAGATAATTTGAAGTATAAAACCACATTCATTCCTTCACCATCATTTTCACTTTGGAATATAGTGGCAGGATATAATGGAATCTGCATTTCACAGAGCATAAACATGTCACAATCTTTATGGAAAAAGTCGAAGTTGTGATGGATGATTACATTTGTATTCCACTTTGACATTTTTCAGTGCATATGATAAGAGATTAACAAAAAGTGTCACCCATATACATAATGGGGAGAAACTCTGTATTTTGGCATCTCAGTAATAAGGATGAGGAATACTCAGTTCAAATTCAATATAAACAAGGAAAATGCAGTTACCTGAATATTTACAATAAGAATAGAAGGGACATCCCCAGGTACATTTATTGCAGGGATTTGTACAAAGCGAGCAATATGATCAATTTTTCTAGGAGACAAAAAGAGGTCAGCACCGAGAGGATAGAAAGCAGCACTACTTGGAGCAAAATCTTTCTTCTTATCCCTGCCAACAATGCAACAATGAATTATAGAACTATTTAGAATGGCTTGATTGTTTGACACTTTGACTACAATGACCTGTGCATGAGGGTCATCCCTCAAAACAGGTTCAATCACTGAAACAAAGTACAGTCCAAAATAAGCATTCGGTGCCTACCTAAGGTAGTTTTTTCCTCTGACTTTGAAGGAACTTGGCTCAATTGGTGACCAAGAACCAGGGGTTTGCTTCTCTATTGGACAAAATGGAATCATTGAACCTGCTAATGGTTTTTGTTTGAATGCCTTGGGGGAAACTGAAACAAAAGAGAAGCCACGAATTAGTAACAAGAAAAGCCACTAAAAGAACTCGCAGCAAACATCTAATAACTCAAAAGTGCATGATACATACAACAAGCTCAACAGAAAGAGTTAAAATGAGAAATAACTAATGCCTTTCATTTTGACTTCATTGTCAAAATCACCAGAAAAACAAAAGAAGCTCAATCACAAGCCAAATGGCATCATCATTTTCACAGTCATTCTAAATTATAACCATTCCACTTGCATAAAACTAGAAATACAAAAGCACAGAAGCAGAAAGCAATTCTTGCAGGGAAAAATATTGAGAACACTCACGTAATGTCGCATCAGAAGACCCTTCCCTCCACTTGAACGACAGTTTAGAAAGTGACTTTCTCCGCGAACTTGGCGTATCAGGAGGACTCAATGGCCTTCTTCTCTCAACAGCAAGGGCATTAGAAGAAAGGCAAGGCAAACAGTTGTTAGGAAGAATCCCACAATGATCAGGAATTAGTTTTCTGTCCCCTCCAATCTCATCTACATCTTCTCCTGTTGAAACAGAGTTTAACTCAGCACAAGGGCCATCTGATTTCAATGCAGACTCTTTTGGTTTGGCTTGACACTTAGCAATCTTCAAAGAAGAATTGCTACGATAATAATTATAAGGGTGAACTCTTAGTTTCTGTTGTTGGTTATCAACAAACACAAAACCAAGCCTGCTATCACCAGAATCAACTCCTTTAGGAGATGAATCTCTTGGTATTGACCCGATTTCACACCCATTCAAAGACACCCCATCTACCAAAATTAACGTAAATAATATATATAACCATGTTGATGATGAAAATAAAATAAATTGATAATTTCATCGTGAAAATAAAAGGCCACATACCATCGTAGACACTATAAAATTCGTCATCACATTCAGAATCCAACGCTGAAGTAGAATCAAACCAAGCAGCATCTAAAAACAAAAAAGAAGGAGCTTCTCTTCAATGTCAATCAAAAGGGTATTAATTTATTTTGAAAAAAAAAAATAAAAACATAAATTTCAACTCAGAAGAAGTACCAAGTCAATAAAAGGGAACAAAACTCATTAAACAGTGTATTGTATTTTTTTTTTTATAAAGTGCAACAATTAAACAAAAAAAAAAAACTAAAAAACCAAAAAGGGTATCATCGATCAACCATTAACCAAAAAAAAAAAAAGTCAGAAGTTCAAGTAAGCACCTGAAGCGCGATTAGAAGCTTGCAAAGCAGAGTTAGAGTGAGGTACGTTGGCTTCGATCTTGCGAGAAGAAACGCGTCTGCGGAGGATTCTTCTTCTTCTTCTGCGATGATTTTGCTTCTTCGCTTTGAAGTCTTCTTCGGAGACCTTGGGTCTAGACCCGCAAGCACCCATTATTTTTTTTGATTTTTTTTCCTTCTCTGCGACCCGGTTCGAGATTCTGGTTGTTCTTCGCAAAAATCACTGCTTTTTCGAAATGGGTGTTCGGGGAATCAATGGGGATGGCTCACCTCACCAGCATCGTTGTTGAGCTGGTGAAGGGTCATTCATAATGGTGAATGCAAGTGCTAAAGTGTGTGGGTCCTTTTGATGATTTCATCGAACCGTGTAGAGTTACACACGTGAAGGCGCGTGGGTAAGTAAGATCCAAGATAAGAGTAAAAGAAAAAAGGATAATAATAATAATAATAATAATATTATCAAGTCACACGCTCTTTTAATTTACCCAAAGATATATTAAATTGGATTTAAAATATATCACATATCTTTTTCATAAATAAGGTATTTTAACAGATTTTGTTTAAGCGATACATTTTTTTTATTAAATAGTATCTCATGCGAGGAGATTTAGGATATCTTTGGATAAATAATTTAATGAAATGCTTATTTAGTACTGGTAAGTTTTTATTCTTACCGGCCGAGATTTAGGATTCTTTGCTTGATGATGTCAATTGTCAAACCTATTGATAAACTCCCATGCTTGAAAAATATAGCCTAAAACTTAAGCTAGTTTAGAGGTTAAATAGGATGATTGGAATTAGAAGACATCAAAAGATCATATCTAAGGACATCCCCCTTATATAGGTTAGAGACATGATAAATGACTAAAAAATTGTTACATGAATGATTTGTCAGTTAATGTATTACCTACATTTTCTTATACGAGAAATAAAAGTGCATATTTTTTTTATTCTAATGATAAGAAATATAGATTATTTTTAAATATATTAATTATTAATTTTTTTACATCTTTAATTTATTGTGAATTTTATGTTAATTGATCGTTCATTTATTTTTTATGGATATATTCACTTTAATTATGGATAGTTTTGAAGTAAAATTTAAATTAATGAGAACAAATGATTTTCCCTAATCTGATTATAGAAAAGATAAGAGGTAATATATTGCTGGCATTCAATAATTACTTATTCCACCTATGCATTTTTTTTTGGTAAATTACCATATATCTTATCCATGATTGGATTTGGTTAGCACAGAAACTAATTACTCACCAAATATTAGGGTCGACATCCTCTCCAATTTAAAAAAACTAGAGTGTCTCATTTTCATAATTTAAGAATTGTGATTTTTTTAAGTGATTTTTTAATTTTTTTTAAATAATGATTTGAAAAAATAAATGACCGAGATCTCATCCCGTTTAAAAAAATTGGAGAGAATCCCGGCACCAAATATTATGCTAGGTTGACAAAAAAAATCAAATATTATGCTAGGAGTAAATGAGCAAAATTTTAGCTTATCTTACTTAAATAAGGAAAATTGAAAATTTATCTTTAATTTTGGATAAAATAATGATGAGATAATTATCTTTCAAATATTTTTAAATTTAACATATCATGATGAGATGAAATTATCTTTTTAGTATCTCCATATTGATTTATAAATAAATTAAATTAGATGAAATACTTGTAAAAAATATAAAAAAATTTAACATATCAAATTAAAATATCACTTGTTAAATGAGAGTTTATATTATATTTACTTATGTATAAATTGATTTTCAAAAATTTATAAAAAGAAAAATGTTAACATGGATTAATGAATCAAAATTAATTTTTTATTAAATTATATAATACCAATATTTAATATTATAAATATAATTAATGTCATAATTTTTAATAAAATCATTCTACGTATATTTCTTGACCGGTGTTCATAAGGCATTATTTGTAGGAAAAAACAAATAAATGCCGTTCAAAATATAGTAAAAAAATAGGATAAAAACAGACCAAAACGTGTGCAATTGAAAGGAAGTGACGTGCAGACAGTTATGTCTGAGTTTCCGACATGGTCCACTGTGGGGGCACGTCTTCCCCTAATCTTCGGCAAATTGTGCACGCACTTCCAGGTCACTTTTTCATTTCTGAAAGGCTAATTAATGTCTAACTATTTTTATTAAAATAAATAAACAATATTTAACGACACAAATCCAATAATTAGATGGTTTTGAATAAATTATAAATATATTACTAGATTGTTAGTTTTTTCTTATGTAAAAAAAGCAATAATATTTAATTTTTTAAAATATTAGGTTAAAGTTAAATTAGAGATGTCAAAACGGGCTACCCAACCCGAATCAGCCCAGCCCAAAAAGGATAGCGAGCTTTTACGGGTCAGTCTAAAATACCCGGTTAAAATTCGATCTTGTAAAATAAAAGCCCAAGTCCGTCCCAGATCGAGTAACTGGTTTATGCGGGTCGGCCTGGTTAAACCCTAATTTATTAAAAATGTAGCTCATTAAAAATTATAAAGAATTATATTTTTACAAAACTAAAAAAATATTAAAAAAATAGTTTATATACCCTAATAAAACTTATTCAAATAAATTTAAAATACATTCTAAATTCTCAAACGCATTAATCCATTAATCCTATTAAACTAAGATACACTTAACACATCTTTATCTTTATATATATAAAAGTAAGGTAGTGAAAGTGGCCAATAAAATTAAAGTTGGGGCACAATAGTAAATTCCTTTAAGCAAAACTTCTAAAAATAGAAAGTGTCTTTTACATTATAAATCATGAATATTATTAATCACCACAATTAATTATAGTCATTATATTCATATAAATATCACTATTATAATAATAATTATTATTATTATTATTATTTAGAAGATATGTAAAAATTTATTAAAATATAAATAAATAAATATAATAGAAAATTTAAAACATAATAAAATAATTTAAAAAAAGGATAAACATAATTTTACAAAAGGTAAAATTTAATTTAAAAAAAATAAAATATAATACGAAATTTAAAACATGTTCAAACACTTAAAAGATTTATTTTATAATTATATTAATGATAATTATAACTATAGTTATTTTTGTTATATCAATTATAAATAATAAAGCTCATTTCAACAATTTCATTATTAAAATAAATTATGACATAAATAAAAATATAATATGAAATATAAAATAAAATAAAATTATTTTATAATTATGTTCATATTAATTATTTAATTATAGTCATGTTTATTGCATCAAACATCAATAATGAAGCCTATTTTAACAATTTGAAAATAAAAAACTTTTATAACATAAATTTTCTTTTCTTTTCTTTTTTATGATCTTCTTATTAATCTATAATCTACAAGGATGAAAGAAAAAATCACTTTTATAAAAGATCTACAAAGCATGATTATTGTTCTCAAAAAGATAATTTCAACAATTCTTAATGATATTTTTAAATTTCAGGAGGCTTAAGACTAAAAATGTAAATTGTGCTAATTGTTGCATCGAGTGGAATAATGTCTTTGTTAATTCTTGAGGGAAGGATGACACATTCCAGATTTATTATCCCTATAAATGTTGAGGAGAACTCCGATATAAAACAAGAAACACCTTTGGCTAAACAAATAGTAAGAACCAAACCTATTGCATGTGATGACGTTACCATGACTCATAAGCAATATTTATTTTAAGTTGTTGATTGGACTTTCAGAGACATACTTCGATTCACTTTTACAAATAGTGTCAACCTTCATTTTGCAGAAAAAGCTATTATTTTTTGTGGTGATATTAGGCATACATTCTACCTGTGATCCCTAAGGGTCTGTTTGTGAGTTTAGAAGAGAGGGAAAAGAAAGAGTTAGGGGAGGAAGGGAGGGGGAGAAGAGGAGGTGAAGACTTTGAAAATACTCAAACTCCCAATCACAAAGGGAGGAAGGGTTTTCTCCTCTTCTCCCATTTCCTTCCAAACAACTCGCAAACATACCCTAAAGGGACAATATACATGATATAGTTCGTGCTACCATGAACTCTCCACATATTTGGAATTATTGCAAGGTGTTAACATTGAAAAAAACATAAGATTACAACTGCCGGTTCAAATTTTCATGCAAAAGAATTGAAAACATTTTATGACTGGGAGTTGAGCATTGGTGATGGAAGGAACGGGAAAGAAGTTAATGACGAGATCCATATTGAAATTCCAGAAGATTTTTTGCTAAATGATTCAAGTCATCCTATGTTATTGGAAAACATGAAATAACCAAGTTTCTTTCAAGATCAACCTATCTTAAGACCAATTTTTCTTCACGACCAGTTGTGTATTGCACTCTCAAGAATAACATCACGTACTGGACTTAAAATTCTTATTTGTGATGAAGAAGGAAATCCACCGAACACTACATCAAATGTGGTTTTCAAAAAAGTCTTCAAAAATTTTATTTAGGTAAGTAACTTTCTCTTTTCTTTTTTTCACATTCATGTATTTTATATTAACTTCTACCATATTTTAACTTTAACTTTTCTTTTATATGGATTACATTCACCTTCATATATTCAATAAATGGAGTTTATCTTCATAAGATACTTCATCCAAAATATTTTTTTATCCCTTTTCAAATTAACTCTTTTACCATGTAAAATTTCTTCTCACACACATATTTATTACAAATTATATACACATTTAAACTAAATTATATTTTTTTTGGTAAATAAAAATTTAGGGTGAGAGGCTGGTGCCCCAGCCTTGGACTTAAATTAATTAAAACATTTAACTTTAAAACTTATTCATCTAACATTTCCATTACAAGTGCCTCCGTGCATCGCACGGGCACCGGACTAGTATATATAAAAGTAAGGTAATGAAAGTGGCAAATGAAATCTAAAGTAAGGGCACAATAGTAAATTCCTTTAAGCGAAACTTCTAAAAATAGAAAGTATCTTTAACATTTTAAATAATTAATTTTATGCATCACCATTAATTAACGATAGTTATAATTATATTAAAGTAAATATGACTATAAAAATAAAAAAATATGATAATAACAAATATAAATAATAATAATAATAATTTAAAGTATGTCTAATAATTTAAAAAAATAAAAAATAATAAGAAATTTAAAACATTCTCAAACACTTTAAAAACTAATTTATAATTATGTTCACTGTAATTATAGTTATTTTTGTATAAAAAAATTAATATTATTTAAAGCCCATTTTAACAATTTCAATATTAAAAAGAAAATATTTATAACATAAATAAAAACATAATACGAAATTTAAAACATAATAAAATAATTTCATAATGGTAAAACTTTATTATAAAAAAATAAAAATATAATATAAAATTTGAAATATGCTCAAACACTTAAAATTATTTATTATTGAGCCCTTACTTTAGATTTCATTTGTCACTTTCATTACATTAATTATATATATATATAGATATAAAGATAGAGATAAATATTATAATAATAGTAATTGTATTAATTATTTAATTATAGTTATCTTTATTATAATAAACATCAATATTAAAGCCAATTTTAACCATCAATATTAAAAAAAGTTTATAACATAAATAAAAATGTACAACTTTAAGTGTAAATGTGTCAAAAAATGCAATACTAAATTTGAAACATGCTGAAACACTTAAAAAATGTACAACTTTTGTTATAATAATTATAGTAAATTATTATATCAAAATATCAAATATCAGTATTAAAGATTATAATAACAGTAATTATATTAATTATTTAATTATAGTTACCTTTATTATATCAAACATCAATATTAAAGTCAATTTTAACAATCAATATTAAAAAAAGTTTATAACATAAAATGTATAACTTTAATTGTAAGTGTGTCAAAAAATGTAATATGAAATTTGAAACATACTCAAACGCTTAAAAAATGTACAACTTTTGTTATAATAATTATAGTAAATTAGTATATCAAAATATCAAATATCAGTATTAAAGGTCATTTTAATAGTTTAAATATATTAAAAAATGGTTTATAAGATAAATAAAAATATACTATGAAGTTTAAAATAATCTTAAAAAATATTTTATAATTATGTTAATAGTAATTATAATAATTATTTAATTAGTGTTCTTTTGTGGGTTTCCTATTTTTGTTTAATGGGTCTTTGTGACCTTGGATCAAGAACAACTTTTCTTCATACTTTGCAAATGTCAAATTCCCAACTAAATATTTGAAATAAATTAAATTGTGATTGGTTATGACCATCTTTATTTGGTTATTGAGTTTATGTTTTTTTTTTTTAAATTTCATTGTTGACAATGATAAATGAAAGATTGAAAATGTTGAAGAATTTCTTTAATTGGTGACTTATCTTTGTATGTGTTGTAACAACTTAGTTGTTTTGCAAAATTTCACTTGATAGGAAAATTAAAATTTGATTTGGTTATGGGTAAAACTAGCTAGCAAAGTTTTTAAGTGGTTGATGAACTAAGCAATGCTTATAACCCATAAAATTTTAGTTATATTCAATTGTATTGCCAAATGCGAGCATATATAAGTTGGCAAGAAAATTATTGGTGTTTAGAAAAATATATTATAATTCGGTCTATTTGAATTTAAACCTTGAAATAAAATAATGAACGTTACGTTCCAAAGCAATTCCAAGAATCTTAAAGTTTTATCTTATACAAGAGGCATTCTTGGAGCACTAGAAAGAATACTCTAAAAGTCAATTCATGTTTTTTCATCATGTATGTACTAGAGGCATTCCATAAGCAATAAAAAAAAATCTCACTAAGGGGTCATTCCATAAGCATTAGAGATAATGGTATATTATATGAATTTTTTATTATAGATCAGATAACAAATCAAATCAAATAAAATCTTTTCAAATAAATAAAAAGATATAAAAGACTATAAGATATAAGAGTTTGTTACGAATAAAAGATGTAATCACTTAATTTAACACAATTTGATAAATGGGAATGAAGAATATTAATCATAAGTGAATCTCTTTGAAGAAAAATTTGTTCTGTATGAAAGGGGTATGAGAGCGAAGGTTTCAAAAATTGGTACATTTAATGGATATGTACAAAAAATTTAAATATGATTTCTATGGAATAAGAGTTGGTGGAGAGTATGATTGAAAACGGTGGTGAGACATATTTTCAGTTAGATAATAAATGGGTTAGGGGGAGCAATTATAGGAGAAATAGTTATCAATTAACCTTTAGTTATCCCATTAAAAATGTAATATATAAAAAAAATTCTTTGACAAACTACAAAAAATAATAATAGTTCTTTTTTTAAAAACGTACTTTTGAAACTTTTAGAATGTTTAAATAATCATTTTTTTTGGAAAATATTATGTAATCAATAAATTAAAATAATTTTAAAAGTACTATAATTTTTAACTTCTTTTATAAATATTATTTAAAATAGGATTTAACGAATATACACGGAAAATTTAAAAAAGTTTACATATGGGGATGGAATAAAGGAATAAAGGGAAGTAACTTGAGTTTGTTAAGATATATTATGCAAATGAGAAATTGAGGCAAGGATAAGATAAAAGATGAATGGAGAAAAATAATCATTCACGTTAATATGTAATTTTTAACCTTCATATATTATGAATTCTATTTATTAAAAAATTATTGTATGTATTTTTTTTTCAAATAATTATTGTATGTCTAATACGACAAAAATGCCCCGTGCGTAGCACGGGTACACGAGTAGTTTAAATAAATTTAAAACACATTCCTGAGTTTCCAATCCATTCCAAAACACATTAAAAGATTTTTCTCAACTTTTCATTCTTACTTTTTTAAAATTATCTTTTATTGATAGAAAAATAGACGGTTTATATCACAAAAAAATAGTCAACGATGAATATTCGAAATAAAAGAGAGAAGTGAAAATTACATTAGATATATTATAAAATGTAATTTATATAAGTATTTCATTTATTTATATTTTACGAATATTGTTAGTATTTTTTTTATGATTATGAAAAAAATCAATATTTTAAATTGAAAGCTTCTTAGGTGATACTTATATATTTTAATTTATACTTTGAAAATAAGTGTTATACTATGCTCTGAAAATAAGTCCCTATGGTTGAATCAAAACATAAGAAAAAACGTGAAGTGAACATGACTTCGTGACCATGTACAAAAACATGTGTTTACTAATTGATTTGATATAAAAACTTATACTTTGTTGGAAAAAAATATATACCCTACAACATTTTTTTATTTTATATATATATACATGTAGCCTGAAAGCCCGTCGGGTTACCCGGCCCAAATCTGGATTATTGCGGCCTTCTTTTATTGTGGGCTAAAATGCCTGACAAAAATCCGAGCTTCAGATCTCAGTGCCCAAGCTCTATAAAAATGCGGGTTCTGGCGGGCTGATCTGATCGGGCTAACCCATTTTGCCATCTCTAAGTTAAACTAACCAAATCCTCCACCTTCACGTGGGTAACTTTATGGTATTGTTTGGTTGGAATGATTTGAAAGGGAGAGGAGGGGAGTGAAAGGATTTTAAGAGAATTATTACGTTTGGTTCAATTTTTTGGGAAGGGACCAAAATACCTCTCGATAGCATTTTACCTCCCCTCCAAAAGTGGGTGATTTGGAGGGGAGGAGAGATGGTTTAAAATAAACTAATAAAAATTATTTAAATATCCCTTCACTCATATTAATAAAGTTTGATGTTATAAAAATATAATGGTATAAAAGTAAATTACTTTTATTTTCTATTCCCTCCTATTGTGAACCAAGCAAGAAAGTCTCCCCTCCTCTCCCTTTGCCTACTCGAACCAAACAAGATAAAATATCATCTCTCATTCCCTCCCCTTCATTGAAATCTCTCCCCCTCATTTGAACCAAACAGACTCTACAAGTTTGACATCCCATGTCAATTGATACAGACTATATATATATATATATGTGCTATGCATTTTTAATAATATTCTTAATTCTTTAATTTAAGGTTTGCATTCCCCATTTAGTAATTTCTGAGTAGTTTTTGCTATATTTTTTATTTTTAAAAGGTATATTATTAAAAGAAAACAAAGAAGCATAGTTTATAGTATATGTGTTTAAAAATATACTCTTTTAAGTTATTTAATAGAGTTTAATTAGTATACATTAACATTTAAAAAAAATTACGCCACCATCCAATAATATACCGTCATATTATTTATTGAGTTTTTACATAGTCAGTATATATTAATTAATATATCAATCTACATAATACGTGGATAAATGTATATATTTCATATAATTAAAAATAAATTTATAATAAATTATTATCTTTTAAATAATAATATAAAATTAAAATAAATTATTTAATTATTTAATTTTAAATCACAAATAAAAATTATATTTTACTACTGAAATCTAATTTACGGTATTATTTGATAATAAGATATAATTAGAAAAATAAATCGTAATGATAAGAATAAAAATTTATATTAGAAATTAGGATTGTAATAGAAAAAGATAGGATAAGATTTTGAATCTTTATAAATTTTAAATTTTAGGATTAAAAATTATTAGCATTTAAAATTGAAATGGAAAGAGGGAGAATATTAGTATTAAGTATTGAGAGTGAAAATCTCACAATAGCAAGTAGTGTGGGAAATTCACCATCCAATGAGATAAGGGAGAATGTTAAAAATCATCAGGGACAACAAGGTGAATGAGTGTCTCACTCTCCAAGTTTGGGTCTCAATTTTTTTTTGATGAAATTGAGTATCAAAATTATAATATTGAGAATTGATTGAATTCTTTAAGCTATCTTTTTGCTATCACCTTATATAGAGAATTGATTTTTTTAAAAAAAATAAAATTATTAAAAATAATTTATTTTCTTAAAACAACTTAATTTAAAAACTTTAACTAATTCATATAATGGTAATACTTTCATACGTTTAAAGATTAAATTGATTAATGAACTCAAGAATTAATTTGTGGGTAAAAAATAACCTTGAGATCTAAATTAACTTGTGATTCAAAGTCATGCATATTTATTGAGACACTGCAATCAATATCTTTTTATTTTTTTCTAATCTGACACGCATTGAAGATAAAACATAAATAATGTATGTTTAAGTTTTTTTTTCCTCTTCCATTTTAAAAAAAGTTTTTTTTCCTCTTTAAAAATTAAAAAACTAACCGCACAAAGGAATATCCTATTTCGGGAAAAAATCTACAATCCTCTAGGAGTAGGTATTCCTTCCATTTAAAATCCAACACCTGACATGATTAGTTATGCATCCCCAATTTTAATTTGAAAAAAGGAAGTTAAAAAAAGAAAAAACTGTCAAATAACAAAGGGGGAGTACTGAGGAGTGGGTGCTCCTGGAGTACTGAAAATTTGTTCCTATTTCGGGAATGCCGACAGATGAGGTTCTTGCTTTTCATTTAACGGCGTCGTTTAAGAAAAATTAAAAGTAGAAAGGATAAAATAATTTTTTAGTCATTTAAAATATCTGAGTTTTGATTTTTATCCTGAATTTTTTTTTTTTTATCTTCATGAACTATTTAAGTTATTTTTTTAGTCTCTACTGTTGATTCTACTGTTAAATGTGGATATGTCGAATGCTCATCACATTCGATAATCATATGTCAAGTACCCTGATACATTATACAATAATTTTAACCTCCTTAAACTCATTTAGAAATTGTATATTAGATATAAAAAAGGAGGAAATGTGCAAAAAAAATTTCACTTCAAATTGAGCATGAAGTTTGGCTCTTTGAATGAGTTTTAAGAGGCCAACACAATTATATGTGTCAGGGTACTAAAAATAGGATTGTCGACTACGATGGATGTCCAACACATCTACAATTAATAGGAGAATCAACAACATTATGTGTCAGGGTACTAAAAATAGGATTGTCGACTACGATGGATGTCCAACACATCTACAATTAATAATAGAATCAACAGTAGGGACTAAAAATGTAACGCCCAAATTTCTAAATTCAAGACTTAGTCCGTTGGAGACCAATTCCTAAATTTTTCTAAATTTGAATCGTGACATTTCGAATATCATACATCACAATTCGATAAGAAACCAACGATAACTTATACAATTTGTGAAGAACTCAAACTTATATACATATACATAATCTATAAAAGTACCCAAAAGGCCCGAGGGCTACAAACTTAAGCATCTCTAACATGAAACGAAATATACATGAGTACTTCTACACAATCTAAGAGATATTAAATTCCGACATATATCAAACTCCTGCCTTCAAATCACTGATCCCTGCCAGGAGATACCTGCACACCTAGATTGTGTCCACAAAACGCGTGGTGAGACTAATGTCTCAGTGAAATATAACTGTGCAACATGTCATATGGGAGAAAAAAAGATATGAAAAGCAACTATCATCACCAAGTAAGATATACATATAAACTAAGCATCTTAAACATAAAGACACATAATCGGCATAACCCAGCCGACGGGCTATGGCGCTTACGCCCTCAACTGAATGAACCCGGAGCATACTCCCACAACAGATATCGGAGCATACTCCCACAACTGATATCGGAGCATACTCCCACAACTGATCACGGCGCACACGCCCACAACTAATAATCAAGTCTTTTCTAAAAATTCCTAACATCAATTATTCCATTCAATGCAATAATCACAATTTCAATCAAAATAATTATATAGAAGGAGAATTAGAGGAGTGGGGTTCATACATCGAGCATTTCAACCATTTCGTACACTTCGTAACTATCGTAAGTTCGCAACTTCGACTTTCCAAAGATCTTTCAAGTAAACTCTATCACTAATTACCCAACTCAAGCACAAACATCATAAATCCAAACAATTTAACCAAATAGAAAGGGAATCGAAGGGGTAGGGATCATACAATGGGCATTTCGTCAATTTCGTAATCTTGCTACTTTCGTAAATCTCGCAACCCTAAGGTTTTCAATGGAAATACTAACCAAACTACTCAATCTCATGCATACATTACTAATCTAACCACAATAATCATATAGAAGGGGAATTAAAGAGTGGGGCTCATACATTAGGGAGAAATCAAAATCAAAGGGGAAAGTGGGTGTGTGAGTTATACTCACCAATTTCTTGAATTTCAGGGAAGATTTGATGAGTAGAAGGTTCCTTTGATGAATTCCTAGCTCCAAATCCCTTCCCAACCTCTTAAATAGGTGTCTCTCTCTCTAACACACACTCACTCTCTCTCTAGGGTTCGTGAGGGAAGAAGAAGAGAAAACTTAAAATCTGATTTTGCATGTCCGTCTATTTATACTGGACAGCTGGTAATCGATTACAGTAATGTTGTAATCGATTACCAGAGGTGAAAATTACACTAGAAAATGTTTCTGGGAATCTGGTAATCGATTACAACCCCTGGTAATCGATTACCAAAAACTCAGCCCTCAGGTAATCGATTACAACCTGTGAGTAATCGATTACCTAAAAACTAGCTCTCGGGTAATCGATTACAGACCCTCTGTAATCGATTACCAGCAACCCAAAACCCTTCATTTTAACTTGAATGGAATTCTAACTTAGTTTTAAACTCAAGTCTAAACCTTCAATTCTTCAACTTACCTTCCCTTAATTACTATTACATAATCCTCTTTATTTTTAGCCTAATGAGTTGATAAAGCTTCTAATTTGCGGGATGTTACATTCTACCCCCCTAAAAAGAAATTTTGACCTCAAAATTTGTACTATAATACATCTCTACATTTCTTACTCTAATTAAGCTTTCAATTAGATTAAATATCAAGAATGCAAGCAGTCAAAGTGGCACACTAAAACATAACACTAACACACATATTCCACATCATATCAACGGAAACAAACATGAACAAAATAAAGTAATAAGTGAAAAGGCAACGTTCACTCCCTCACGTGATGGTTAAATTAAGAAAAATTTAACCTTGTTCTTACCTTCATCCCCCCTTAACTCTGGGCACCTACGTGCTATGTGACTCCACTTCTGACAATGGAAACATCTCTTTCGACTTGTAGTTTCTGGGCAGTCCCGTATCAAGTGTCCGGGTTGGCCACATCTGAAGCATACCCCTAGTCCCCACATGCACTCTCCCCCATGGCCCCTCCCACATTTAGGGCATTAGGGCATCTTCCACTGTTCCTGAGCTATGGCGTCGTTCACAAAGTCATAATCCTGTTCCTCCGATCCTAGGTCTAATTCCTGGCTGGGCTCCTCTAGTTGTTTCTTCCCCTTACCAACTGATAGCGCAGGTAAGGCAGCATTCTTCTGGTTTTTCTCAGCAATGTAGCACTTGTTGATTAAGGTGGGGAAGTCTTTGATCTCATATGTTCCGATTCGATCCAACAATTCCGGTCGTAGTCCTCCTGCAAACTGTGCGCATCTCCATTCTTCGTCGATGAACGCTTGCATGTACCTGGAGTACTTGGCTAGCTCCTCGAACTTGGCCACATACTGGCCCACCATCAGACTCCCTTGCTTTAGTTGAAGGAACTCAGCTTCCTTCTGTCTTCGAACGGTTGCTGGAAAGTACTTCTCCAAAAACAAAGTCTGAAAGACACCCCAGGTGATTGGGGTTTCCGCCACCGCAGCCCAAACACTAGCAGTCTTCCACCAATCTTTCGCCTCACCCCTCAGCATATACACAGCAAAACCAACCTTGGAGTCATCAACACACTTCATCACATCGAAAATTCTATTAAGATCTCTAAGCCAATTGGACGCCACATCCAGATC
Organism: Sesbania bispinosa; assembly: GCA_026901365.1. Taxonomy (NCBI): domain Eukaryota; kingdom Viridiplantae; phylum Streptophyta; class Magnoliopsida; order Fabales; family Fabaceae; genus Sesbania; species Sesbania bispinosa. The sequence continues at coordinate 353,252 of QLOH01000778.1, read as the reverse complement.
ATAGACCCCATCAAATTGGGGGGGGGGTTGTGTTTCCGAAATTTCGCTAACCCGCGAACAAATTGATCCACCGTAGGAATGGGAGATGTCCCCGTTGTCCTTCGGTTCAACTCCTGAAGTAGTGTTGTATTGAGGATTGCCTGCTCTCGAGCTGCCTCAACTTGCATTCTGTTAGAATTCATTTGTTCCTCCAACATATGAGTAAGAGCCTGCAGAGCTGCTGCTACTGGATCCACAGGTGGATTCCGGGACGAGGAAGGATTAACTCTAGCACGACCTCTTCTGCCACTTGCCATGATTATCTACACATCATTAAGTAAATATCGAGGTGATCAGTCTCTCAATTCACAAAACAATGCATAAATCGAAATAACAAGTCACAAGAAAATCCTACTACCATAGTCCAATTGGATTGAACTGCTCTGATACCAAAATGTAACGCCCAAATTTCTAAATTCAAGACTTAGTCCGTTGGAGACCAATTCCCAAATTTTTCTAAATTTGAATCGTGCCATTTCGAATATCATACATCACAATTCGATAAGAAACCAACGATAACTTATACAATTTGTGAAGAACTCAAACTTATATACATATACATAATCTGTAAAAGTTCCCAAAAGGCCCGAGGGCTACAAACTTAAGCATCTCTAACATGAAACGAAATATACATGAGTACTTCTACACAATCTAAGAGATATTAAATTCCGACATATATCAAACTCCTGCCTTCAAATCACTGATCCCTGCCAGGAGATACCTGCACACCTAGATTGTGTCCACAAAACGCGTGGTGAGACTAATGTCTCAGTGAAATATAACTGTGCAACATGTCATATGGGAGAAAAAAAATATGAAATGCAACTATCATCACCAAGTAAGATATACATATAAACTAAGCATCTTAAACATAAAGACACATAATCGGCATAACCCAGCCGACGGGCTAAGGCGCTTACGCCCTCAACTGAATGAACCCGGAGCATACTCCCACAACTAATATCGGAGCATACTCCGCCAACTGATATCAGAGCATACTCCCACAACTGATCACGGTGCACACGCCCACAACTAATAATCAAGTCTTTTCTAAAAATTCCTAACATCAATTATTCCATTCAATGCAATAATCACAATTTCAATCAAAATAATTATATAGAAGGGGAATTAGAGGAGTGGGGTTCATACATCGAGCATTTCAACCATTTCGTACACTTCATAACTATCGTAAGTTCGCAACTTCGACTTTCCAAATATCTTTCAAGTAAACACTATCACTAATTACCCAACTCAAACACAAACATCATAAATCCAAACAATTTAACCAAATAGAAAGGGAATCGAAGGGGTAGGGATCATACAATGGACATTTCATCAATTTCGTAATCTCGCTACTTTCGTAAATCTCGCAACCCTAAGGTTTTCAATGGAAATACTAACCAAACTACTCAATCTCATGCATACATTACTAATCTAACCACAGTAATCATATAGAGGGGGAATTAAAGAGTGGGGCTCATACATTAGGGAGAAATCAAAATCAAAGGGGAAAGTGGGTGTGTGAGTTATACTCACCAATTTCTTGAATTTAAAGGAAGATTTGATGAGTAGAAGGTTCCTTTGATGAATTCCTAGCTCCAAATCCCTTCCCAAGCTCTTAAATAGGTGTCTCTCTCTCTAACACACACTCTATCTCTAGGGCTCGTGAGGGAAGAAGAAGAGAAAACTTAAAATCTGATTTTGCATGTCCGTCTATTTATACTGGACAGCTGGTAATCGATTACAGTAATGCTGTAATCGATTACCAGAGGTGAAAATTACACTAGAAAACGTTTCTGGTAATCGATTATAACCCCTGATAATTGATTACCAAAAACTCTGCCCTCAGGTAATCGATTACAACCTGTGAGTAATCGATTACCTAAAAACTAGCTCTCGGGTTATCGATTACAGACCCTCTGTAATCGATTACCAGCAACCCAAAACCCTTCATTTTAACTTGAATGGAATTCTAACTTAGTTTTAAACTCAAGTCTAAACCTTCAATTCTTCAACTTACCTTCCCTTAATTACTATTATATAATCCTCTTTATTTTTAGCCAAATGAGTTAATAAAGCTTCTAATTTGCAGGATGTTACAAAAAACTAGCTTAAATATTTGATAAGGGTGAAATAAAAATGAAAAAATTTTCAAGGAAGAAAATTAAAACTCGGGTATTTTATAGAGACTAAAAAATTATTGGGTTAAATATGTTTTTGGTCCCTCAAAATATGATGAAATTTGGTTTTGGTCCCTCATTTTTTTCATTGGTTTTGGTCCTCCTTTTTTTAAAATCACATGCTTTTAGTCCTCCTTATTAATTGTACTTTGTTAAGTCACTTTAGCAGTTCCACTATGACGTTCCCAGGTAAAAATTTACATAAAATTTCTTGTAATTTTTTCTCTAGAAAATTCATGTGTAGTAAATTTCCAAAAAAAACTCATTTTTTTTACATAAAAATGCTGCTATAAAATTTCTTTACTTTATTGTAAAAAAATCTATAGTAAATTTCCAGCAAATTTTAGAATCTAAACAAAATTTCCTTTGAAATTTGAAATCTGCAGGAAAATTCGAATGTAAATCCATAGAAAAATCTATAATAAATATTATTACATTATCACTTAGCGAAATATAACTAGCGAGAAGGACTAAAATCATGGGATTTTGAAAAATGGAGGACCAAAACCAATGAAAAAAATAAATGAGGGACCAAAACCAAATTTCACTATATTTTGAGGGACTAAAAACATACTTAACCCAAAATTATTTTACCCAATTAGAAAAGAGGGCCCATTTTATATACTGTATTTTGAGAGTTGCTAAATGGTGTGAATAATATTTTTACAAAATTATAACCAATGAGGTTGGTCGAAGTGGTACATATTTGTTTTAGACTCGAGTATGATTGTTTTCCATGAAGGATACTAATGATTTATAAAAAGAAATAATTGTATGAAATTTCTTCGAAGAGTGTAGTACAATTATTTTACATTTTTAAAATAATTAAAAAACTTAAACAAAATGATATAAAAACCAACATCATCCGGTTGCAAATGAATTTGTAAAATTACCAAATAGTGATTGGTTACATTGGAAGTAGAGTGTAATCCTATGTGGAATTTGCATGCAAGGTCATAAGTTCGAATTCTGGAGTCGCTACTTTTGTAAGGCTTTTTTTTAACCATCACCCCACTGTGATCAGGGTTAAACCTAAAACTATAACTATGACGAATTTGTTGTAAGAGACTAAAAAATCATACAATTCGTTGAATATGGAAATGGATTCTCTCATGTTACAAGAAAGGTGTTGTAGGTGAGAGAAAGAGATAAATTTTTTAATATATATTTTAAAGTATCAGTCCAATTATTATCTTTTTCTAAAAAATTGTCTCTTCTCTTTAATAGGACCTCATCCAGTTGATTATCAACATGAGAGCATGAGAGGGTCCTAATCCTTTGAATTTTTTTTCGTCAAGTATTATTTCACATGTATTTTTTGTTAATCCAACGCAATTTGTAAATGCCAAATTGAAAATTAAAATATTAAGTCAGATTAAAAGTTAAAAAGATCAAATAAAGTAAAAATTTATTTTTATTGGATTGAATTAATTTTCATATCTTATATTAAAAATCAATTTAATTTAATTCAAATTGAATTTTTGTACATATACTTATTTGTTCAAAAATGTTTTTTGTCACTCTAAAATACATTATTTTTCATTTTTGTCCCCCTAATTTTTTTAAAGTTTCTCCTCCTTACAAAATTTTTCTTTTTTAAAATGGTCATCGTCGTTAGAGCAGTTGTTAGTGTTGTTGATATGTCTGTTAGTGTGTCTATTGACCCGACTTTCACCTTCTTCCACTTATTTATTGACCTAAGAGAGTCTAGATGGAGTAGGGATGTTCACATCTAATCCAACACAATTTGTAAATGTCAAATTGAAAATTAAAATATTGAGTCAGTCAAAAGTTAAAAGATCAAATAAAGTAAAAATTATTTTTATTAGATTAAATTGATTTTCATATCTTATATTAAAAATCAATTTAATTTAATTTAATTCAAATTGAATTTATGTACATAAACTTATAGGTTCAAAAATGTTTTTTTGTCTCTCTAATATACATTATTTTTCATTCTGGTCCCCTTAATTTTTTTAAAAGTTTCTCCTTCTCACAAAATTTTTCATTTTCAAAATAGTCCTCGTTGTTAGAGCAGTTGTTAGTCTTGTTGATGTGTCTGTTAGTGTGTCTGTTGACCTGACTTTCACCTTATTTAACTTATTTCTTGACCTAATAGTATTTCTCCACCATTTTTTAGGTTCCTCTTCCTCTTTTTCTCCCTCCTTCCACGAACTCCAATACTCAATTAGTGAAGATCTAAGCTAGTTTGTTCTTACCACAACCAAAGACCATTTAGCATGCAATTGTTCCTCTTCTTTTTCTTTTGAACTAAACAGATAATTGATTATTTTTTCTAGTATTTTCTTACATGTCTAATAATCAATGAAGTCGTGGGAATGAAGACATTTTGAGGGAAGAGAGAGGGACCAACATGTATTAGGGTTCTTACATGTTTCTTTTTTCCAACTTAATTAGTGTTATATTATACACCTTTCTCTTATTAAATGCCTAAAAGAAAGATAGGTGATGACTATAAGTTTCCTTAAATAGTCCTCTTGCCAGGTTCAGAATTTGTATAATTTTTTTAAAGGAGATGAATTTTTCTAAATGAGTTTTCTTATCTTGGTAAGTTCCTATGGTATCCCCATGTTTTATTTTATTCAATTATCCTTCCATTAGCCCCTAAAATATAGTTAAATTTTGGTTTTAGTCCTTATAATTTAAAACCAGTGGTTTTGGTCATTAAAAATTTGAAAATACAATCAACGGGGGGTTGGTTCAAGTGGTACATGCTTGATTCCCCTTAAGCAAGGTCTTGGGTTAGGGTCTTGTGGATGGAAAAAAATCCCCACTGCGAGAGCTAGCCCCACCATGATATGGATGTTCCCGGCTCGAGCAGGATTGTCTCTCACTGAGTATACATGTGGTTAAACAAAAAAAAATTAAAAAATACACAAATTTAGTCCTTGTTGAAGTTATAGGGTTTTGGATATAATAAGAAGGAGGGAGAAAAATAATTCATAATAGATAACTGATAATAGATTTATTGATAATTGATAGATTGATAATAATAGATACAAAAGACTATAAACTGACACTTATTTATACTGACCAATATAGACTAGTAATTAGCAAACAAATCTTAATAATTATCTATAAATATGGAAACTAATCCAATGAGATATTATAAGATAAAACTTAATCTTAACAGATATTATAAGATATTAAATATATTATTCTAATATTCTAATACTCCTCCTCAAGCTAAAGCTTAGTAAGCTTTAATCTTGTTACAAATATATCCATATTAACAAAATCGAATATAATAAGCTGCAGGCCTAGATAGATTGCATTGGGAAGGCCATGGGGCCAGGAAGAGTACATTGGGAAAGTCATGCGGCTAGGTAGAGTATACTGGGAAAGTCGTGCGGCCGGGTAGATTACACTGGGAAAGCCACGGGGCTAGATAGATTGCATTGAGAAAGCTACGGGGCCAGGTAGATATAGTTCTGGGTAGCTGCAAGATACATTTATAGGTTTTGAAAAGTCATGGGTCTGGAACCACAACAAAAAGGGGAGAGAAAACAACCATTAAAGGACAGAGAAACAAGCCAAACAAGGACAACCAACAAGTATGATACCCATAAATGTCGAAACAAAACTAGAACTGGAGGAATATGGCTGGCGAGTCTTCCAGTGGTAAGAGCGGCCAAATGCGCCGCCACGCGAGGTTGAAGACTGCCGACAAAGGAGAAACGCGCCAGCGAAGAATGGGCGTGTGAGGGCGCGCCTGTACTCTGATCGAAACGATTTCAGAAGTAGTTGACTCGTCTGGACAACGCGAGTCCGGTGGTGGGGCCTCCGGTCAAAGTTGTTGACGGCGGCGGCTAGAGGTAGCGATAATAGCGGAAAACAGGAGAAAAACAACTAGAAAAAAGCACGACAGTGAGGAGATGAAGACAGTGCACAGCAGAATGATACACGACGAGGGAGGCTGGAAATAAAATAAGGGTATGAATATAGAGTGATATGAGAGAGACGTACAATTAAAAGTTCTAAATTTTGGGAACCCAGCAGCGGAATAGGGCTGGGACAAGTCATGGTTGATGGTACCGCTCTGATACCATGTTGAAGTTATGAGGTTTAGATATAATAAGGAAGAAGAGAGGAGAAGAATAATTCATAATTCATAACTGATAATAGATTGATGGATAATGAATAGATTGATAATAATAGATACAAAAGATTATACATTGACACTTATTTATACTGACCAATATAGACTAGTAATTGGGAAACAAATCATAATAATTATCTAGAAATATGGAAATTAATCCTAGGAGATATTATAGAATAAAATCTAATCTTAACCGATATTATAAGATATTAAATATATTATTATAATATTCTAGTCGTCCTTGTTGCACAATTTTCCTACTGATTTTGCTACTGATTTGCTACGAGTTTTATCAATAAGGACTGAAAAATGACATTTTCACTTTTTGAGGAACTAAATCCATAGGTTATGAATTACAAAGACTAAAATCAAATTTAAACTATATTTCATATACTAAAAACATATTTAACCATTTTATGTTCTTCATATCATATTATTAGTTATGTGATTTAAATGATTTTTCTTCATTTTGTTTTATGTCACTTCACCTCGTATTAGTGTGAATCTACATGATCTAATATATCCTCAGGTGATTAAATCTATATTCTTTTATCTTATTTGGTGCTGATATGTTTTAATAATTAGTTAAGTCTTTCTAAATATATTCACTATGCCTTTATTTTCAACCTTATCATAGGGGGAGAAACATCATGGATCAACCACTATTATGATGAAGCACGATGGAAAACTAGGGACTTTGATTTATTTTCGGAACTTGGTGAGGAAGTTGATAAAGAAGAAATTGTTGTTTATGTGGACATATTTTTGCTTGATGAATATTGTTGGAGCGTATCCTAATATATCTTCCCATTAAAAGCATTTTCAAAGCAGGTTGTGTATGTAAAAAATGGTATAAGATTGTCACTTCAAAAAGGTTTTTATGGAACCTTTCTCAACCTAGCCTTCAAAATTTCCAATTATTTTGTTGGCTTTTATCAGCATTTGAAATAGATATGATTCAGAAGCATTTCTCAAATTGAATTTTAGTGTCTTTGGTCATAGTTCTTTTCGATATAATTTTATTCAATTTGGAGTTTTAGTAACTAATTGGGTATGATTGGAATGCAGTTCTCACATGGAATTATGATGCGTAGAAAATTTCACACCAAGGATTGTCTTTATGGTTTTCAGACGAGGTAAACCACCACTTTAGTCCCTGAAAGTGTTGACACACATCAGTTTAGTCCCTGAATGGTAAAAGCTCTAAAAAAAAGTCTCTAAAAGCGTTCAACGTCGGTCATTTTGGCCCTTCTGTTAGTGGGGGTCACTTAACAGTAACAGAGACGATGACGTGTACTGTTAAGTGCCGGGCTGGTCTGCTGATGTGGATCTCTAGTTGACACAGACACTTTCAGGGACGATAATGAAATAGTTTTCTAGACCAAATTTTCCCTCCACGTTCATGACCCATCACCTTCCTTTCTTTACAAGTCTCCAACCTAGAAGCCCTAGAGAAATATGAGAGCATTCAAGAGTGCGAGTAAAGAATTCTCCAGGTTGTTTCGTACCATCACTATGACTGGGACATTGTTGGAGCTGAAAAGTTGCCCCTATTTTCGTCTTCGAAGGTACGTTGCTGAAGGTGTGGTTTTTTTTCATGCTCTATTTTGACTGTTAGAGGATAATCTGCTCTTTTTGTGTTTCTATAATCTTAGTTATTTGTTAAATATGCTATTTGTTTTGCTGTTGGGTATTTATTTGGGGAAATTTACACATTTGGTTTTTTTGCTAAATGTAGAATGGGTTTCATAACACTGTTATTGCACCATGGAGGGAAGTTGCTGAGAAATGAGCAAAGGGTACTAGAATATGTAGGGGGTGAGGTAGATGTGTGGGAGGAAATAGATTGTGATTTACTGAATAGGTTTCTAATCATTGATCTTTGCAAGTTACACAAGTACCATGACATTCAACATTGTTATTGGTTGTATCTTGAACGTGATTTGGATGTTGGTTTAAGGGAGATAAGGAAAGATTGTGATACAGATATAGTAGACCCTTGCCTAGCTTCTAAACATAATAATAGGGAAATTGAAGTGTTTTTTGAGCACCCAATAATTCCAGATGAGTGTGTTGTATTTTCTAAAGTGGTTGTGGATGAAAATACTGGTGAAAGGGCTGTAGACAGTAGTGTGGAGGTTGTAGGTGAAGAACCTGGTGAAGGGGATATAGACACTAGTGTTGAGGTTGTAGGTCAAGAACATGTTGAAAGGGATGAGGAGAGTCCTGTTGAGGCTGTAGTTGAAGAAGCTGCTGAAAGGGAAAAGGTTGTAAGATCCATGAATCCCTTAGAAATGTTTTCATAATGACAAATTATCAAAGTATATTTATTATAATTCTGAGTATATGGACTAATGTTTCAAAGTGAGTTGTCTTAAGAAGAAATAGATAAAATGAATAAAGAAGAACCACTGCAGTAACACATCAGAAGAAACAAGGAAGGTGCAGATCCAATTACAAAGCAACTCAAGCAAAAAATGACAGCGACTTAATAAATATTATCTTACAATAAAGAAAAGAAAGAATTAAGTAAGATGAAAGCAAGAAAGCTGTTGAGAAGAATCAGAAGAAGATATCTCTGATAAAGCTCCAGAAGAAACAAATTGACAGTAAGCTCTCAGAAGATATTTGACAGGAAGCCATCAGAAGATACACTCTCAACTTGAATTAAATTCACAGAATATCTTCTCAGAAGACATTTCTGTGATAAGAAGAAAGATCTCTGGTAAAAGCAAAAAGCTAAAAATGCTGATACAATAACAGGTGCAGAAGAATATATCTTAACAACATTCATCAAAAGAAGCAGAGATTGTTTTAAGAAGACTATCTCAAAACATTACTGGGCATGCTCATCATCATACACAATCACATGAAGAACCAGTAATTATTTACTGGAGAAGATACAAGCTTTAGAAGATAGAGTCATCGGAAGATAGGGCCAGTCAAACCAAGGAAAGAGAAAAAGTTGCACATGACAGTGACAGCTGCTGCACTTCCAGCTGGCTATTTGACTTGTTCTCCAAGGCTTGTCCAACGACTATATTCCATATTCCTTTGCTATAAAAAGGAACCTTCTCCTCCAAATTCAACACACAACTGAACAAGCAGAAGAAGCATCAGAATTCTGTGAAATTACATTTCTACCTTCTGCAGAATTTTCACTTTCCTCAAATCTTCTTATTCTGAGTTAATCTAGTTAGGAAAGTGAGAATAATGCGTGTTGGCTCAAGAATTTCAGCTGTATACTATTTATTGTAAACCTTGAGCCTTTGTTCTTTGTATTTTTATCACACAAGTCTGTAACTCTCAAAAGAAGGTGATTTCTTCTGAGAGATAGATAGGTTAAATCTGCAAGAGTGAGGTGTGCCCTGTTATTGGCAGATATCAACTTGGTGAGCTTGTAGAGGCTACAGAAGAATACTTGGTGAGCCTGCAGAGGCTGTAGAAGAATACCGGTTGAGCCTGAAGAGGCTGCAAAAGAATACTAGTGGTGAGGAGCACCCAAGAAGTCATTGTATCAAGGTTGATATAGTGGAAAATCCTACTGGGAGTAGGGACTTGACGTAGCCTCAATGTTAAGATGTGAACCAGTATAAATATTGTGTGCAATCTTCTTATCCCTTAAACTATTTATTTCTGCTGATGCATTTACACTATAACCGCCATAACATATGCATGAAAAGCTTTCAAATCTATCTAAAACCTAAGTAAGTTTTACTTCAACAAGGTTCAAAAGAGGAACCATATCTTCTGCATAATACAAGCATAACTTATATTGTGAATTAACCTCTGAAATTCTAATATCAGCCAAGTATTCAACTTGAGTAGAATTGAATATTAGAAGATAATTGCAGAAATTTAAAAGAGATCACAATTCAACCCCCTTCTTGTGATTGCAATATTTACTTTAGAGGTGAGTTCTGTTGAGGTTGTTGTTGAAGAAGCTGCTGAAAGGGAAGAGGAGAATCATGATGATGTTGTAGTTGAAGAAGCTGTAGAAGATGGTACATTATCTGACATACATAGTGATAGCGAGAGTGCAGAGGATAACTTATATAGACCAACTCCAATAGTGAGTGAGGATGATGAAGAAGATTCTCCTATAGTGGCTGAGATCAGGAGTAAGAAGAAAAATGATTGTGCTGCAAGAAACACTGATAAAGGGAAGAATATGGTGGGTAGTAGTTTTGGCAGAAAAAGGAAGAATGTGCATGGTAGTAGTTCTGGCAGAAAAGGGAAGAAGAATGTTGCTGAAAGTTCAAAGAAGAGAAGAGTTGTGACAAGAGGAGAAAACAGTGAAGATGATGCCAGGTGTGGAGGGTCTAATACCTGTTATTTTTCATGTGCAGGGTCTAATACCTGCTATGCAAGAGGTTATGCCAGGCGTGGACCACAGATTCTGTGCAATGCATATGTGGAGAAACTTTACCAAATAGTTTAAAGACAATGAGTTGAGAACAGTTGTATTGGAGTGTTCAAGATCAACAACACCAGCCCAATTTAATGCCACTATGGAGAGGGTGAAGAGAATCAATGAAAAGACTTGGGCCTATCTTGACAAATGGCCTAAGGAGGCATGGACAAAGGCACATTTCAGTGAATGGACCAAGGTGGACAACATAACCAACAACAACTGTGAGGTTTTTTAACTCCAAAATTCTGAAATATAGGGGGTAGCCCATTCTCACCATGGCAGAGGAGGTAAGATGCTATGTAATGAAAACCACGACTGCAAACAAGCTTAAATTGGCTTGGCACATAGGTATATTAACTCCTATGCAACAAAGTAGACTTGATAAAGAGAAAAAGGGCAAGTAATGGCTGGACAACAGTTTGGTCAGGAGATGGGGATGGGAATAGGTATGAAGTGCAGTCTTTTTATGCCAAGGTGGATGTCAACCTCTCCACCCATACATGAACTTGTAGATTTTGGCAATTGACAGGTAATTTCAAAACACTTAATTCTTATTTTTGAACATTTCATAATATTTTATTTGCAAACAGTGTTTTAATCATCATTTGCAATTAGGTATGCCATGTGGTCATGCCATTGCAAACATTGCTTGTAAGAATGAAAAGCCTGAAGACTATTGTCATGGTTGGCTAACCATGGGGTCCTACAATGCTACTTATCAGTACTTTATGCAACCCACACAAGGGGAATTTTTCTGGGAGAAGATAGATTATGATAAGCCTACACCACCACCCATCAAGAGAGCTGGTTGAGGCCCAAAAAAGCTAGGAGAAAGGATGGAAATGAGGGCTCAGTCCAGAACAAAAGATCGAAAAGATCATACCCAGAGTGTATTTGTTCAAGATGTGGACATCCAAATCACAACACTAGAATCTACATGAATTATGGGGTGCCACCAAAGCCAAAGGGTTGGAAACCAGTGGAGGCAACTGAAATCCTTGTTGGTGAAGGTGATGGAACTGCAACACCTGTCAACCCTGAAACAACAACAAAAAATGTCAATGAACCTCAGATTAAGATTGATTTAACCCAATCTCAACCAACAAGTCAACCATCTCAACCCCAACCTGTGCACACCAATCAGGTTTTGATAAGCTAACACTCATTGATTTCAAATTTGACTTGGTTTTAAGCTAACACAAATGAGATTTGTTTAATCTTACAGGGATTGCCACCTACACCAAACCAACATTTAGTCGCTGCTGCACCAACTCAGACAACTAGGATGGTAATTAACTTGTCTTTTGTCATCACATTCCTTGATATAACTGCACCACAATCCTTCGTAAATGTAATCACATTTCTTTTCTCATTTTAGGCACCAATGGGACAAGGGCGGCCTAACAATAACTTCAGCAACACTCCTTATAGACAACCTGGTTTGATAGCTACTACTACTGCTAGGCCTACTTACAGGGGTACTACATGCAGAAAGTTGCCAATAAGAGGAGGATTATCAATTAGGCCACATGATGGGGGAGTTGGACAAAATGCATCATCAAGCCCAACTACTGCTGCAGGACCCTTTCTGGGAGCAAGTTCATCATCAAGGCCAACTACTGTCAGCCCAACTTCTGCTGCAGGCCCATTCATGGGAGCAAGTTCATTATCAAGGCAAAGTACTATCAACCCAACTTCTGTTGCAGGCCTATTCCAGGGAGCAAGTGCATCAAGCCCAAGTAATTTCAGGCCAAGGGGAACAACTGGTCCATCTTCTACTGCTGGACCATTTCAAGGAGCAAGTGCATCAACTTATAACAGATTCATGCAGTTCGTTCCCACACCAGGATTTCATCCTCCTCCACCAAAAAAGCCTTGAAGAATATGTTAGGTCTTCTGTTAGGAATTTTGGGATTTAAATTTAGTTAGGCATTTTGGGATTTCATTCTGTTAGACATTTTGTAATGACTTTAGTCACAATTAGTCTCTTTTGATGAATGTGTTATGCACAACAACATTCAGTTTTAGCCTTTTTAGGCCTTAGTTACATGCTATATTTTGTAATGGTTTAAGTGCTATATATGACAGATCAAAGTGCATTATGCACCCTTTATCTTACATTCTTAATTGCATATCTTACATTATGTTGAGCACATGATCAATTTAATTTTATTGTTCATCTATACAAACATAAAAATGAATTTAAGTATAAAACAGAAATTTAATATTGTAGACCAAAATGTGCATTTATAATGTCATTCCATAAAAGGTCAATACAAATACCCAAAATCATAGCAATGTTGACCAAATACAAAATATCCCCAAAGGCACTAAGTGCCTAATTTAATCCAAAATACTGCCACAATCACTAACATCAGTAAACATATGCACATTAAGGTCACTACATATTTTAAGCCCCTAATTTCACTTTGCATCCCTTCAATCTGTGAGCTTAGGTGCATCCTCTACAATTCTTCCATATCCTTTCCATCATCAGCCACATCATCACACTCTTGATCTACCCATGCAAAAAACTTGTAGTTTAAATCATCATCCTGGCAAAAAAAAAAAAACCATGTCTCTTAGTTTAAAGACAATGTGGAACATCACTGGAATTTTGCAAAAAACCGCAAATGAAAGGGATTTTCATTTACCTTCGGTAAAGAGCAAGAGTAGAACGGTCTCCCTGGGTTGCGATATGTCTTTGACACACAAATAATGACTCTTCTACCACAATGACAATGGAGCGCTTTCAAACCCTTAATCTCCTTCGCATTTCCCATTGAAGACGTAGACGAGCTCCATGTGTAACATCCTAAATTTTATTAGGATAGATATTAATTAAATTAAATAGATTAATTAAGAAAATAATTAATTTAATGGGAAATAAATAATAGGAGTGTTATTATTATTAGTTTTGTTTCGTAAAGGTAATTTTAATTGAAAATAGAATAAGGGGGTGAGAGTGGGCCCAAGCCCAATTAGTTATTTCAGTAAGGAGGGGTTAACAGAGCACCCTAATCCTTATTCGTATCATTCGTCAGTAAGCGAAACGCTAAGGAGGGGAGAAACAGAGTCTTAAGAGAGAGCTGCTGCGGAGTGAAAGCCAAGAATCCAAGAAAGGACTTCCTTGCTGTGATCAAAGTTTCGCTTAAGGTACGGTGGGGGAGAGGGTATTGTCTGTATATGCATGTAGGGGATACTTGGGTAGTAATCTAAGATGTATAATTCGAATTTATGAATGAATAACTGAGAATGATGATATAATATGGTGATTGATGATATATTGTATGTGTATTGACGAATTATTGAATGAGAGTAAAGATGATATTGAAGATAATTGAAAAAGGGGTGATTATGGATTGAGAAATTGGGGTTTTGATGAATTGATGGTATAATCTGTAATAGATTGATGATTTATTGAGTATTTGATGTTATTAATGAGTATGAATGATGTTTAGACGAAAAAGACTGATTAGGTATTGATTGGATGGGTTTAGAGGGGTGAGAAATCGTGAAATCTGCGATCTGCGTCGCGGGTAATCGATTACCAGATGTGGCAATCGATTACCAGAGTGTTCTGGGCAACCCAGAAGCACTATTTGCTTGCGGGTAATCGATTACAGGGGTGCTGCAATCGATTACCAGAGAGTCTGTTTGCGGGTAATCGATTACAAGGGGGTTGTAATCGATTACCAGAGACCTTGTTTGCGGGTAATCGATTACTAGAGATTGGTAATCGATTACCAGAGTAGATTTTGAGATCCTTAGTGATTGATGTTGTTTGGTGGTGCTTTATGACGAGTATAATGATGATGATTGATGATGTTTGATGTTGTTTATGATGATTATGATGATGTAATTGATGATAGTGTGTATCACTTATGATGATGTAATTGATGATAGGGTGTATCACTTATGATGATGATGTAAATGATGATAGTGTGTACCACTTATGATGATGTTGTTAATGATGATAGTGCATGTCACTTATGATGATGATGTGAATGATGATAAATGTATATCACTTTATTAATGATGATGTTTGAGGATGAGTATGATGATGCATGAAATGATGATTTATGATGATGGTGTATATCACCTTTTGATAATGATGTTATCTAAGTTGTGCGGGCCCATAGAGGGGGTACAACTTAGGAGAGATGCCTTAAGCATATGTGATGAGACCTGAATTGTGCGGGCCCATAGAGGGGGTACAATTCGGGAGGTGAACTGAGTTGTGCGGGCCCATAGAAGGGGTACAACTCAGGGGATCAAGATGGGGCGTTCGATGCACGGGCCCATAAAGGGGGTGTAACCTAGGAGTGATTGTACGTGCCCATAAAGGGGGTACAACCTAGGGTCGAATGTCGTTGTGCGGGCCCATAGAGGGGGTACAACCTATCGGATAGTGTGTGGTAACACCGGTAGACTATCTTGGTACTAACTAGAGTGATTGACGAGGTGCACCCATTGTGTGGAGTTCCAAGTCATGATCTTTGGGTAGATGATGAGAGGAGTATTGGTGTGTGATATATGATGATGAAATGGTGTTATTAAATGATGTTATGAATATTGATGATGATGAGTATTATGTGTGAGAATAGAATATATGATTAATTGGGTGAATGATGGTATGAGAACTATATGATGATATATGAATGAGGTTATGATGATGATGAACTTGATGAATGTATAAAGGATATATTTATGTGTTATGAATAGAAATGATGGTATGACATGTATATGTTGATATAGATGATTAAATATATGTTGAGTTTAGATGAATGTCATTTATTGGTGATTTAATGTATTGATGGCATGATGTAATGATGTTGTGGGTGAGGACGAGTATTCTCTATGTGTATGTATAGGTAGTATTCCTTTTCTTCACCGTATTCTGTGGATATATTTTACAGGTGTTGATGAGGACACAACTGGTGTCGATTATGAATAAAAGGGTATGCTCTGGTAGATGTGACATCAAGGTGTGCTTGGGGGTTTTACCATGTTCCTAGATTAAGAGTATTTTTATGAACTTCTGGATGCCTTGTATGGCAGTAGATTATTAATTGTTTTTATTCCTATGAAGATTTCCGCTGTTTATAATTAATTTATATTTGGAGTTTGAGTTCATTTAATAAAGTCATTTTCGAACTATGAGATTTATTAAGAGTGTTTGTGTACCTTTTTATCCACCAAGGGACTTTACATTTTCTAAACTTCTATTTACGAAACATATAATAGTATGGGGTAGAAGGGTGTCACACCATGTAGGGGTGGTGGATCTTTTTTTATGAAATTGACGATTTGATGAAGCACTACCCTTTATTTGCACCTTACTATGATTAGGGTTCTAAAAAATCCCCAAATCTGAAAAACCTAATATGTGAGGAAGAAGCTCAAATATAGGGAACATGTTTTCAATTTCGTCACTGAAAGTGTCTGTTTCAGGTAGAGATCCACATCAGCAGGCCAGCTTGGCAGTTAACAATACATGTCAGCGTCTCTGTTACTGTTAAGTGACACCCACTAACAGAAGGACCAAAATGACCGACGCTGAACACTTTCAGGGACTTCTTTTGGAGATTTTGCCATTCAGGGACTAAACTGACGGGTGTCAACACTTTTAGGGACTAAAATGGTGGTTTACTCGTTTTCAGATGGTGGGACGGTCTGTCTAGAAAGTGGTTATTAATATCTTTAAAATTTAATGTTGTAAATAATTTTGAGGGCCAAAAGGTAATATTATAAACATGTTATGCCTCCCTATTTCTTAAAATAAAAAAAATTGAAAAAAAAAATCAAGTTAAAAACGACTACCGTTTAGAAAATGATTTCGATAAAGAATATTTTTTTCCCCTTGTATTGGTGGTCGTTTGAGGTCGTTTTATCCCTAACTCAACAAAATTGGTTTCTCACGACGGTTGTGTTCTTATATTCCTCACGCACAGTTGTGTTCTTCTGTCATCTCAGTCCTCAGAGTGACACACCATTGAATTGGAATTGAACCTATCAACTCAAACACCCTTTATCTCCAACAAGTTAAACAATCTCAGTTTCTTTCTCATTCAGCCAATCACACAAACACCTTCCACTTTCCACCCTCTTATTCTTACAATGGCGGTTTTGTCCCCTCCAACACTATCACCACTCCTTCTAAACACCAAGACTAACCTTTGTTCATCATCTCCTTCCCCTCTTCCTCTTCTCATCTTCTCCTCCACACCCACCAACCGCTCCTCCTCCCTCATTTTCTCTTACACTAGTAAGTTCATCATTGCTACTTCACATAATAATTTTTTTTTAAGAAAATCGTTTTTTTAATCAATTTTTTATTGGAATCTTGTATTTCTTCAATGGTTTACAGAATCGGGAAATGGGTTGGCTAGCAAAGAGAAAGAAATCTTACTTGAGCGGTATGGTTATGATGCTGATGCTGACGAGTACTTTTCTCAGTCATCTCAAAAGGTTCCATCTTTCTGTCTCTCTTCCATGCTTGTAAAATTGTGTGCAATTCACATCTTATCTCAATTGAAGCTTTTTGAAATCTCGTGTGTATTGTGAATTTAGCCGTGTTTTCTTTTTCTTCTGAATGCAATGCTGCTGTTTAGTCCAAGAGGAGAAAGGAGCAGCCAAAGAGGAGAGGAGAGAAGCAAGTGCAGGACCCACCAGAGGACCCTAAGCCTCCTCGTACTACGCATAAATTGCTTCAGGTACTCTCATTTTAGGACTAGGATCCTATAAAGTGCTAATTGAGGAGGACAATAAGGAGGGTTTTTTGGTATGTTTATAGATGGATTGCTGTGATGTTGTTTGTACTTCATTAAAAAAATTGTGAAAGTGTTGGATTCAAAGTGAAGTGTATAATACACTTTAGAGGAGCTTAACTGCCCTTTTTCTTTAGTCTTTGCACTCTAATACCATATAGGATGGCTGTACTTTACATATATGATGAATTACCAACATTCATAGAAGTTCAAGATTACAGAGATATTTGGAATTTAATCATTTTTACATTATAACACCCTTCCTTGTTTATGGGATTCATACTTTCCTTGCCCAACTGTTGGTCATTCTTGATTTTCAAGGAGTAAGAATAGGGATAATTACAAAGCAATGTTTATGGTAACGAGTATAAATATTTGGTCATTTGTTAGATGGAAATAAAAATGATGACAGAGATGGAACTGAATCTGATGATGATTTCGTGGATGCACTTTTGGACTATTTCCTATTTCTCGTATGAACTTAAGCTATGTTTGAATTGATGGAAAATGAAATGAATGACGTTAGTTGACGTTGTTTGGATTGTTTAAAATAGGATATATTGAAACCTGAAAAAATGTATTTCATTCCATCTCATCAAATACCTCTACTTTTCTTCCCCCTCCCTCCCTCCAATTTGGTAGATATGAGATGGAACCACTCTATATAATAATATAGTTATAACATTATCATTCTGTCCACTTGCCAAACAATGGAAAGGATGTTTTACTCTGTTCCATCGTAGAATATCAAAACACTGGTATAAAATATTATTCCATTCCATATTTACTCCATTTTATCCATCATTACCTAGGGCTGTTTATTTCTTTCTGTTTGTTAATTTTTAAGGCTGCCACATCTATTTTGGTTGTAACTAATCTTTGGAGCTTGTTATCAACTTGTTAAGCTTTATCACTTGAATATTTTACTGTTTTATTTTACTCTGAATGTCATGGTTGAGTATGATAGAGCTAGATATGATAAGGGAGGCCCAAGAGGTCTTATTATTGATCAAGTGAATCAGGGGCCCACAATGTGGAGGGTTTATTCTAGAAGGAATAAGAAGTCTGCTGATGTGGCAGAGTGAGGAAGGGAGGGCTGCAGGTTGTTACGGAGGGGAATTAGTATAGTAGGGGAGTGTGAGTATTGGAAGGGGGTATCGGAGAGAATCTATAGTTAGTTATGGATAGTGAGCATTAGCTCACTGTAGGAGCTTGCTCTGGGACAATAGAATTCCTTTTCTATTGTAATCCTTTCAGTCATAAATAATACAGAGTTTTCATTCTAATTTTCAATCATTTTTCTGTTCTATAATTACTGTTCTGTATCAAATTGGTCCGACCTGCCGGATTACGAGAGCACAGTGTGTGGGGATCAGCGTAAGAGGAGGGGTGCAGAGGTGAATGCCACCAAAGAAGAAGGTAGAGAAGGGAAGAAACATGGAAGCGAAGGTAGCAACACTTGAGACGGAAATAGCAAGTCTCAAAGTAACCATGAGTGAAAACCAAGAGAAACTTATGGCATTGTTGATCAAAAGCCTTGAAAAGAAGAACACGGAGGGTGAGGGAGATTCGAACGGGAATGGAAAAGAAGGAGAAAACGATACCGGAAGATAAGGAGAAGGAGAACGAAGGAACACCTTGCAACACTTTTGATTCGGGTATGAAGAAACTACAAGGAGAGACATTAGAAGAATTTCGACAGTCCGTTAAGAAGGTGGAACTGCCCATGTTCGACGGTGACGATCCTGCTGGGTGGATTTCTCGTGCGGAGGTTTATTTTCGAGTTCAAAACACCAATCCAGAGGTACGAGTGAATCTTGCACAGCTGTGCATGGAAGGTTCAACGATCCATTTTTTTAACTCGTTACTGAATGAAGAGGAAGAACTGACGTGGGAGCGCCTCAAAACATAACTGTTAGATCGTTATGGAGGACTTGGAGAAGGAGATGTGTTTGAACAATTATCATCACTGAAGCAGACAGGAGGGGTTGATGAATACATCCAGAGCTTCGAAAGGTTGACGGCACAAATCGGAAAGTTACCAGATGACCAACACTTTGGGTATTTCTTACACGGGTTAAAGGAGGACATAAGGGGACGCATACGGAGCATGCGCGCGATGGCTCCAATTTCTCGTTCGCGGATGATGAATATAGCGAGGGCGGTGGAAATGGAAATACAGGGGAGAGATGGAAGCCATAGTCCGACGAGGAAGAAAGAATACAGGAGTGGGCCCATAACTTACTCAAGCCCAAAATTCCAGCCCAACTCGGGTCAGAAAGGAAATCTCAATAGTGGGTCTGGGTGGGTTTATGTGCATGGTGGAAAGGAAACTAATGGGCCAGACTACGTTAGCAAGAGTGGGGGTTCCGGTCACAAAGTTGATGCTGGAAATAAAAGGAATGAAGTGCCACGTGATAGAGGCATTCGACATTTGTCTTATAAGGAGCTTATGGATCGAAAACAGAGAGGATTATGCTTTAAATGTGGGGGACCATTTCACCCCATGCACAAGTGCCCAGATAGACAGCTCAGAATCATGATCTTGGATGAACCTGATGATGAAGATGACGAAGGTAACGTGCTAGCAATGGAGATGGAAGAGGATGAAGCAGCCGAAGGTGAATGTAATGCGATGAGTCTTAATGGTATGACCAATACTGAAGATCCTAGCTCAGAGACATTAAAGTTGAAAGGGAAGATTAAGGGTGTCCCAATTCTTATTTTGGTGGACAGCGGGGCCACTCATAATTTCATATCCAAAAGGTTGATAGAGACGATGGGGTGGCCAGTGGATGATTCCAAGGAGATGAGGGTCAAATTGGGAGATGGGCATAAAACTAGAGCCCGGGGGAAATGTAAGGATTTGAAGGTGGAGGTAGGTGACACAGATGTAACCATTGATGCTCATTTGTTTGACTTGGGAGATGTAGATTTGGTGTTGGGAATGGCGTGGTTGTCTACTCTTGGGGAGACCTTGGTGGATTGGACAAAGAAGACCATGGAGGTGAATTTACATGATGGGCCTGTGGAGTTCAAGGGAGAAAGCAGCCAAATGTCACACACAGCTTTTCAGAGCTTGTTTGGGAACAGCCAAGTGCTTGTTGAAGGGCTGTATTTATCAACAACAGTGCAGGCAGCCGGTAGTAATAAGGATAAGGAAGATAGCATCAGTCTGACCCTACAGCAACAACAGGGGTTGGAATTAATTCTGGAGGAGTTTGCTGAAGTTTTTAAAGACCCACAGGGGCTGCCACCTAAGCGGAATAAAGAACATGCCATAGTACTTTTAGAAGGGCAAGGGCCAGTGAATGTGAGGCCCTATAGATATCCTCATCACCACAAGAATGAAATTGAGAAACAAGTTTCAGAGATGCTGAAAATGGGAATAATTCAGCATAGTCAAAGTGCTTTCTCTAGTCCGGTGATTTTGGTTAAAAAGAAAGATGACACTTGGAGGATGTGTGTGGACTACAGGGCTTTAAATAAAGTCACAGTCCCAGACAAATTTCCAATACCCGTGATAGATGAGTTGTTGGATGAGGTGCATGGAGCAGAATATTTTTCAAAATTGGACCTCTAATCGGGGTACCACCAGGTGAGAGTTAGAAAGGAGGACGTTCATAAGACGGCTTTCAGGACACATGAAGGGCACTACGAGTACCTAGTAATGCCTTTTGGATTGATGAATGCACCTTCAACTTTTCAATCATTGATGAATGACATATTCAGGCCGATGTTGAGAAGGTTTGTTTTGGTATTTTTTGATGATATCTTGGTATATAGTTCAAGCTGGGAGACTCATCTAGAGCATTTGGCAGCAGTTTTGGGAGTTTTGCAGCAACATCAGTTAGTGGCTAATAAGAAGAAGTGCCAATTTGCTCAAACTACCATAGAATACTTGGGACATCTTGTCTCCAAGGGAGGCGTAGCCATGGATCCCAACAAAGTCAAATGTGTGTTGCAGTGGCCTACCCCAAGGAATGTTAAAGGAGTGAGGGGTTTTTTGGGGCTAACAGGATATTACAGGAAGTTTATTAGAGATTATGGAAAGGTTGCCAAGCCATTGACAGATCTTACAAGAAAAGATGGGTTCAAATGGGATGCTAGGACCCAAAAGGCCTTTGATTTGCTCAAGACAGCCATCACTACAGCTCCTGTGTTGGCACTTCCTGATTTCAACCAGAAATTCTTTATTGAGAGTGATGCATCAGGATCGGGTTTAGGGGCAATTCTGATTCAGCAAGGCAGACCAATTGCTTACTTCAGCAAGGCGTTAGCAGAAAGAAATCTCAACAAGTCAGCATATGAGAAGGAGCTCATGGCTGTGGCATTGGCCATACAACATTGGAGACCCTATTTGTTAGGTAGGGAATTCACAGTTTGCACTGATCAGAAAAGTTTGAAGCAGTTGTTGCAGCAGAGGATATCCACTATGGATCAACAAAATTGGGCAGCCAAATTGTTGGGTTATCAGTTTGATATTATGTACAAGCCTGGGATAGAAAACAAAGGAGCTGATGCTTTGTCAAGGGTGCATGAGGAAGGGGAATTGTGTAGTGCCAGGTACTATCCTGAGTGGGTTGATAGTGAGTTGATTTTGACAGAGGTGCAACAAGATGAGAGGTTGAAGGAGATCATGGAGGATGTATCTAAGGATGCCAATGCTAGACCCGGGTTTTCCTACTCTCATGGAGTGCTGTTGTACAAAAACAGATTGGTAATTTCTGCACAATCTGAGTGGATTCCTAAGTTGTTACAAGAATTCCATACAACTCCACAAGGAGGCCATTCTGGGTTCTATAGAACTTATAGGAGGATTGCTGCCAATTTATTTTGGTATGGAATGAAAGGAACAATCCAAGATTTTGTCAAAAGCTGTGACATTTGCCAAAGACAGAAATATCAAGCTGCATCTCCAGCAGGTCTATTACAGCCCCTTAGCATTCCTGAACAGATTTGGGAGGAGGTGTCAATGGATTTTATCACAGGGCTCCCTAAGTCCAAAGGCTATGAGGCGATACTGGTGGTCGTTGATAGATTATCAAAATATGGCCATTTTATTCCCATGAAGCATCCATACACGGCTAGGCTGGTGGCTGAAAACTTTGCAAAAGAGATTGTAAGACTGCATGGAGTACCGGCTGCAATCATCAGTGATAGGGACCCAATTTTCATCAGCAATTTCTGGAAAGAATTATTCTGGTTGCAGGGCACTAAATTGAAAATGAGCACTGCATACCATCCCCAAACAGATGGTCAATCAGAGGTGGTGAATAGGTGTTTAGAGACTTTTCTGAGGTGTTTCATTGCTGACCAACCTAAGACATGGGTCCATTGGCTGCATTGGGCTGAATTTTGGTATAACACAAATTTTCATGAATCCACAGGGGTTACCCCTTTTGAGGCAGTTTATGGGCGGAAACCCCCAGTCCTAGTCAGATTTTTAAAGGGGGAAACTCGGGTGGAGGCTGTGCAAAGGGAGTTAGTAGATAGAGATGAGGCCTTGAGGCAATTGAAGCAACACCTGACAAGAGCTCAAGGAAGGATGAAGGTTCAAGCTGACCATAAGAGACAGGAGAGGAGTTTTCAAATTGGCGAATGGGTTTTCTTGAAGCTGAGACCTCATAGGCAAGGTTCAGTAATGTCCAGAATCTGTCCTAAATTATCCCCTCGATACTATGGCCCTTTTCAGGTGTTGGCTAGGATTGGAGCAGTGGCTTACAAACTGAAACTTCCAATAACTTCAAAAATTCATCCTGTGTTCCACGTTTCCTTACTCAAAAAGGCAGTAGGAAACTATAATGTGAGCAAGGAACTTCCCTTAGGAGTGGATGGGGATTACACTGAGATTACTGAACCAAGGTATGTTTTAGCTACCAGACAAGTGATTAAAAACGGAGAGGCCACAAACCAGGTGCTGATTCATTGGAAGGACAGAACTGCAGAAGAAGCTACTTGGGAGGATGAATTCACAATCAGGAGTCAATTTCCACAGTTCAGTCTTGAGGACAAGACTGCAATTGAAGGAGGGAGTAATGATAGAGCTAGATATGATAAGGGAGGCCTAAGAGGTCTTATTATTGATCAAGTGAATCAGGGGCCCACAGTGTGGAGGGTTTATTCTAGAAGGAATAAGAAGTCTGCTGATGTGGCAGAGTGAGGAAGGGAAGGCTGCAGGTTGTTACGGAGGGGAATTAGTATAGTAGGGGAGTGTGAGTATTGGAAGGGGGTATCAGAGAGAATCTATAGTTAGTTATGGATAGTGAGCATTAGCTCACTGTAGGAGCTTGCTCTGGGACAATAGAATTCCTTTTCTATTGTAATCCTTTCAGTCATAAATAATACACTGAGTTTTCATTCTAATTTTCAATCATTTTTCTGTTCTATAATTACTGTTCTGTATCAGAGTAGTTAAATTTTATATGGCAATTCATATAAAATAGGCTGATATTTTACTGTTATCTTTTCTTTTTGATGTTAACTCCTTTCTTCAGTTAGTCGTCGTATGCTTTTAAACACCTCTTGCATCAAGGCATTTTAATTTACTGGTTTTGAATTTTGTAGAAATTTGTTTTTGGAGGCAATTAAAGTATCCCTGGCTTTTATTTCCAATGACTGTGCAGGTTCTTGGAGGAACAGCTCGAAGAAAGAAGCTACTGTCACCGAAGGGCATGGATGTACGCCCCATGATGGAAGTGGTGAAAGGTGCAGCCTTTGATATATTACAGGTACCAGTTGCATCGCATGTTTTATCTCCTATGTAGTACACTTGTTTGCTTTCAACTATTGATATTGGGTTTCATCTAGTCTGTACAATTTTATTGCTTCAACTTTCTTGTTTATAGTAATAATTTTATTTTATAATTCCAAGGCGGCTGGTGGCTGTCCTGCATCCTTGAGGCCTGGACGCTGGTTAGACTTGTATAGCGGTACAGGTTCTGTTGGAATCGAAGCACTTAGCCGAGGATGTTCTGAGGTATTAATGTTTTCAAAATAATTGTGTTTTGCAAATAATTGTGATCAGTTGTCAGATTATTTGAGCTATTTCCTATCGCTTGAGTGATAGAATCAGTGATGTACTCTTGGATTACTTAGTTCTACATCAATCAGCCTTCTATTAAGAAATGGAATTAACAGATTTTCTTCAAGTTCAATGAAATGCAACATGGGTTTTCAACAATTTGTTTTAAAATTTTCCTCTGTATGATGCATTTTTTGCTTGAAGTCTCTTGTTTGTATGATTTAAAAAAATTTCAGGTGCATTTTGTTGAGATGGACCCTTGGGTTGTATCAGATGTTTTACGTCCAAACTTAGAGGGGACTGGATTCCTTGATTTTTCAGTCATACACACTGTCCGCGTGGAAAAGTTCTTTGAACGTGCAGAGCAATTTGTAGGTATGTAGGTCTTTTCCCTTTTAATTCCATTTTATGTATATCCACTAAGCATCTTAGTCAACTGTGATTAGGATTATAAAGAATTATAGGGTTACAAAAAGATCTATAACCTCACGTCCTCACCCAAAAAAAAAAAAAAAACTAGCATTTATGGCTTGATATACAAAATGTTTGGTGCAAAATTGCTGGCTGAGGAATTACCAGAAAAAGTTCTGGAAGTATTATTTTTATATATGGCTATTGCTAAGCCTCTTATTTAAGGGAACACAATAAATATTTCCATCATTATCTTCCACCACAGACAATTGCCTAAGAGAGTATGCTACAGAAATTAGCAAGGGAATTTCAGATGTAAATTTGAATTGTTTACATGCAGGAAACAATGGTCCATTTGATTACATCAGTGTCACCCCTCCATATACACAAGTTGACTATGGGGTGCTGATGAGGCAAATTTCAGAATCACCCTTACTTGGAGAGGATACTTTTATTGTATGTTGTAATTTCTTACTCTCCTATTCTTGGTCCAAATGATCTTCTGCTTACTAAGTTTATATTGAATTGTCATGTTCTGATCTAGGTAGTTGAGTATCCTTTGAAAACTGACATGCTGGATTCTTGTGGACACCTTGTAAAGGTAATTCAAGTAACCATACTGTGTTTGCATAACATATGAAATGATGGGGATTCTTGTTGCACCACATATAATTGTCAATCACTAATGTTTCTTGAAAATTTTGACCTACTTTTATGTGTTTATTATACATTAGTTGTGAATTTCAATGATAATATGCCTGCAATTTAACCTGTGAAGTACATGTATGGAACTGCAGATAACTGATAGACGGTTTGGCCGGACACTCTTGGCAATTTATGGACCAACATGGGCTCAAAAGAAGAGAAGATCACACATATAAATAACACAGTTGCAGTAAAAGGCTGATGAATTTGCAGTAAAAGGGGTCAACAAGGTTTATTTTTTGTCACTTATCTCACTTCTTCAAAAGCTGTCATAGGCAGTCCAATTGGTCCCTGCTACAGGTCATGTCATGTCATGTGTGATTAATTATAAAACCTTGAATTCTTTTCTACATATATATAGGGGTTTCCCTCAGTTAAAAATTGATTATTAATTGTAGATTAAGGTCTCATTACTACATCAGCATACTAAACAATTGTTTTAGTGAGGAAACAATGTCCATAAACTGAATTGACATTCGATTAGGTAACAATCATCAGGTGAATATCACTAGTTGAATCTTTGCTGAATCTCTGACAATTTATCTCAGGAAAGAAGCATAGATGATCATGTTAGCTAAAGTGAACCGTGTCCAGTATATTGAAACACTGGAAGCTACCCTCAAAGATTTCCAAATGCCAAATTCTAATTCATGGCTTGTTTTCTCCTAAAACGCTGAGTCTGTTTGGTTTAGTGTTGTAACATGATGAATCGATGTAATAGTTATATTGAGAGATCTAAACTTGAGTTTTACTTTTCAACTCCAAACCAAATATAGACCAAGAGTCTGTTTGTTTTACAGTTGACTCTTTTCCTAATGTATGTTTAGACAAAAGTAACAATTGACTTCCGTTGGCCAGATGTACGGTTAGAGTTTTTCAACTGTAAAATAAACCGACTCTATGTGTTGCATGATAAGTATTCTGCACTCATGTTAATAGTACATTTAACTACACTTTATGTCTGTCTACATCACTAGGACCGCGAGAGTGTTTTTTTCTACTTGAGTTTTGCTTTTGTTTTTCTTTTGATATTTTTCATACAAGACATAAAAAGGATGAACTATGAAGCACCGACACCTCTGTCTGTAAGCGTGTCGCAGTGTCGGATACCAATGCAACACTGACACTTTACTGACACTTCTTGGACACGTGTTCAACACACTTCAACAATGTCCTATTAAAAAAACAATTTTTTAAAGCTCGGACACTCCTTGGACACCTCTCGGAGACTCTTTGGACACCTCTCGGACACTGGTTAAGTCAATAAGTTGACACCTTTTTCTAGCTTAACACCTTTCAGACACTGTTAAAAATTTTTTTTTTAAAAAAATATTAAAAAAGACAACCAAATAGAAAATAAAAAATTTCAAACTTGTTCAAAATAAAAAATGTAACCCGATTCTAAAAGTTGAATTAAAATTTGTCATGTTTATAATACACACACACACATATATATATAAGCGGTGTCCTGGTGTCCTATATTTTGGACATTAACCGTGTCCCCGTATCCGTGTTCGTGTCGTGTCTGGTGTCCGTGTCGGAGTCGGTGCTTCAAAGAGGATTAACAATTCCAGCCTGTTTGGTTAAATGCTAACTAGCGTTGGAGAAAAGGAAAAGTATACTTCCTTTTGATAAATGTTCATAAGAAAGCGTGTCACATCAAGTACAGGTTTAACTCTACCTTCATAAATCTTAAGTGCATATTTAGATTTAAATTATTTTGAGGTCAAAACCACCTTTTTGGTAGCTTATTACTCTCATCATACACCCTAACTGAAATATATAATGAGGCTTAGTGAATGTATTAAGTTAGATAAAGATGTTTGCACACATCTTTGAGGTGTTTACTTCTTATAGGAGAGGAGAGAAGTAAGAAGAGAAGAGACAGGTAAGAGATATGATAGGTGATGTGATTGAAAAAAAAAGTGAGATAGAAACATAAATTTAGCACAAGCATAGAATTTATAGGTGTAAGAATATTATTGTTGTGTTAAGTTTTATAAACTTAGTTTTGGATTAATTTAATTTTGGAAAACTTGATTTTATCTCAGTGGATTAATTATGTGATTTATATTTAAAAAATTAATCTGAAAAAAAATTTTGTAAAATGAATATCATGTGAAGAAGATTAATCAAGATTACCTTTAAATGTGTAATTATGAAAAAAAGTATGCCTAATGTTTTAAGTTGTGAATATATTTACGTTAAAAAGGTTGAGGATATTTTAAGAATCAAATGTTTTTTAGTTAAGAACATGTTTGAAAATTTTATAATTTTTTTTTTGAAAAAAGAACAAAAGACCTTAACTATACTATTTTGGTAGGTTTCTCAGAAGTTAAAAAAATTGATTAAAAAACGTTAAATCATAAAATCCTTTTTTAAAGCTTATTCAAAGGCATTCGACTATGGATGATTTGATGGTAAAAGATACTTTTTCAAAAGTAAAGTTTCCTTGGTATTTAAAATAATAATAGGTTGAAATATTATTATAAATATTTTTTTAAGAATTAATAAATTACAATTATTCAAAATATATAATGTCAATTACAAGAGTAGTTATCCAAATATACAGAAATGGGCTTTCTCTCCCCACGGAGTGAAATTATATATAAAACTTTTTATAGCTGGGATGTTAGAATCACATTTGCACTCAAAAGCGATTCTAGTTTGGGTGTTGCGAAACAAGTTGATAAAGTGCGTATTTGAATTGCATTTAGCCTACGATTGGACGTTGGAACAACTTCAGAACCACGTTTGTCAATAAGCAACAAGGAGTTCCTTTTGAAAACCCCACCTTGCAAAGCCGCAAAATTATGTTAACATGTAAACACAAACACACTTTTAGTTTATAATGTGTGATTTAGATAAAAAATCATACTTCGACAAAATATAAAAAATAAAAAATCATACACATTGATTGCATGAGACACTATTAAAGCACAAACATGATTTTAACCTATCCAAACACCAACCAACACATTGACTAAAAAAAGAACAACCGATATATATTTGGTAGAAGCAAGTTTGATTCACGATGTGTTTAATTTAGCCTAAAATCACGTTTCAAATGTAGATCTGAGCAAATGTTACTATTTGTAATTTTTCCTAGATCACGTTTGAAACATGATTTTGGGGTAAACCAAACACACACTCAAAAAACTTAGAGCTTGTTTGGATTGACCTTTGCCAATCCCAAACTCACGTTCTTATAAGTAAGCTCACGTTTCATATTTTTTATGTTGTTTGGCTTCATTGATCAAAACGCACGTTTGAGTTCTGAAACTTGAGTTTGCAAAACGCAGGTTTTTGTAGCTTCTGCGTGTGAAACTTGAGTTTCCTTAATATTTACTTTCTTAAACTCACGTTTGCAACAAAATATCCAAACATGAAATCATGTTTACTTATACTCAAGTTTATCATAAATCACGTTTACTAAATCCACGTTCATTCAAACTCAAGTTTGCAAACGCTAATCCAAACACACACTTAACATAATTTACCCCAAAATCACATTTTAAACGTGGATCCGGGGTAAATGTTGCTGATAGTAACATTGATCCGAATCCATGTTTAAAACGTAATTTTGTGGTAAATCAAATACACTTGATGTAAAATAAATAAACGTGATTTTATGAATGGTGTTTAAATTGTTTTAAATCAAAATTGCTTCTATTTCTAAAAATACGTTTGATTAGAAGGGAAAAAAGTATAATTTTTAGAGTTAATAATTTCATATAAAAAATTTCATTTTTTAAATAAAAGTTTTGAAATATAATTTACTTTATTTTAAAGTTTAAACTCGGGTAAAATCAAAATCAAGTTTATAAAATTAAGATGATGTAAAATTAAATTTACAAATACTTGCCTATATTATAGATATCGTAGAAGAGACCTAAAGTATTTCTCATCTTCAATTAGTAGAGTCCCATTACTTCATTAAACTAATAATAATACGTGGTTGTAGGTGCATTTACTTGCTATACACTACATAATGATCACAAATCCAAACACGAGGGCCATGCTCAATAGAATCAACCTCCACACTACAAAAAATCATATTTTAATGTCTATAGTGTAGTGTCTACCGTTCTAGTTTAGTGTCTCGTTCCGTTCAATGCAATACTCCAAACCCTAACAATCCAAATATCCCCAATCTCCCGAGTTTTGAATCTCTGTTTCCAGGAATTCCTGAATTATATAAAAAGAAGAGTAACCCCAATTTGGTCCTGCATGTTATGCAATGACAAAACATCATTATTTTAGGGCCAGTTCGATGTCGTTAATCTTTTGAGAATTAAACTAATCTCAAAATTTTTAAGGAGCGAGTGGAATTAAGAGATAGTTAGTTTTAGTTTTTTTTCTTAAAAAAATCTTTTTTAGAAAATTGGTTTTAAAATATTGTGTATTATTTGAATTGGATAAGCATTTATAAAAATAGAATAATAAAAAAACAAAAATAAGTAAGTTTTGAAAGAAAAAAAAATAAGATGCGGTAGATGAGAAAGAAACTAACAGCCAGAGTAAGAAATATTTATTTTAGACGAAAATATCCTTAAATACAACTTTCAAAATAAAAAAGTATTTTTATAATTGCAACTAGAGCTGGCAATTCGGGCTACCCGGCCCGCATGGATGCGGGTAGCGGACTGGGCTAAAAAGCCCTGAAGTTATTTGGGCTTCTAAAATAAGTGTCTGAGCCCTATGCTTTTGCGGGCCGGGCCGGTTAGGCTAGCCCATTTTGCCGGCTCTAATTGCAACTAAACATAAAATAGCTTATGTTTTATATTAACGTTCTAAAAATAATTCTTTTTTTAAACTTTAAAATTGCTTCTTTTAAATTTTTTTTGGTCGAAAGTGATTAGATTAATATTAGCTAAACGAAACTTGCATCAAGATCAAAGACATGGTGATACTGCAATGCTTAGACAGATAAAGCTAAAAAACACAAGCATGCTCACTATAAAATATGGATCCAAATAAGCTGAGAAAAAAAAAAACTAACAGAACAAGAAACTAGAAAAATAAACAGATAGAAAACCCAAATCTCCACCATAGCCACCCTAATCATCGGATTCAACTGGTAGTTCTTTTTTCTTCCATCTTTTTTCATCTTTCCGGCCAGCTTTGCTGGCAGGCATGCTGTGCAAGGCCGCTAACACACTTTGAAGTCTTAGATCAGAGTCGTTTGAGTTCATGATAGAAGAGGCTTTGGAGGAAGAGGGAAAAAAGAGGAGCGGGAGGACAGAGAGGGTTAAAAGGGAAGAGGTGATTGGGTAAAAAGAGGTGGAGGGAGTGATCAAGAAGTGGTGGTGGAAGGAGGAACAAAATAGGTGGAGGAAGGGGAAAAAAAAGGAGAGAAACACAAAAACTCTCATCTGGGAGAGAAGGAAACCCACCTAAAGTGGGGAGAAAACCCCTCCATGAGAAGGGAGAGCCCCCCAAAAGGGGGAGTGGGAGGCGGCCGCTGCTGGAGGTTGAAGAAGCGCCGTTAGGGTTTTCTTGGGAGAAACAGTTTCTCCGCTTCTTTTAAACTTAAAACAAACATATGACCGCTCATCAATGCCTAGCCTACATTAAACTCAAGTCAGGCTAGGCCCATTTATTAAATAGATGAAATCAAAGTCTTTTCAAAGGCCTATATAATTAAACAGACCAATCAAATTTTAAAATAAAAAATATATAAGGTTAATATGCCAGACTCATGCCACAGATTTAGGGTGTAAGTCAAGCTAATGTCTTAAAAAGCCTAGCTCGATAAACCTATTTTCATCTCTAGACTGGTTTATTACAAGGAGAATTTTAAATCAAATTATGCATTCAGAAAATTAATCCAAATCATAAATAAGCACATAGATACATTGAGTTGAAATTCCAATTGAGCACTTCTTACGAAAAGATATTATTTTAGTATTTACTACTACATATCAATCATTTTTCTTTTAAGATGCTTTGAATTTCACTTAATGAGAGACACTGTTTAAATTTTTAGCAACTTGATGTACAAAAGTTAAATAAAGATTTCCCTCTATATATAATAATGTACTTCAATGAAACATGATCCTTACTGTCATCATTCTTTTAGTACATTTAAATTGTCTTATAAATATTGAAGGGCGCTTGTCTTATCTTTCTGCAATTTATCTAACTTTTGTTCCTTTGTTTGAGTGAAATCTGTGGGGAACTTGCATTATATGAATATCTGCTTAAGTTTCATTTTATCAGTACTTCATGTAAATTTCTCTAAGTTTTTTCCATTCCTACAAAGTGAAAACAGAGAGTATGTGAGAGTTAGAGAGATCATAGTGAGATCCCCTTTCTTAGTTGCATGAAAATGCACAAACCCAGTAAAAGAGAGTTCAAGTGGACCCTTTTTTTACACCTAAAGAGGCTCATATAACTAACTTTTCTGATTCACTGGCCTTTTATGTTTGTCCATGCTCTCTTCACCCTTTCTATCTCTCTCTCCCCCTCCTTCCCTCTCTCTCTCTCTCTCTCACACACACACACACACACACACCCCCATAGAGAATAGTTTCTAGTGTCTGCCTTTATATAGAGTCAGTCACTCCAAGCCCGCCAAGTTAGGAACCATTTCATTAATTTGTCATTTCCTATTACTCTCTCTATTTCTTTGCTTCTCATAGTGTCTTTTATGTGATCAATGCTACAATGTTGTTGAAACACTCTCATGCCTTTGCCTTCAATTGCCAGACACTGCCACTGTGTGGAAAGTCATAAGAGAGATCAAGATATGGGGGTTAGTTGTAGAAGGTTGCTTCTTGGAGCTTTGGTATCTGTTGGAGTCATTTGGTTTATGTTCCTTGCAATCTCAGTGAACCGTCAAAACAAAAGGACAGTTCTAGTTCCAATAAATGTCATGTCCAAGCATTTAAAGTTGGTTAGCATGCAGAGACATGCCCTGCATTCAAATTCTGGACTTTTCTTTGTGAGCAAGAGAAGAGTTCCCAATGGACCTGATCCAATACATAACAGGTACACTGATACTTTTTGTTCTTATAATCTGCATGGCTAAAGGGAATTTTGGGTGATTAATAGTTTTACTAAAGATGCAGGATAAATGCACCACAACAAGATCATAGTAGAGTAATTCACCCTATGTTGGGGCTAAAACTTGTAATTTATTTAATTTTTATTTTTCATGAGCACAAGATAGAAAGTTAAGTTCACTGCAAGATGCCATATTATCTGTTTCATGTTAAATTTGGTTATGTGGCTAATGTGGTAGAAGGCTGGTTTTCAGTATGTTTAAAAAAATGTTAAGTCCATTTTATTCTGTTCATTAGTACTAGGCTTGTATACTTTCTTTTGGTACTTAGCTAAAGGGGAGTTGGAGCATAATGAACTCATACTTGAACACTCAAGAAAGAATGATAATTTTCACTCTTTATCAAAAGCTTCTTTAACTAACAATCTTTCTCTTATTTTCATGAGAAACCAAAAAAAGACATTGGGTGAAGAACTGTACTACTTTAGTTATTGGAGGCAAAAAAGAATTAGGTAGCTCCTTTTCCTTTCTATGGAAAGCTTGATTAATTTATTGGAGGATCATGAATAACTTTTAGCCTTATTTGAATTTAACAATCCAATACAAGTCCCAGTTCAAAAAAAATATAGAATTTGCTGTTAATTTGAGGACCCATTGTGATGATTATCATTATCACATCTTGTCGTACCATGGAATTTCATGTCATTTCATTTCATTGCTATTCACATCCTTTAGCTCACCTCTTTCTCTCTCATAATCTGAATATCTTTATGTGTGATGTATGAATTCAGGAGAGCAGTGAAATATAAACAACCGCCTACACAAGCATGACCATTGTGAAGTTCCACAACTAGTTTGAGGAAAAATCATAGAAGAATTTCTGAATTTTTGCTATTCTCTTTGTGGAAGAATTCAGTGTGTGTTCTATAAAGATATTGTTGTTACATAGTATTTCAAGTGTTTTGAAGTGTGATCCTAATGTTCTCTCTTTGTGTCTTTTTTTAGAATGTACCTTTGATGTTGTTGTAAATCAAAGCCTTAGGTAATGAAGTAACCAAAATTTTGGATACAATTTATGTCTTGAAGTGTGCAATTTATGGCTGAGGAATGCATGAATAAGTGAAATAGTGGATGTTTTTATCATCATCCTTATCTAACAAATTAGTATTACACGTGAGAACCTTGAGAAAGACTACACTTTTGAAGGCTGCACAGTATTCTATTTACTTTTCCCTACTCAAATATATATGTAGAGAGAGAGAGATAAAGAGATTTATGCTTATGTATAGGAATATACTATGGGAAAAAAAAACAAGACAAACAATACCAAATTGGATTATTGGCGCGGTAAGCTAGAAAAAAGGCCTAGTCTCCATGCATCATATAATTAGGCTTTAATTTTTTAGTAATCTTTGGGAATTCCTTTTATGATGGCACCCTCTTTTAAGTGCCTTGTGTTCAACAAAGCACTTTCCTTAATTTAAAGGTTACAATGTTATCAATTCCTTTTCATTTTCATTTTTCCTTGATCTCTGCATCAAAAAATAACATGGGGTTCTCTTTGCCGTGCCATGTGGACCTATAGTAATGCCACTTAGTTATTAGTTAAGCAAAATTAATATATTAATTGTTAATTAATTATAAACAGAAAACACATTGCATAACTGCTTGTCCAATTATAGGCTTTATATAGACACTATGAATAGCCTCAAGGAGGAAGGTACTTACTTTCATATTCATCTTGTGTCTTATTATGTTTTTGTTAGTTAGTTAAACCACATCTTTTGCAAGTCCTGAACAAATTAAATTATTATTATAGATTAATTAAGGAGTGGTAGCAAATTTAGGCATTCCACTAAAGCCAAATCAGCAAAGGAGCAATCTCTGCAAGCTGCTTTTTCTTTATCTTTGCTTTTTCTTTCTGGTCTGATTTCTATAGATTCGAGAAGGATGTGACTTGGTCCAAAGTAACTGAGATTCAAATTACGAATCTGTTTCATTTTTTCTCCATTGCATGGGAGACAGATTCTCACCATTGGCAGTTTATGTTCCTCTTTATTGAATATATTGGCAGATGAAGAACCATATGACTCTGCTCAATTGGATCACAAATTGTCCTACATTTTTTGTTTATGGAGGTCCCACATCTTGGCTTGTCTAGTAACAATTTAGTGCAACTTCAACCAAAAAAAAAACACGACACAGTTGGTAGATAGTTGGTCCCCTTAAGCATCTTGACAGGGGTTAGATCCCTAGTGATGTGTATGGAAAAGACTTTATTGGGAGAGACAAAGTCCACTTCAATAATCTTTACACCTCGAAAGGGATTAGTCTCTAACTATCTGTTAGAAATACCCTTCGTTCACACAAAAATTGGAGTAAATGCATTCAAATTATATACTATCTTAGATTAAAATTGAATTGAGGACCCTTCAAATTTTTGTTTATTTAAAGTGAAATTTCCATAGTCCTTATAATACGCTATGGAAAAGACTTCGTTGGCAGATAGCTGGTCCCTTAAGTATTTTGACAGGGGTTAGATCCCTAGCGATGTGTATGGAAAAGACTTCGTTAGAAGAGGCAAAACTCACTTCAGTAATCTTTAAGTCTTGAAAGAGATTGGTATCTAGCTATCGGTTAGGAATATCTTTTGTTCACACAAAAATTGAAGTGAATTCATTCAAATTATATACTATTTTAGATTAATTGAGGACCCTTCAAATTTTTTTGTTTATTTAAAGTGAAATTTCCATAGTCCTTATGATACGCTACAGAAGATTCAAAGTCATTGATTTATCATATTTGTTTAAGTCATGGATCAGCTTGATGGCATTGGTCCACTTAAATTGCCGTCTTCCTTTACCTTTTTCTAAGCTAAGAACATTGACTGTTTAATTTTCAATTTTTTTTAGAGGAGAATTTTAACAAAGGGTATTGCTTTGTTGCCTTACACGCTAAGTATGTCTCTGACTCTAATCTATGCAGAAACATGGCGGGGTACAACAAAAAAAAAATGTGTGATGTGTTTTACAGGGTATGTGGTAAATTGCTTGCCTATTGAGTACTGACTATTAAGCTAAATTCATAACAGATTGTACTTTCTATGTCCTGCAATTTTACTCAAGAACCATGTGTTTTTAGCCAAGGCATTCCTTTCATGGCAAAGAGCATAACAAGTAAGTTTCACATGCAATTTAGGTTGGACCGGCCCCATAGCTAAATTTCTGTTAGGAAAATTAATAAACAAATCCCTCACAAATTTCCATATCCCTCCACTGCACTAGAACATTTTCTGTATTGTTCACACACACATTTTCACCTTGGTGTCTGTAAAAGTTGATACTGAGGGTATATTTTATTTAATAAAACGTTTTTAAATTTTTGAGTTGTTCATATATATATATATATATAATAAAATGATATTCTTGTCATTATTAATTAGTTAAAACATGAAAAAAAAAACAGAAAATGTGTTTTGAAACCAATCAGACCCTAGAGCTTATTTGGTTTCAAAAAATATTTTTTACTTGCATTTTTTTTATTTTTAATTGCAAAAAATATCATCTTATTTTCATTTTATTTCTTATTTTTAAAATTTTAAATATGAAACAACTAAGTTTTTTTTTATTTTCTATACAATAATTGAAAATAAGAAACAAAATAAAATGGGTGATATTTTTTATATTTAAAAAAACAAGATATTTTCTCAAAACAAACATCTAAGATTTTAATAATCAAACATTGATCAGTAATTTGGAATTATGTGAAGACCCAGCTGTAAACTGAGTCAAGGACTTGCATGCCTATAGCATGACTTAGCTGACACTTCTGATTCTAATGACGCGGGTTTTTGAACATCCAGAGAATTTTTCTTTTGGAAACTGTCAGTTAATTTTTTCTTTAAAGGACAAACAAGTCAAATTTACAATGGTAATGATGAATTTGATTTTGGTTCATGCCCAATGGTGACGCTTCAGTTGCAAGGCACTTGTTGAATATGAAATCTAAGACTTTTATTTATACAAAAATTAAATGCTTCAAACTTCCTAGGTTTGTTTTAGTGTTTTGGTTTGGCGCTAAAACTCGCCAAACTCACGATTAAATTTCTGAGCGCGAGTATTTCTAGCTTTTAGAAACGTAAGTTTACCACGTTTCTAATTCTAATGCTAAATCAAAAGTTCCAAACTTACATTTGCACAATGAATTGTGTGTTTGGTTTGCTCCAAGACCACGTTTCAAACGTGGATCTGAACCCGGATCCAGCGTAAATCGAACACACCAGAAGACTAGTTGTTACTTTTGCTCAAATATATATTGGAAGAAACTTAATTGTAAAACAAACAAGCTCCCAATTTTCATCATCCAACTATCTCAAGAAACTTAAGCTGTTAGGTAATTTGACATTAAAAGTTTTATATCTAACATACCCTCTTACATAAGAGCCATTAAAACCTGAAGTATAGACACTCGCCCACCTATTCTTGTGCAGAAATTTAACATATAGTTTTAGGAAAGAAAAAAAAAGGAACAACAAAAATCAAACTCTAGACCATATAGTTCTAGAGGCTCTAATACCATATCATAAACTAACTAACCAAAATGCTTAAAATGTTAGGATAAAACACATGAATGGTTTTAAATCTAACACCAATCAATTAGATCTAGATGAATGAATCATCTTGATGAAATATCTTTACATACATAAGTAGCATCCATTTTTTTTTGGACTTGAGGACATATATATTTGAGGATTCAAATCCATAGCATACTCCAAATATCTTGGACCATATTTGAGGTTGCGTTTTCATACAACAAACAGTGAAACAGATAGATTTCATAAAACGCAAGAACCTAACCTACTAGAAAGTTTATTATATCATACAAGTACAACTATACCTGATTAGGGTCACCCATTGAAATGCTCAAACCATAAACATTAGGACCATTCTGAAAACTCTCCACCATCAATCGGAATTCAGTAAGAACGTTTACATCTTCTTCCCGTGCTGCCATACTCGCTCAAGAATTACGCCGGTTCGTTTTCAGGCTTACCAAAGATCAAGGGAAATTCATCATCATGTTCAGAGAAACTGTGGTCTTTGGATATACTCTTTAATGAATGATAAACCTGGTACATAGACCACCTATCCTTGGGGCGAGAAACCACACAACTAGATGCAATTTTCAGAAACTGCAGAATCTCCTCATCATGTCCCTTCCCACATATGGTTTTATCAATGCAATCCTTGATTCTACCTGAACTTGAATGCATATTCACCCAATCCACTAAGTTACCCTTAAATTCTTCATCACCATTGCTCACCTCAAGAGGTTTGCGCCCGGTGACCAACTCCAAAAGCAAAACCCCAAATCCATACACATCCCCTTTCAATGAAGCAACCAGGGTACTAGGATATTCCGGAGCTATATATCCAAGTTCCCCCAAATCCCCATTCACAAAACTACCATTAGAGTCAGATGTCATAAGCCTTGCAAGTCCAAAGTCCATCAACCGAGCATCAAATTCTTCATCGACAAGAATCACATTGGAACAAATGTTTTGCTGTATAATTGGAGGATGGCACCCATGGTGCAGCCAGGCAAGACCCCTAGCTGCGCCCAAGCCTATCCTGAACCTCATCATCCAATCCAATGCATTGTTATACTTATGCAACAAGTTATACAGAGTCCCATTCGACATATGCTTATAAACTAGCAGCTTCTCCTCTTCCACAACACAGAAACCCAACAGAGGTGCCAAATTTGGGTGCCTAACTTGGCCTAGCCGATTCATCTCCATCCGAAATTGCTTCTCCCCAATCTTACAGGTGTTCAACCGCTTCACCGCGAGGGTGGAGCCATCAGGTAGATCAGCCCTATAAGTAGTTCCTGTCCTTGTAGAAATAAGAACATTCTCAGCACTAAAATTATTAGTTGCAGCCATCAAATCCCCTAGCTTAACCTTCACAATTGGTTTCTGAAAAAGAGTTACCTGAGCAAGCTTATGACCCCTCAACCTCACAGCCCAATTATCAACACCCCCAACCATATACCCTCCTTTCTTCCTCCTCCCACTCAACCTCAAATGATACCACCACCACAACCCAAAAGCCAACAACAAAGAAGCAGCAGCACCAAACACCCCAGCAGCAATAATAATTGCAAGATTCTTCTTACTCATCCCACCACACTTACCAAGAGGACCCCCACATAACCCACTATTCCCAGCAAAGTTATCCCTATCAAACCCACTGAAAAAATCAGGAATAGTCCCACTAAGTTGATTGTTAGCCACAGAAAACCTCTTAAGCCTACTCAAACTCCCAAACTCATAAGGAATGGAACCAGTAAGGTGATTATCTGACAGCACCAACTCATTCAAATAAGAACAATTCACAAGGGTAGAGGGTATAGGCCCGGAAAGATCATTACCAGACAAATCCATCAACACCAAAAAAGGCATCCAACTACAGATCTCAGGTGGGATCTCAGAAGTGAGTGAGTTTGACCCAAGATTCAACCTTTGCAAGCTCTTACCACAGTACTTCAAGGACTCTGGGACCCGACCCGATAGCTTCATATCTTGTAGCTCCAGACCCAGGACCCGGTTCTCTCTTTGGTTCCAGCAAGACACGCCGACGAAGTCGCAGATGAAACCCACGGTTTTGTTCTCGAACCGCCACGTGGCAAGACGACCCTCAGGGTCCTTCAGGGCGTCCTTGATGCCCCTCAGACATCTCACATCGTCTTCTTCAACCTGCGAGTAAGCCAACAAAACCCACAAACCCAAGAGGAGGAGGAGGAGCGATGACCTGTTCCTGCGATCCATCGAGCTCAAACGAACCTCGATGGTGATAAAGCTTCTATTTTTAAGGTGGGGTTTCGGTGCTAACAGTGTTGTGATGATGCCATTGACTTTTTGGGCTAGATGGGGTGTGTGTGAGGAAATGCAATCCAGGGAATGTGTATTGAGTTAAATGGATGGAATTGGAGAATGAGAATGGTTAAGTGTGAAAAAATGGGGATTTTTTGGTTTGGTTTTCTCTCTTTTTTTTTTAATAAAAAAGAAATTCTTGTTCTTTTGATCTTGGATTTGTGTAGAGGGGTATTATTTAGTTGGTTTGGTGTGGTGATTGATAAGGGCTTCTTTGGCTTCTTTGACTGAAGTTGTTGATTGGGGTGAGGGTCTTTGACTGGGGTTCTTTTTTGTTTGGTCCTCAGTCCACCCTGAAATGCTAATGCTAATGGTTTCGTTAGTTGGACAATGGGCACACACCATTTTATTTACCTGACTTTTTATTTTAAAATAGTAAATACTAAGTTTTACATACTAATGGTCTTGTAGCCTAAACCTAATGACACTTTTTTCTTTATCATTATTAGTGCTGTCTAAGATGGGTAGTTCGATTTCAGATTTTCCTAAAAAAGGCATTTTTGAAGATACATTATTAAATGTGGTAATTAAAAAAATATTTATATTTTTGTCATGTAATAGCCAAATTGTTAGGTCATTGGAAATGTTTGACAAGCGTTATTAATTAAGAATATTTTAAATATCTTTCACATTGAGAAACTTAACTTCTTTACAATTAGGTTATGTTATATTAATAATATGTTCGTTAGGGGTGGTAAATCGAGTTGACCCATCGCGCCAGTCTATTTAACTTATTACTTTTGATGTTCTATGTTTGGGGTACTTAACTTACTAACTCATTTGGTTAGACCTATTTTGACCTGCCAAAAAATGGGTTCCCAGTAGAGCGGTCACGTTTTTTTAATACTCTCTTACAACTTCACACATATGACAATATTAGGGTTTTTAGTTCACTTTTTTTTTTCCATTTTTATCATATTTGTTTGTTGTTGTTGCGTTCACATTGTGCTAGTTTTCCCCCTCAATCTTGATAACATCAGGGATAAGCTACCTTTGTAGCTCATATCCCAATGGTGAGTCAACGCTCACTTTTGATGAGACGGGGTGGGTGTTGACTCCTTTTACAATTAGGTTGTGCTAGTTTGCTACCTTTGTAGCTCAATCTTATTAATTAAGAATATTTTTAATATCTTTGTCACTTAATAACTTCACATTGAGAAACTTAACTCCTTTTACAATTAGGTTGTGTTCACATAATAAAAATAAGAGTCAATGTGTTAATGATATGTTTGTTACGGGTGGTGAATTGAGTTGATCCGTTATGCCAATTCGTTTAACCCATTACTTTTGATGTTCTATGTTTGGGGTACTCAACCTACTAGCTCATTTGGTTCGAGCCATTTTGACCTATCAAAAAATGGGTTCCCAGTAGAGCGGTTACATTCCTTTTTTTAAATACTCTCTCACAACTTCACACACATGACAATATTAGGGCTTTTAGTCCACTTTTTCTGTTTTTCATCATATTTGTTTGTTGTTGATGTCGTTCCTATTGTGCTACTTTGCTCCCTCAATCTTGATAGCATTAGGGATAGGCTACCTTTTCAGCCCATATCCCAATGGTGAGTCAGCTTGTCCCGATCCACTTTTAGCGGGACGAGGTGGATTGGCCCGTTTTACCATCCATAAATGTTTGTATATCATTGGAAACTTTCCAAACACATGTTCAAGTGAACATAACAAAATGTTATTTTTGTTCAATCTCTTGGAAATGTGCAACATATCCTAAATTGAGAAATAAACATTATATATGCAATAACATTATATGGGTTGCATGTGACTTAAGGAGTTACCTCGATAAACGCTACTCATGTGATATTATTGTTGGACCCACAGGAAACACTAGAAGGGGGTTGAATAGTGTTTTAAAAGTTTACGCAAATTTTCGGAAACCAACTTATAATTCTAAATAAACCTTTACAGGTTTTTATGAAAAACTCTTTTTGCAAATAGTAACGAATATCAGAGTTAAGCGTAGGCTATTGAAAATGAGTTTTTCAGAGACTTGCTGAACTTTGATGAAAACAAATGAGCATTCTGAAATCACTTCAGAGGGTTCAATAAAATCATTTTTAGAAACTTGTTTAAAACTGATTTTGATAAATAATAACTTCAAAACATAAAACAAGTTGTTCAAAAATGTTTTACTCTAATATCCAAATGATTTAGTAACTTGCTGAAAAACTGAGTTATTAGATAACCTGTTGAACCCACTTCAGAAGGTTCAGTAAGTACTCTTTTCAAAAGTTGATTTAGTTAATAAAAGAAGTTTTATTATGTTAATTGTAAATTCACTTTTCAAACCCTTCCTTGGTTAGAGATGAACAGAAAATAGCAGAATGTAAAGAGTTAAGGGTAGAGAGAAATTTACACAGAGAATTTATCCTGGTTCACCCACTAACCCAGTGAGCTACATCCAGTCCCAGGGCAAACCACCACTGGATTTTCCACTAATCCCGCAAGATTACAAGTATTCTTTATACCAGTCTCTCCAGGCTTAACACCGAGTATTCTTTGTTTTCAACTGCCTCTCCAGGCAACTCATGCAGTATTCTTTTACAGTCAAACATCTCCAGGCTCAACAAGTATTCTTTGTTTTCAACTGCCTCTTCAGGCAACTTGAGTAGTATTCTTTTACAGACAAGCCTCTCCAAGCTCAACAAGTATTCTTTTACAGACAAGTCTCT
The DNA here is from genome assembly GCA_026901365.1 of Sesbania bispinosa. NCBI lineage: Eukaryota > Viridiplantae > Streptophyta > Magnoliopsida > Fabales > Fabaceae > Sesbania > Sesbania bispinosa. The sequence goes on along the minus strand of QLOH01000778.1, from coordinate 310,962 downwards.
CCAGGCTCAACAAGTATTCTTTTCTATCAAGCCTCTCCAGGCTCTACACAAGTATTCTTTGTTCCTCCAAGCCTCTCCAGGCTCTCCAGAGTTTTCTTTCTCCAAGCCTCTTTAGGCTCTCAGAGTATTATTTCTTCCACCAAGCCTCTCCAGGCTCTCAGACACTTAATGTGTTTACAATGAAAGTTTGTTTAAGTTTCTGAGAAACTTAAACCTTAGAGACTTGTACAAAGAGATAACTGAGTATGACACTCAGGATACAAAGATGAGCTTCTAAGTACAAGAAATACAGAGTGATACACGTGTATAATTTTAAGCTCTAATTCATCTCTGTAGAATCAGAAGGTTGGCTGGATATTATCTGTACTGAGCATTTCCAATCTCTTCTGTGGGCTTGATAAAATGCCATGGTTAAGGATAGATGTTTAGGAGTTCATGGCTGCCCATTTTGGTCAGTTCCTAGTGAATGAATCTTTAGGAATTTGGCCGACCCATCAACATCTTCAAAGACTTTCTTGAGGCTATTTATATGTTCTGGAAATATAGTCGTTTGAAGACTGCTTGATTTTACGGTTGAGAAGAAATGATTAAGCTCATAGAGCCGTTGTGAAATAACTTCTCATTTGGTAGCTTCTTTCTTAAGCAGATTAGGTGTGTAGATGACTTGGTTTTGACACCGTGCAGATAAGCTCTTTTATCCTGAGAGATTTTCTTCGTCTTCAGCAAGTTTATATTTCTTTCTCTTCTTGTGAGTGTAAGGAGGCAGGATATTAGGACCCGTTAGACTTCTCCTTTTTCCCGTTGCTTAGCTTCTGACTTTAAGCAGAGTAGGTGTGTATATTTGTTCTGACACACACACAACAATTTTGCTTATGGGTATTTCTTTGAGAGTGTAGATGATACTTCAGTAGGTTGGCTTGCTTCTCTCTCTTTTTCTTCTTCATTCTTTCTTCATAATAGGAAGTCTTTAGAAATGACAACGTTAGACTTCACTTTTTGTCCTGTTGTGCTTTCTGCTTTTCTTCTCTCTTGAGGTACACGCCTCTGATAGCGTATTGCAGAGTTTGTGCAGACATAGGTGTACAACAATGCTGACCTATCTCTGACCTCTATTTGCTTTTCTGCAATAGGTTTCTTCTTTTTCGAACAATGCTTCTTAAAATAAGGAAAATAGCTTTTGTTACTATTTCCTTTGTAGATAAAGGCATAAGACATTTAGATAATTTCTGGTCATTGAGCAGATGGTCTTTGCCTTTGTTGAGACTTCTCGACGTTGGAGATTTAACCACGTCATCAGATAATTGAGAGAGTCTTCAGTGAGTTCACATTCTTTAGCATGTTGTATGTTTTCAGAAGGTTGGTCACTTTAGTATGTTGATCATTTCTGCGTATTGGAATGTTCTTGGTTCTTGATGTCTTTAGATAGCTTGATTCTTCAGATAGTTGTCATTGGCAGGAGGTTGTTTTTCTTTTAACCAGATTTCTTTCTTCAGTGTTGCAACTTTGAGAGTAATTAGGTTCAACTCTTTTGTGCTCTCTGATTGGCGATCTTCTTGAAGACTTTCTTCATTTTAGCTTGCAGATGTGCTTCTTTTCTTCAGTAGGTTGTTTAAACAGAAACTAGTTCTTCGTTCCTCTTCATTCTTCTTGTGCTTATCTTCTATTCTTCATATGGTTGTTACGTTGTTCTCCCTTGTTCTTGGTGATCTTCCTATGAGCATTGAGTCTGACTTTCATAGGTTGAACAGTTCAGCATGTTGAATACTTCACCATGTTAAATGCTTCAACATTTTGAACTTTTCAGCAAGTTGATCAATTCTTCAGATAGTTTGTTGTAATGTTCTTCAGATAGTTGTTCCAATGATTTTCTCTTTTGTTCTTTGAGATGTCGTTCCTTCTTGTATTATCTTATTTCTTCATCTATCTGTTCTTCTTCTTTCTTCTTATTTCTTCAGTGAGTCGCTTCTTCGCAGTTCCGTTCTTCATTTCCTCTTGCTCAGATTTGCTTCATCTTTCTTTGAATTTCTTCCTTAGCTTTCTACTTCCTTTAGTAAGTCTTCATCTTCAAATGGATGCTTCAACATATTACCTGAAACACAATACACAGAAGAATACCTTTCTCAGTAGAACCTGTTCTTATATAGTCTAATTTGTTAATCATTAAAACCTAAGGATAATGAGTCTTAAACTTAATTTGAATACTTAAATTAATTCTGAGACTCCATAATTATCATGTGAGATTTAAACTCCTTTTTAAATGTATCCCCCAGCTTTCAATGATCCAAATTTGTCTTTGCATATTTAGTTTGTCCCTTGTCTTGCTTTTCAATTCGCACCCCTAATTTTTTTCTATTTGCAATTTGTTTTATATCTCCTATTATATTGTCAAACTTTTATTATGTCTTATACTATTTTTGTTTTTAGTTTATCTATATACGAGTTAAATTATTATTTTTTATTGTTTAAATAACAAAATATTTAAAGGATTAAAAAAAATTATATTTAAAGGAACCACAATATTTATCTTTACTTATATCCAGATTGATCTATTTGTATATATCTATATCTATGCGGATAACAAAAATTCACTTCAAAAAACATTAATGAAAATAACTTCTATTTAAAAAACAACCTTAAAAATATTCAATTACTTATATGTTATTAAATATTAACTATCAAATATACTAAAATTACTTTGAGTTTGTTTTCATGTCAAGACTTAGCATATATGAAGTGATTAAAAATTAAATATAAATTAATAAAACTACATTTAAAAAACACAGAAATGGAAAAATAGTGGCCAAACTCTAATTGTAACATGTAAATTATAATACTTTAACATATCAAGAGAAAGATTTTTGATTAATTGAAAGTTCCTCGGTAGGTGGTCAAAGTGAAAGTAGCAAGTTAAGACTAGAAGGCAACACATTATATAATATAAGTGTGTGAGTGATGCTTATTCATATGACATTATTCTTTATTTTTTTCCTTATGTTTTAAATTTTATCTTTTTTTTTTGTCCATTTTCAAAATTTTAATCATGATTTCTACTTCAATGTATTAGGTAACTAAAAAGAGTAAAACCACATAGATATACCAACAACATGGTATTTTAATATAACATTTTGAGCTTTTTTTTTAAAAAAAATATAGATGGCATGTTTCATTACAAAAAGAGTGGAGTCACATGAACACACATCCATTTTCATGTGGCAAAAGTATTTAATTTTTTTTGGCTAATCAACAAGGCAAAGCCCAATAAGAAAGAAACTAAAGAGTCATCCTATGAAACCAGAAAGCACCTTCCTAAGAATTGGCACAAGAGCAAATATAGGAACGTGAAGCAGATGATCAAAGAAGGTAGTCGAATGCTAAGACTAATTGACAAATCTACAGCTTTATTTGTGTCCCAACAAACACGGGAGACAAAAATTGTCCACTATTGATTCTTTAAGATCACAACAATGTCTCTAACTAGCGACTAGATATGTAAGTTTCTTGAAATATCCAAACAAAGAGTATGAACCAAAAACTAAAGAATCTATCTCCACAAAAAATGTGTTCACCTTAATGTAAGGCGGAGACCCAATAAAAGACCCTAAAGCTCAACCTCCGACAAGGATCAAACACCCAAATTATAGCTAAAACATCTCGTGAAACCACCTGCACTGCCCTTTAACAGGCCCTTACAAGCACTGAACTCCATATTCTTATGACTTCAAGCCATCATGTTTAACTTTTGAAAATCCAAATGGAGAGGCTTCTACGAAATGAATACATCTCTATGAGCTACTTTAATATACGAAGGCATTGGACTAAAAGATGTAAAAATGACCAACTGCCCATAACTAATAATATAAGGATCAATATTATGTGACATATTAGATCGATAAGAAAACCAAAAGGTGACTCCAAAAAAGATGTTTTGGTAATCTAACAAACCAATGTTTTTGTTATATAGATTCATAAACAACCTAGCTTTAAGACCAACACTAAGAAAAATTTCTTTCAAGCTTCCTCCTATCTCCAATGTCTTCTCCTTGTTTTTTCACTCCTCATAATTACTGATTCCATTATTCCAACCATTATTTTTCTTCAATTTTTCTCATCTTATCCTCCTCTCTCAATTACTCAAAAACCCTTCTTTTTTCCTTTTATGTTATGTGTGTTAGTGTGAGACAAAAGAGCTAGCCACTTAAGTTTTTCTTCCCACAGCACTTTCTGATTTGATTAAAAATTGTTTGGTATGTGTCTTGTAGTGCCGTCTCTGTTCTAAAACCACATGTAAGGGATCGTTCTAATCTAAACCACAAATGCCTTTTAAACCATTTCTTACAGTATTCAAATCAAATATTCATTATGATAAAACCTGCCGACTATCCATTTAGGGAATACAATCACATAATTACCAAAAAAAAAAATACAATCACCTACAAGTGAACCATAAATTGTTGGGTACACGCAATTATATATGAATTTGGGGATGTAGAATTTTTATGACATGCATGTTTGCAATTTTTCATTATAAAATAAAACACTTTTAAAGGTTAGGATTGCATATAGTTTTTTGTGTTTTTTTTTTTTTTTTTTAAAGAAAGAGGACAACCACCCTTCTTGTTTTCGACCATTCCCATTTTCCTTTTTTTTTTTTACCTTATTTATTTGCTATTTATCGTTTGTAATTGCGGCCGCCTAACCATGAGGTTGGCCATCTTTATATTGTAATTAATTTGAAATATATTTTGGCCATTTTAGTTTAAATAAAAATTAAAATAATTTCTTCAACCCTTACATTGTTTGTTACCTTTGCTCAGGGTAATCAAATTAAAAGTTTAAAATAATATAAAATTAATTTTAGTAAAAATTTTGTTAACTTATTATTATTATTATTATTATTATTATTATTATTATTATTATTATTATTATTATTATTATTATTATTATTATTATTATTATTATTATGTGAGACTAATTCTTACTTATCAGAGTATTTTTAATTAACAGGCTCAAGCTTTTGACAATGCAAAATCTTGCTCAACAAGACTGAAAAATTACTCATATGATGACTTGTTGAAAGAGATTTAACCTCCGTTTGGTTAGGCGTTGAACACTGTAAAATCATGGTTTTGTGGAATTGATTTTAAATCATTTCCATCCAACGTACTTTATAAAACACGTATCACTTATCTCAATCATTGATTTCTGAAATCAATTCTAATCAATTGTAAACCAAATGAACACTTAATTCCCTATAAAAAAAAACGCAAATTAGCGACGACATTGTAGAGACGGCCATAAGGCGTCGCTAGAGCGTCACTACAGCATTAAATACACTGTTTAGTGCAATTAATACTTAGAGAAGGCCTGGTCGTCGCTAGGTAGTGACGGTAGCGACGACCAGGCCATCGCTACAATTAATTTTTTTATTTATTTCTAAAAAAAATCAAAATAAAATGTAGCGACGGCCTGAGCGACGGTAGGCCGTCGCTACATTAAAAATAAAATTTTAATTTGCGCGCACTGATTTTTTTAAAACATAGCGACGACCGTAGTGATGGCCAGGTCGTCGCTACGTTAAAAGTTGTACGCATAAAAACCTTTCCCCCTCCCCGCTTCCTCCATTTTCAACTCCTCCTCCTCCTCCTTCCTCCCTTTTCTCTCATACGGCCACCCCTCTCTTTCTGTCCCTCTCTCTTTTATTCTAAAAAACTCACAGATTAAAAAGTTTCCCCCCTTCATAGGATCATTTTGAACCGATCAGAAATCAAAATAGTTGCCTGTAGGTGACTTTAGAGCTCATTCCATATTCGTTCCTTTTGCGGAGTCAAAACAAATAAGTTTTTTTATAGCTTTAATTAATTTATTATAATTAATAGTTTATTTGTTTTATTAGTTTATTAATGTGATATAGGAATTAGGTTAGTAGTTTTAAACATTGCTTTAGTAATTAGTATATTATTAATTATTTAATTTATTAGTATATTAGTAATAAGCAATTAATATTTTAATTTATATAATTATTTAATTTTTTTATAATATCTATAGTAATTAGTAATTAGTTTTATTAGTATATTAGTAATCAGTAATTAGTATTTAATTTGGTTTGGTCGTTTTAGCAAAGTCATACAGGAGTTTGGAATGATCCGCTGCGAGGCAGACCGCTCTGTTTTCTTTAAATGCTCATTGACACATAAATTCATTTATCTTGTGGTTTATGTAGATGATATTGTAATTACAGGTGATGATCAGGAGGGCATCAAGGCTCTCAAGCAGCGCTTATTTCAGCACTTTCAAACTAAGGATTTAGGTCCTCTGCGCTATTTCCTTGGGATTGAGGTTGCTCAGTCAAAGTCCGGTGTTGATATTTCTCAGAGAAAATTGTTGAGTCTCAAAATATTATTAAATGATTAATAATGTTTTAGTCTCATAATCCTGAGTTTTAATGAATAACAAATTTAGGTAAATAAGAAAGAACAGTCTTCTGCTGAAAGGTAGTTTCTGTGTTTCAGAAGATATATGATACAGCAACCCTTTGAAATTATGCAACCCTCTAATGTGGTGCAACCTGCTGAAAGAGGAACCTGCTGAGTGATCAAGACCTGCTGAAGCCAAAGAACCTTCTGAAGAAGAGAGACGTCGTACTGAGACTTGTACTTTTTTGGAAAGTGCTTCTCTGCTAATTCTCCTTGAAGACTCAAGTCAACTGTAGCCTTTCTCAGTGGCTTGTGCTTCCTATTCTTCGGGAAAGTCAGAACATTTGCTTTTTGGCATATTTCAAATTTCTAGTCACCAAAAAGACAATGTCTGCTGTGAAGTACATTGTGCCCAGAAAAAGCGGAGTCTGCGCTGCTGACACCTACTACCTGCTGCACCTGCTACTGCAAGCTACCAAGGCTTTGTGTCTCAACGGGAGCATTTGCATTTAATGCTATCTCTCAACGGAAAATCAAATGAACTTCAACATACTTCTTTTCCAAAGCTATATATATGAAGTCTCATGCGGAAGAGAAAGAGAGAGAAGGAACGAACTTGCTGAAACGCTACTCAAAACACTCTGATATTTGCTTATTCATTTGTTTCATTTGTACAACAATTTCTTATCCTGAGTTTTACTCAGTTATTGTACATCTTACCCAGTTTAGGCTTTAAACTTGTGTAGTTTCAAAGATTAAGCAATCTTTTCCTTAAAATAGTTTTCTGTTTGAGCCTGGAGAGGCTTGTTGTTTAAAGAATACTTGGTTTCGAGCCTGAAGAGGCTTGATTGTAAAAAAATACTTGTTGTATAGAGCCTGAAGAGGCTTGACTGTGAAAGAATACTTGAAACTGTTATCAGTTAGTGGAAATCCTTTGTTGGTTTGGTATTGGAACTGGACATAGCTCACGGTGGATGTGAGTGAACCAAGATAATTTCTTGGCTAAGTTTTCTCAACCCTTATCTCTTTACTTTCAGTTTATAACTAACCAAGGAGGGTTTAGAAAAGTGCATTTATAATTCCGAGCAGCAAAACAACTTTGTTTTTCACGTAAGAACTATTTTATTGGACCTGCTGAAGCACTTCAGCAAGTCTCTGAAAACTCCAGTTTCATCAAGTTGCTCAAAACTTTTGTTAAAACTCTGTTTGTGGAAAGGTTTCCAAGAAAATCTGTTTGAAATTATAAGTCAGTTCCTTAACTCCCCTTGTGATAGTCATTGGCATGCAGTTGTGCGGATCCTTGGATATATCAAAGGATCACTTGGAAAAGGACTTGTTTACAGTGATAGAGGACATACAAATATTATTGGGTATTCCGATGCAGATTGGGCATGTGATGCAAGTGGCAGACGGTCAACAATGGGTTATTGTGTTTTCTTGGGAGGTAATCTTGTTTCATGGAAGAGTAAAAAGCAAAGTGTTGTTGCAAGATTGAACACAGAAGCATAATAGCGTGCAATGGCTCACACCACATGTGAGCTTCTGTGGCTAAAGTCTTTAATTCAAGAGTTACAGTTTTGCAAAGTTGGTCGTATGGAACTAATGTGTGATAACCAGTCAGCCTTATACCTCTCCTCTAATCCAGTTTTTCATGAGAGGACAAAGCATATAGAGGTTGATTGTCATTTTATCAGAGAAAAGATCCTCTCCGGTGTCATCAAGACTTCCTCAATTTGCTCCAAGGATCAACTTGCAGATATCTTTACTAAATCTTTGCGGGGTCCTAGGATAACCTATATATGTGACAAGCTAGAAGCCTATGATATGTATGCTCCAGCTTGAGGGGGAGTGTTGAAATATATGTTGAGATATTCTGTATATTCTGTAAAGATATGATAGTTATTCTCCTTTGATTTAGTGTATAGTTTCCTTATTTAGGTTGATCCTAATTTAATGTATAGTTTCCTTATTTAGGTTGATCCTAATCCCAAAACTCTAGGGATTTGATTCTGTCATAGCTTGTATATATATGTGTGTGTTGTATTTGTTATTTTCAATAAATCAGAATACAATTATTCAGTATTTCAAGTAGTATATTAGTAATTATTTAATTTACTAGTAATTAGTAATTAGTTTTTTTTAATATATATAATTATTTAATTTATTAGTAATTAGTTTTTTAATTTATATAATTATTTAATTTATTCGTAATTATTTTTTTTTCCTTCTTTCTTTTTTCTCTCTCCTGTCTCTCGTCTTCGTCTTCGTTTCTTCGTCTCTTCGTCCTTCTTTCTTTCTTCGTCTTCTCCTTCGTTTTTTTCCTGTCTTCTTCTTTCATTTCTTAGTCTTCTTTTTTTCTTTCTCTCCTTCTTTCTTTCTTCGTCCTTCGTTTTTTTTCCTTTATCGAATTATTTCCTTTTTCTCTATATCTATCATAATTAGTGCCTAGGATGCGTGGTAGAGGTGGAGATATCTCACCGAGTAGAGGGAGGTCCATCTCTCCGGGCGAGCTACGTGCACGGGCAGCTCGCGCGATGTAGGAGAGGGCCACTCTCTCACTTTCACTCTGATCAGATGCCAGGGCATCCATCTACTTTAGCGGCTCCGGCGGCCGTCATCCAGTCTTCTTCTTCTTACTCCCCTCCACCTTTTGCTCCCCAGTTTGATGGTATGAGGTTCATCCCGACACCGTGATTAGTTCAGATGCCTCCAGTGGAGGAGGACGCTGTGCCCGACCTAGATGCTAACGACGCTCAGGATCAGATGGATGGGGACGCTGACCATGAGTCTAATGGGGAGCCAGCTCGATTCCAAGGTGTCAGCTCAAGCCGACCTCATGAGGTAGACGCTCAAGGTCGGGTTATTATCAGACCATTTGGCAAGGGGTGAGTTTGTTTATCTTTTTTGCTTCTTTAGAATTGATATTAATATAACATCTTTAATTGTTTTAACTATTAATATTGAATATTTTATTTTGCAGGTGGGTGCCTAACATCCCACCTATCGCAGCCATTGGTCATGCGATCCGTTCGCAGTTCTGGGGTCTTCACTACCTTTGGGAGGTCACCCCGAAGGATGTAAGGGACAGGTGGTGGGAAGAGTTCACGGTAATTATAAACCCTATACACTTTAAATTTTTTCTTAAGATATGTCAATTTGTCATAACTTACCCTATTTTTATTTTGCAGAGTCGAGTTACTTGGGACCTTTCTCATGAGGCCCAAATCAAGAAGGTGTACGAGCAGAAGGTTGTTCGTCGCCTTCGAGATATGATGAATAAGGCTCGGAAGGTTGGGAAGAGGCCCACGTGGTGTGGTGAGGAGGCTTGGGAGGGTCTTTTGGCCTACTGAGACTCTGCGAAATTCAAGGGGAAGTCCGCTCGTAACAAGAGAAACCTGGCTTCTCAACGCGCGGGGGGGGGGGGGGAGTCCACACGGGCCACAGGGCCCACCATGTGGTGGCGTTGGATATGGTATGTATAAACAAATTAAACACTCTTCTGTATTATGTTTCTATTTGTTGTTAAAATAATTAATTTGTGTAATTTTTCTGTATAGGCTCAACAGCTTGGGCGGGAGGTCGAGCTCGACGAGTTCTTTGTTGTCACCCACATAAAAAGGGGTGGTGGCTGGGTAGATGATCGAGCGCGATCCACCTATGTAAGTGTTTTTTTATATAATTTAATATTTATGCAATTGACTATATAACTAATAATTAATTTTACTTTTACCTCAACATACAAATTACAAGGAGCTCCTGTGGGAGGTGGAGTCACAGATGGGGGACACATCCATGACTGATGCCTCCACTAAGCTGGAGATCTGGAGGGATGTTGCGGGTGGCAAGACCCGAGGCCGTTGTTATGGCACCGGGAACTTGGCCTCCAACATTCGTCTAGGTGTGACCAACTTGACTCAGGAGTCTCGGGCTCACACCAGCGGGAGTACTGACGGGTCCGGGTCACGACATTCAACTGAGGAGGCGCTGCACCAGGAAGTAAATGAAGAAAGGCAGGAGTCTCACCAGGCCATAGCGAAGGCTGCAGAGTTAGAGGATGAGTTAGGACGACTCCGACGACAGATGCAGCAGTTGCTGGAGGCTCAAGCTCAGGCTCAGTCGCACCCCCACTATGATGCCGCCCTGGATGACCAAGCATTGGATGATGAGGTGGAGTCGACCCCACCACAGCACCAGCGTCGCCGCCGCCATTATTTTTTTCATTATGTTTTTTTATAGTTTTATTGTATTATGTTTGAACAGATTATATGTATATTATATATATATATATGTTTTCTTCTCTCAATGTGTTCATGTAGTATTTAGTATTGTTTTTATAATTTTAAAATTAATAAATAATAAACCCTAAATATTAAAATAAGATAAATAATAATAAATTTAATTTTAAAAAAACTACCTGTAGAGACGGCCATGACCGTCACTAAAGTCGTCGCTAGATAAAAAAAATTAAAAAACAATAATTATTTGTAGCGACGACCATGTTTGTAGAGACGGCTCCAACGACGGCCTGGTTGTCTCTACGTAGCGACGACGTGCTTTGCTCGTCGCTACTTGCATTTACGACGAGCTCTGTAATGACGTCCATGTGTCCGTCTCTAAGCCGTCGCTACGTAGCCTGTAACGATGGCTTTTCGTTGTGTAACAACGGCCCATGGCCGTCAGTAATATGTGTTTTCTTGTAGTGATTAACTGTGGTATATATATGAAAAAAATAAATAACAATGCAATTACAAAACGTAATCTTGATGATTATACTGAAGAAACACATAGACACCATTTTAATACCTACACATAGCCAAAGCATACATTTAATTTGACGGATAATAAAGAGTAGAACACCATTTTCATTCTTAGAAAGATATAGAATCTATCATTGTAGTCTTGGGGAAGAAAGATCTAAATTACCATTTTAATGATCTCTTGAAAATAAAATATCAATTAATTTAATTATTTTTAACATCAATTTAATGTTTAAAGAGAATTAAATTGATTGATATTTTTATTATTTAAAGATAAAAATGGAAATCTTACTTTTTTTAGAGATTAAACCATATAATCAACTCTTCATTTGGAACTAAAATGATTATGACAAGCATGTAATAATAAAAAAATTGCTAGTCTTTTGGCTTCAATATGAAAGGGAGTCTCTGCCCTTTATGTACAACAGTCCCTTCAGCTAACGTGCAAGTTAGTGAAGCAAAAAGGTGTGGGCCTTATTGATTGATCTTATATCATGTCCCGGTCATATGCTTAAGACTCATTCATTAATTATATTAAGAGTTCCCTTACAATTTGATTAGTTGCATGCTAAAATAAGGTAATAGCTCACTATCAAAAACCATTTCACTTTGATTTCGTAAGGTGATAACTCACACTTTTGAATAAATGATTCAGTTTACATGAACGATGTTATCTGTACTTACCATACAGAGAAAGATATATCAACTCTAGAAATACAACTTGGAAACTTATGTTTATATATGTGATAATAACAATTGAACTAATATAAATAATTTATTATATTAACTTCAATCAATTTTGAAAAGGGGATCGGTTCAAATTTGTCCTTTTAATTAAGATCCTCCTCTCAATATTAAATTTTTATGATGTTGTAGTATTGTGATGCGGATAGTTTAATTTATTTAACTATAAATGAGTGTGTTTTAACTAGTTTATATTTGGAAGATATAGCCCGTAGTGTGATTCTTAAGTAAAAGAAAACATCAAAGTGATTGTGATTTGTGAAGGATAACATAACATGCATAAAGTTAGAGGAATGATTGAGTAGAATACTCCAATCAAATTTGTATTCTTGTGAAACATATGACCTATTCGATTAGATGTGTGGTTTGATTTTTACTCATTATTGATATTTTATGGCCTTGACAAACCTCTTTCATATGGATTTATGTGTTAATTCTTGTCATGTTATTATAAGACAATTTATAAGATAAGGTAAAAAGATGTGGTTTTTCCTCTTCCACGGTTTCAATTCTATATATCCCTGACAGTGTGTATGGAAAAGATTTTGTTGAGAGAGACAAAGCTCACTTTAGTAATCTCTATGTTTAAAAAAAATTAGTCTTTCAAGAAAATTATCCCATCAACGGAGAGATACCCTTAGTTAAAAAAAAATTGTCCTCTTGAATATCATGTTTTTATTTTTTATTTTTAACATGCATATATAAAATTCCTTCCATTGCCACTTTATTATATGAATGGCCCCTACTACTCTTTAACCACATTGCCATATAGTATTATATATATATATATATATATATATATATATATATATAACATCATTATTACTTTTGAGGTCGTTGTTCAACTGTGTGAGATATTTCAAATATGTTGTTAAGTTGTCTTCGAAAACCCAAATGAAAATTAGAAGGGGGTATTAATGGTTATGAAGTCTATTTGGTCGTGGTGACTCATGTCATTTTTTGGCTAAAAGTTGATTAGCATTAGGAGTGGGTGAGAACGTGAAAAACACTTTAAAAAAGAACTTAAGTAAGTTTGGTAAAGTCAACGTTCAAATTAACACAAATGATGCATTCGGAGAAAATGTTAAGGAATAAAACAGAAATTATTATTCAATTTTTTTTATACAGTTCTATGTTGGATTGTACTTTCATTGATTACTGTTTTGCTTGAGAAGAAAAAAAAAACATGGAAAGGAAATGCGATGATAGGAAATGACTAGCTAGAAACAAAATGAAGAGAAAAACATGAACAATTAAATGATTTTGTATCTGTTTATTTTACGGCTGAGTAGAATTAATTCTAGAAAATCAACAATTAAGATGAGTGATATATGTTTTATGAAGCACATTGCACGAAAGTGATTTAAAATCAATTTCATAATATCATGGTTTCATACTGCATGAACGCAGAACCAATCAGGCTATTTCTGTATATTCTGGATGAATGGGGAAAAGAAAGAAGTGTGGAAATATTTTCTCTTCTTATTTAAGGTTTGTTTATAGAAAAAAAATGAATGATCTATGATTTATAAAATAGATTGAACAAAACTTATTTAAAATCAATTTCACGAAATTAATTATGAGGGTTCCAACTGAAAACCAAACGGCTACTTAATTAAATGACAAAGTGAGTAAAAATATATTTATATTAAATAAATTTTATAATATTTTAACGTAATGATAGGTAGGTATAAATGAATGATTAAATTTGTCATTTACTATTTGCTTTATCTCTTTCTTACCTTCTTTCCATAAGGAGGAAGAAAAATTTTAGGTGCATCCACCATTTTTTTTTTCTCTTTTTTTGTTTTTTTTTTTAATTTCGTGACCAAATAAAATAAAATAATATAATCATGTTTTTCAATTAAAATTATAAAAATATTTTTAATTTTAATTATAAAAATATTACACTATTTTCATAATTTATGTTTTTATCTTTAAAGTTTGTACAAAAAAACATTGAAAAAAAATACTTTAGATAACTTTCTCTATATTTCCAGGATAAAACTCTAAAACATTAAATAAAGTGAAATAAAAAACATGTTAATATTTTCTATAATTAAAATTAAAAACAAGAAATAAAAATAAAACATGTTTATTTTATAAAAAGAAAACATGTTTTTTGAAAATAAACGATTTTTTTAAAAGAAACATGGTTTATACGGTTTTTGTAATACAATATTAATAATACTAACCATGAAATCAAAATTTGCATGTGTGAAATATGTACGAAAAAATGTGTGTGAAATAGCATGGTCGATATGAATGCATAAAAGGAGAGCAGACAATGAAAGAGTTCTTTTTAATTAGCATTTGTTTATCACTATGTCTTCCCCACTCTTTTATCTAATTATTCAAGTTTAATCAATGTCGATTGTTCTTAGGGTTAATCGGCTACAATAAATTAACCGAATGTCATGTAATCGGCTTCTACTTAATTAATTAACCACAAGGATATATGAACTATCCGGATTGGACATACGAACAAGAATGTTTTATTATGACACATGTACTCATATATATATATATATATATGTATGTATGTATGTATGTATATATAGGGGATGTATCATGTGAGAAAGGTATCTTTATGTGACAGTGAGAGGGACAAATATAAGCCATCAGATCGAAATCAACGGATGAGATTAAAACGTCACTTTTGAGTGACTCACATGCATCCTTCTCCCTCGTTTCCTCTGTTCTCCCCTAAACCCAGTTTGAGAAAGTTTTCAATCAAGACCTTTATTTTAAGAAGACAGTCTGATATGTTGGAGAACCCATGTCCCACTCGGAATCAATTCCGTCCTCTGCGGTAATTATATATTAACTTTTTTTAATTGTAGTTCCTAGTGCATGAGGTGAGACTTGGTGTAATGGGTAAGGTTGCTGTCTTGTGATGTGGTGGTCACGGGTTTGAATTGTTATACCTTTGTTCATGAATTTTTTATCGGAGTTGCTGAACCAGAATTGGGTGTCGTCAAAGAAATTTAAGGAGAAGGTTTAGTGACTGGGTTTAGGGGAGAACAGAGGAAACGGGGGAGAAGGATGCACGTGAGTCACTTAAAAGTGACGTTTTAATCTCACCCGTTGATTTCGATCTGATGGCTTATATTTGTCCCTCTCACTCTCACATAAGGATACCTTTCTCACATGATACATCCCCTATATATATATATATATTCTAACCTATACAACCTTGGAAATTACAACTATCACAACATTCAATGCATTGGTAATATTAATAGTTGTTATTTCCAATAAAATATTTTCATTTTTAATTTATTATCTTGTACAAAGTTACACATGTTAGGAAAACCGATATTATTAATATAGGCACTATATTTATAAGAAAATACTCCTCATACTACACTGGACATATAATGATAGTTAACCCACTAAATTGCAAATGGTTTCGTGCCCATGCAGATGATAAAGGCCTATAAATACTACACAAAGAGAAAGATACGTAGATAACTTTTGAACACTACAAAACTAAGACCCATACTGACTTCTGGATTGAGTATCTTGCAGGTACACCCCCAACATTCACCCTTAACCATTGTTACATTAGAGATTCCTAGATTCTACAAAATTACCGAGAACATCTATGAACATGTTAACCATGTATTTGACAAAGTGAAATTGGAAGGAGCAAAACAATATATTTGAGAAAAAACTATATATATTTGTTTATTTCCATTCTATACAGGCTGGTTGCGGGTGGGAGTTGTTTTTAGCACCCTTTTTTGCCATTCCTACCCTATTCTAATTACTTTTTTCACAAATACCCTCGTAGATTTTTAGAAGATAAATAATAAAAATTACTTTCGGAATTAATTTTTAAAAAAGTTTTAACTTTCAAATATTAAATTCCTAAATATAACTTTTTGAAAGTATACTTCCGAAAATTTACTTCTGAATGGGGGTGGGGGACGATGGGGTTGGAGGAAGAAGGGGATCAGGGTGCAAATAGTAAAAAGGAGTGTGCAAAAAGTAACTCCCGTAGCTTGTGTGAGTCAATCCATGATTTTAATGTACCAAAAATTCAAGATTTAGTTGAGCCCAACTCTACGTGGGTTGATAGCTTACATGATAATGAGACCCATAGATTATGCTAATTCTTTAAAAAAATTAAAATATTAAAAAATAAATTACAATAGTTTATTTATGTGTGTATTAGATAAAATAAATCTTAAATTTAATTAAAATAATAAAATAAAATACTTTAAAATAGTAAAATTGGTTTTCTTATGTTCTTTTTTGGACTATTCCATTCCACCTTAGCAGACGAATAACGCATTCACATTGTATTTAAAATAGCCTCCTGTTGACCCAAAAAAAAAAAAAAAAAGCCTCCTAAAACTAAATTTGACCCGACTACTTTTTAGATAAAATAATATATTTATGAAAATATTCATAAAATAATGAGAAGAATTATGAACTTCAAAATCCATTTGAATACTTACTCATGCAGTAAATCTTAGAAGCAAACGAAGAATCTAATCAAATAAAAAAATTAAATGTAATTAATCGCAATATAACTGATATATTTGGTTTAATTTTTGGATAAAAGTTAGGTTAAAAATGTGGATTTAAACCAAAGTTACTCTTAGTAATGTAGATTGGATTCGTGTTTATAATTTGATTTTGATGAAACCAAATAAATATTGAACTGTGACCATGAAATAATTTATTTATCTGTCTAATTTTATATAATAAACTTGAGTTCCAATTTTAAAAATGAAATTACCTTATCTATTTTATATTTTCCTCCAAATTACATTATACTTTTCTTTTCATAAAGTCACATATCTTCTTTATATCATAACGGATATTTATAATTTCTATATTAACTTAAATTAATATTAATAATAATATTACCTTTTTACTTATTTATACAATCAAAGGATATTTTTATTTTTTTATTTTTTAACCAATATTCAATTTTCTCCAATTAATCAACTTTTAAAATATAGGATATTCATAAATCATCATTAAATTAAGGGTTAAACATTTTTTATCTTTACAAAATTGATAAATTTTAGTTTTGATCTCTATTTAAATTTCATTTTCTTTTAATCCGTAAAAATATAAAACACACTGCTTTTTGTTAAATATAGGAATTAAGAACAAATAATTTATAAGAATGAAAGATACAGTCAACCCTTAAATTAAATATCCGTCAATTAGATTAATCTTTATAAAAAAATTCACATTAATTAAAAGTTTAAATATTTATGTTTTTATTTTAATTTATTTTTTATATTTACAAAAAAAATTATGTAACCCACAAGATACTTACGAATGATGTTAGATATGTTTATATCTTAGAATTACTATTTTATATATGACTTAATTGTGTTTTTGGTACCTCTAGTTTGAACATTGTGCAATTTTGGTCCTTCAAGTTTTTTTTTCGAGCAAATTAAGTCTCCCTACTTTCAAGTTAAACAGATTTGGTCCCTTTCTCAATTGTCTTCTATCTAAAACCATCAAATTCTCATTTTCTATTCACAGATTGAATTGATTAAATCGTTTTAAATTTTCTTAATTTGAAACACACCAATCAAAATATCAAATTTAACCTAATATCGAAAAATCCCAAATTTTTGCCCTCTTTAAATCCTAATTTTTCAGATCCTATAAAATCCTTCAAATTTTATCAGTTTTTTATTAACTTTTTTTACCTTTTAACTTTTAAAATTATTTCATATCCCAAATAGTCAAATCCATCGTAAGCTCTCAAATATTTAAATTGAAAATGAGAATTTAAAGATTTTAGGTATAAGACAATTGAGGGAGGGACCAAATTTATTTAAAGATTTTAGGTACAAGACAATTACTAGAGCCTCGAGTCTTGAGGGACCAAAATTGCACAAAATTCAAACTAGAGATATCAAAAGTATAATTATTTATGAAGGAAAAAGAGTTTTTAAAAAAATTATTTATAAAAGGTACTTTTTTTTATAGGGTTGGTTTTTAATAGTATTTGTCTCAATTTCTCCTTTTAAGAAGAAGAGAAAATTAAAAAAAAAAAAAACAAAGAGCTAGTAACATATATATGTGACTCTTTCAAAGTTGAGTTTTGGGGATTCTAGCATCTATTATCATCATTTTCCGATTGAGCAAGGAAACATAATGAAAGGATGCTGTTTCAAACTCATTCACAGATTATTTGCCAAAAAATAAGGATTGGTTAATCAATTTTTTTTCCGCTCCTTCAAAGAAAGGGAATTCTCGTGTTGACTGACTTACAATTATATAGGAGTATTAATTAATTTCTAGTTGTATGGTCTTAATTTAGGTTCTAGACTACGTAGTCCATGGGGTTGAATTATTTGTTGAATGGTGCTATTTTTTGGGTTCTTCTTGCTCTTAGCTTTTCTAGGTGGTGCGAATTTGTAATTTTTTTTCCCTGGATATTGTTTATAATTAAAAAAAAAGTTATGTGAACTCTATTAATTAATGCTTCTTTTGGAAACATGGTGTAAAAACGTAAAACAAAGTTATAAAAAATTAAATCAAATAATTTTTATTAAACATGCATCGTAATATGTGCACAATTCATTTTCAATTATTGATTCCGTTTGGGGTGGTTGTGACTTACAAATTGTTTTAAAAAAAATTTCAATAAATTTTACAATTAAAAACTAAAAACCAAAATCGATTTGAAAAGCATAAAAAGAGATTTTTGATTTTTAGTTTTAAGTGATAAAAATTGATTGAAATTTAAAAAAAAAACTTAAAATTCACAACAACTTCAAACAAGAGGTAACTAATTAACTTCTAAAGCCATGTAACTTCTAATAATTACATTTTTATAAGCAAAATTCATTAAATGAGTACTAGAGGTGCTCAAACCCAAAAACAGATACAAAGAAAGAAAGAAAGAAAGAAAAAAAGCAATACATCAAGCCAAAAGGTCCTGCAATACATCAGACAAAAAATCCTAAGATATGGAATCAAATAAATTAGAACTAATATCACATGGCATCTTGAAACAAAAGCACAAAATTAGAACCAATAGCATGTACACACAAGAATTAAAGTCAGGAAGATACACGACCTGACCGTGGTAATATGGCACGGTCGTGCTACTCAGAAAGCAACCCGTATTGGCTAGATGGCAGGAAGATACACGACTTGGCCATGTAACATGGCACAACTGTGTTGCAAAATGAAAGTCGCGAGTGACAGTAAAGAAATGGCAGAATGAAACACGGCTTGGCCGTGCAACATGACACAACTGTGTTTCTTACTGGAAAATCGTTTACAGACATATTATCAGATAGATAACTGCAACCAATGTTTTAAAACTGGACCGACAATTGAACCGGTGAAGACACTGGTTCATGGTTCGATGGTTGGACCTAGGTTGGACCAGTAATGCTTAAATATATATTTTAAATATTAGATTATATTTTTAAATAATAAAATCATACAAAATCAAGATATAATATTATAAATTAATATAATTAACCTTATTATATGTATTATAAGGAGAAAAATTAATAATTATTTGGTAAATAATAAATATTTATGTGTAATATTTAAAATTTTATCTTTATTTATCTCAAAAATATTTTAGATTAAATAAAAAATAAAAAAAATGATTTAAAAAACAGTTGGTCAATTGATTCTTTGACACCGTTTTTGGACCGATTCCTACCGGTTCTGAAATCAGTTGGTTCTTTCAACATAATGGACCGGACCTCGGACCGGTTGAACTGGTCGGTTCGGTTTTCTTAACATAGCCCCGCAACATCCTGGAAAATATCATCACACACTGGCAACCATAGTCCTGCACTGGTAAATAAAATCCATTAAGATAATTAACTAGCCTCCTCTTCAAATAGCAACATCAACACTCAATCTTCAACCAGCAGCATAACGACATACACATTACAACCTGTTGGGGAGAAAATTTACAAATTTTACTAAGTTATTATAATAATGGTATCTTCGATTTCGATGTATACAATGAAATATTTGAAAAGCTTATTGGAATCGAAAGACTCTAACTTAGTGAAATTTGGAATTTATATTTTGAATTCGAAATGTAAGGCATCCTGTTATATGTATTCAAAAAGAATACAAGTTTCTGATTAAGTGTCTATTCGAATTCGAAAAGTATTTTGAATGCGAAGGAGAGGAAATGAGTTCTATATTAGAAAGTCTGAAGTATAAAGAGATAACGAAATACTTTTTCTATTCATGTACAAATGGTGTTCGAATTACATTACAGATTCGAATTGAAAATACAAAAGAAATACAAAAAAGTACATGAAGTTAAAAGCTATTCTAAATCTTCAGAGAACATGACTCCTGTGTTCCTGGGTCTTCAGGGAACTTGACTCTGTCTCCCTGTTCTTCATCTGACCCTACCTGTCCTTCATTTGACCCTCCTCGTCCTTCTTCTTCTTCCACAAGCTTTGATTGAACCACCAAGGTAAGGGCATTACGCAACTTTGATTAAATGACCCTGCAGTTCAAATGAAAAGTGAGAAGATGGGGTGAAGACGAATTGAAATTCTAATTGGCTATTACGTTCAACCCAAGAAAATCCTTAACAAAGATTGAAGAAGCTTATAGCTTTGGCTATTCTAACAACCTCATCAAAGATGAAATCAAGAAAGATCAGATTGATCGTAATAGCCAAAGGAAGAAACTTCTTCATTTTGAACAAAGAAAGGAATGAAGAAGAACGTCAAAGCCAAGGAGTATTTATACTGATAGGATTGGACGGTGCTATCAATGTGCCTGCAGAATGGTCCAATCAGTTTCAAGGTCAAATCCACGCGTGGTCGGTGGTCAAGTTCAACATTGAATTGATCAATCAAGATTTCAAACACGTGAAACTTAAGGAAAATTAATCAGTCAATATTTGGTTAAGTTTCCTGATATAAGTTGACAATTAATCAAAATCAAAACTGGTTCGATTTTGAAAGGAGTCCAATAACTTAGAAGAATTCGTGAAGACAGAAGCAGTTATTGAAAGTCATTTCGAAGGAAAATTTGAATTTCAAATGGAGTGGTTATTGGAAGATTATTCAAAAGACATTCAAATTTCAAATGGAGCGGTTATTGGAAGATTGTTCAGAATGTTCAAATTTCAAATGAGCAGTTAGTGAACGTTGCTGTTTGAAGACAGGTGTCAAAATCTCAAGCAGTCAGTTATTTTTCAAATAGAAGACCGTTACTATTTGAACGCGTGGCATACTTAGAAATTGGACACGTAATCTAGGTCTGTAAACGTGTCAAAATCTGGTTTAAGTGTCTGTTAGGATAGAAGTTTATAAATAGGTCAAATCTGATGTAACAAAGGTTGGATTTTCATTACTGAACATTCTCTGAAACACCCAAACGTCTAATATCGAAAACGACTCAGTGGTTTACTAAGGAGAGTGCCCAAGTATGTGTATCCATACCAACTTTCAATTAATGTCATTTAACATTCTGCCATTTTCTTTTCTTTAATTTACATTTCTGTTCTTTACACTCCTGCAATTTTTCTTTTCTTGTTATTTTTGCATTTACTTTTCTGCAAGTTTTTCTTTTCTTTTATTAAATTCTGCACTTTTAATTCTTGCACTTTGTCATTTACATCTCATCTTTTGAAATTCTGTTATTCTTCAAAAACTGATTTTCGAAGTTATTTTCTTTAGAAAACAGTGATTCAAAATTCTTTTACTCTTTGAATACCATTTCTGAGTAAACCTGACTTTAAAAAGAACCTTTAGAGGATTCAGATTCTAGTCCCAGATTGTACTTTCAGAATCAAGAGAGTTTTCGATTTCAATTGAAAATTTCACAACAAACACAACCCAAACCAACTACATCCAGGGGATACCTATTGTTATAACACTCGGCCATGTATATATAGTCAAAATAGAACAAAAAGAGTATATATGCTTCGACAAGTATCCAACTCCATTCCACACAAATGACCAGTAATCCCAGGAGAAAAACCAGAAGCAGAAGGTATCTAGTGACCACAGAACAGAAAACCAGAAATCATATCAGATAGGCAAGACTCCTGAAATTACAGCAAGCTGCAGGTTCTGTATTTCAGGAAGAAAAAGGCTAGGTACGTAAAAGACTTATCCTTTGCTGATAACCACTTCCAACTCCTCAATTTAACTAACTCCAATAGATCATTCAGGCTATAGATTTTATTTGAAAATATTGTCTCATTTCTAGCTAGCCATAGAGACCAAACCAAAGATATCCAAATGGTAGCCCACCTCAACCGCATACTCTGAGAGCAATTTGGAATGCCCAAGAAATTTGCAAAATGTAGGTGACTACAATTTTGAAGCACACAAGTGAACCCAAACCAGTCTAGACATATCATCCAAGTTTTATACGCAAAATCATAGTCGAAGAGCAAATGAGAGATAGTTCCCATGCTATAACCGCACCAAATACAAAAAAAAATCAGAAATTTAAATCTTTCTTTTTGCCAAATTGTGCTTAGAAGGTATCCTATCAAGTATAACCTTCCAAGCAAAGGTCGAAACCTTAGATGAGGCAAGTTTACTTTTATACAATATATAATAGTCAATATATTCATAGGTTGATTTGATTTTTGTTGAGAGAAACAAAAGATGTAAATGATGATTAGTTTAGTTTAATTTTGTTTTACAATTATCTTAACAATTTTGTTCCGAATCAATACAACAATAACATAATTCTTTTCTCATTATGTGGAGTTTGACTCCATTGATCAAATGGTGTTATATATAGGTCTAATATGAATCATGTTTAGTGGTAGACCATTTAAATCCAAATCTTAATGGTTTCATTCATATAATTATTTTCTCATCACCCTTTATTTTTAATTATTGGATTATTTTTAATTCATTTTATCCTTCTTATCAATGCTTCTATGGATCTTTGTACATATGCCCACACCATCTAAAATAGGACTATACCATTTTTTTTACAATGAGAGCTACTTTGGATCTATATTTGAAGATGTCATTCTTAATCCTATTTTCTATTGTGTAACCACTCATTCATCATAACATTCTCATTTTACAACACCAAATTTACCTTCTTATTAGCTTTATACTGCATTCAATCACATACAACAATATTTCATATTTTATAACCATGGATTAAAATTTTCCTTCAAGTTTAAGCGGTACATTTTTTTTATCATGTGTACATATATAATACACTTGAAGTGTTCCTCTATTCATCCACCTTGTTTGCATTTTATGTTGACATCTTTCTCCATTGCCATTTTGTATGATGGACACAAAATATGTATATTGTGAGAGTACTTATGGTATGATGTGGTGAAATTCAATTTTCACTTCTCAATTAGAATGGGTGTTATGTGCTATAAAACTTACATTTCATATATTCTATTTCACTCCTACTTAAGTAAAAGTGAAAGTTTATATGCTTCTAAGATTTTCTTCATATATGTAACTTTTTACTTATTTTTCACTTTAACTCAACAAATAAGACTATGTGTCTGTTTGGTTTACAGTTGAGCAAAATTGATTCTGGAAAATAATGGTTGAGATGAGTGATGCACATTTTACGAAGCACGTTGGACGGAAGTGATTTAAAATCAATTTCGTGAAGCCATGGTTTTGATTTTTCTAACGCCATACATCATGACATTGTCTTTCGTGCCACCACCACCACCTTGTATTTTCATATCAATTAACCTTATATATATATTAATATAATTTTTTATTATTCAAAATATTTACAAAATAAAAGAGCTGCTGAAACATACAATTTAAAATCAAGCATGGCTCAATTACAAATAAAATGATGATATTTGATTTTTCATTAGATCATTGAAACAATTGTCATAAGTTACCCATCCATCATTGATTAGGAACTTTGTGCAAGATGTATTTCAATGATGTATGTTTTCATGTCATTAGTTATTTGTGACAGCAGTCTCAGGCATAGATGGTGTGATTGCCACGAGTATGGTGTGGGGTAGTGTTTTTGGAGTTTTTCTTTCGGCTTTTTGACCACTTTGGTGTAAACAAAATTAAAATTACCAAAATAATGTGACCCAAAAACTATTTACCAGGATGGGGTAGTTTAGGACACGTGGAAAGCAGAAGCGCAATGTGAATTTGCGCTACAAGAAGCGCAAACCAAGTATGCGCCTTAAGCAAAGTAAGAGGCGTAAACTTGGTTAGCGATTCTAATGGTTTTGGCGTTATGTTGTCTTAGAAGATGTGCTAATCAAATTTGCGACTCATGTAACACACTCGTTAACACAAATTAACAACACTAAACGATTTGAACATTAACAACACAATTAATCATTTGGAGAAAAGGGGGAAAGAATACAATGACGACGCCTATTTTTAGCATGACACACTTAATCATTTGAACATTACATTAATTAACACAGTTAATCATTTGGAGAAAAGGGGAGAATACAATGACGACGCCTATTTCTAGCATGACGAGGTGGGTTTCTTCTCGGCTCAGGGTCTTAACCTTCGATTACGTTCTCCGATGCACTTGCTTCATCAGCAAACACTTCATTCAAATTAAAACCAAGGCCAGGTGGTTCAGGTTGTCTAAAAGAACTACCTTGGTAAGTCATCCCGCCAGATGTTGGAGACATGAGTGGAGCATCTAGCCACTGATGAATCCAACCCGTGGGAGTGGCAGGTGTTGCAGCAGTTTGGGTATACATAGGTGGAGTAACATTAACAGGTGGCGTTGGCATATAATAATCCTCCATGGTATAGTGCTTGACAACCATTTGGACAGACTGTTTGCTATCAAATTGCAAACCAACATATAATTCATCTCATACTCTCCAGGATCCAGGCACATCCAACCCAGGAAATTCTATCTTTTGATCAGGGTGGTTCCAATTTATAAACTTATAATGAGGAGTTAATTCGAATAAGGTGCTTCTGTTCCACCTATACATAAAACAATTAGTTAAATTACTAATGTCAAGACAAGTACAAACATCACAACATAGTTATACCATACCTTCTTGTCGTTCATTGTGATCATGCATAGAGACTGAATCTGGTGAATTCACAGCAAATGTTTGGGGCATTACAGGATCAACGTTCGCATCAAAGTCACCCTCAACCTCTGTATCAGATGAATCCCCCTCAGGGACTTCGCCTTCATCGTTAAAGTCGTAACTATCCTCAAATTCCCTGTTCATATTCATGTTAAAATCATTATCATTCTGCTCACCTTGAGGTTCAGCTCTGTTGACATCCTCCTCAACGGTTATACCTCCTGATTGATATACACATTGATCTTCCATCCCCATTGACAGTTGAGTATCCAAATGAAAAGATTGGACAGGTAATGATGAACTTCCAACATTGTCAATATCTGCATGCAATTCTAGCATTGTCATCAATGACTGCTGATCAAATGCGTGGATCATGCACTCAACATCTTCATCATCACAAATTTCAAGACTTGTATATGTGGTTGAATTTTGAGATATTAAAAATCTACAAGTCAAACTAGAAACAATTTGGTTGGACGAAAGGTTTAATATTTTATCAATCTTCCTCTTTAAAAAATTATAACTGGTTTCGTGTTTTATCTGAATAGATCTCTTATCACCTTCAAACGTTATACCCTGGACACCTTCATACCTTCTACCGTTCCAATAAACAAAAATAATAATTTGACTCATTTTTTACAAAATAAATTACTAAAACATCATATAAAAGTATAATAAAAGAAACAAGTAGATATCACAAATAGCACGATCGGAAAAAAGAAGTAAGTTTGTAAAACACTGCTATCTTCAATGAGTATGGTATTTATAGCATTCATGTATCGTAACATTGTTTCTTAACATATAGATTTTATACATTATTTTCCTGAGCAAAATCTCTGTTCAATTGTACTTAATGGAATATATTCTTTGTACTCAGACGAATATATTCTCTTTTGTACGTTATGATAAAGCCTATCTTCTGATAAAGCACGAGGCGTAGCTGGGAAAGAGTCAGTTCAATTTACAAGGCGCAAACATAGGTTGCGTATCTAGAATCCCTAACCAGGTTTGCGCCTCTTACTTTGCTTAAAGCGCATACTGGGTTTGTGCTTCTTGTAGCGCAAATTCACCTTGCGCTTCTGCTTTCCACATGTCCTGAACTACCTCATCCTGGTAAATAGTTTTTGAGACACATTATTTTGGTAATGTTAATATTTTTTACACCAAAGTGGTCAAAAAGCCTTTTCTTTGAATGAGAAACTAAGATAAACCCTAATCTAAGATATTCAAAATTAATGTAAACTAGTTGGATGTTAAATTCAAAATTCAAGATCTGATAAATAAACCTACCTTAGCTGGAGTTTATAATATAATATGATTTAACACAAATACTCAAATCTAATCAAAGCATCAAATTGATGTTGGCCTTTCACAAAATCAATTTGATTGAAAAATTTTGTTTTTTTTATAAATTATTAGGGTGAGAAAATCATTTTGTGTAGAATTAATTTTTAAAATTGAAATATTGAGCCCTTTCTAGTGAATAAAATTAATGCCAAATGTGAGACTTATAATTTTTTCCATGTTTACTCTTCAAAACTGACTTTTCTTTTAAGCCATTTGTTTTTAAGCTTCTATACATAAGTTTTTTCAATTATGTCCCCTTCCTTTAAACAGTTGTTAATTTGAACTTTGAAGGCATTGTACAATGAAAAAAAATAATTAGACTATTTATTATTTAAATAAAATATAAATCTTTCTAAAGTCACTTTTAAAATATTATTCTCAAACATAAATAAATTTTTAATTTGAGTTCTTTTAATATCAATTATTTCAAACATCAGCTATCTAAAACAAACAAAATCCTTATTAATTGACTTACATTATTTTTTGGATTTTCGGATCAACTCAAGCCAATAAATATCCCCCCAATTAATAACAACTCTTCTTACATTTTAATGTGATACTTTTGTTTTTCTTTTTTTTTCTGGTTAAATATACCGAATAACTTCATTCATCATTACAACAAAATAATATAAAAAATAAATGATTAAATATGTTTCTAATTCTTGAAAATATAGTAAAAATTTAATTTTAGTCCATATAATTTAAAATAGGTGATTTTGATCATTCAAAAATTTAAAATATACCAATTTAGTCCTTATTAATAAAATTCATAGTTGATTTATAATAAAATTTATAATAAATTATGCAGTGGGAATTAAATTAATGTATTTTTAATTTAAAATAATCAAAATCACTGATATTAAATCATAGAAACTAAAATCAAATTTTAACTATATTTCAAAAATTAAAAACATATTTAATTCTAAATAAAGTTTTTTTTTGACGAAATTCCAAATAAAGTATAATAAACGCATGAAGCATGATAGTCGACATAAACTAACGAAAAAAGAAAAGCTAACTGTGGTAGTGACAATGACAAGTAGTGAGACATGAATATAGGATGGCTACCTAGCATCTTATACACCTTAACGTTACACTTGATTTATTAATTATATCCAATACAAAGGACTAATAATGCATGTTTTTTAATGATTTTTATTTCCATGAAATCATCTTCAGTTCCAAAGTCAATATCAAATTCATATATATAAAATAAAAATTAAAAAATGACAACAGTGGCATAAACCTTTTTACTTGCTTCTGTCTCTATGTCTGTGAGCCAAAGGTCCATTCCTATGAGCTAATTCCGTCCACAGAACCTGAATCCGCCATCTTTACCTTTCTCGTATAACGTTATATAATAATAATATTGGTTAAAAACGAAAACAAGTGTCAACCCACCGTTGCTTCTGTGATCACCACCATCTTTACCTTCCATTTCCAAATCATAATCTAAGACACACCCCATTTTCTTCTTACCAAAGTAGCTTCCTTTTTCAGGTTTGGAACCAAACCCACTTCTCTGTTTTCATGCTTATTGCCAATGTTGCATTAGTGTGTGTGTGTTAATGTTATATCTTTGTGTCTTGTGTCTGAATGCTTTAGTTGTTATTTGCATTGAACTTCTTTGAAACAGAGGTCCCTGCATCTCCATATTGTTGTTCTTCGTGTTGTTTTTCTTCATGCTTTGGTGGGTTCTGTGAATTTGCTATTATTTTGTTCGTGATTTGAGTGCATGAATTTGCTGTTATGTCCTTATTTTGCCGGTTACGTATTTGGTATTTGGCTGTTAATGTCACCGGAGTTTGAGACCAAGATTTGGCATGCGTCTCGTGTGTGTGTGATTCTTACCAATTCAATTCACATTTTGATTCGAACCGGGTGGATTTTGATTACAAAACTTTGTTTGGGTGTGCCTGATGTTCTGTATGTTTGTTGAAATCCCATTCAGAAATTTATGTTCATAGTTATCACTAGAATAACTAAGGATGTGGAAGAACTTAACACAAGTGATTTAGTGGATTTGGATTCCTATATATTCACTTATGTGGTATTTCATTGTGCAACATATACAATAATTCTACTATATTTAAGTGTGTGTGTGTGTGTAAATGTGTATCATCATCATCATCATCTCCACCCTGGAAGCCAAATGTTGATTGCATAACTAGTGCTTGACTAAATGCTTAAATGGACCTGATTCAAAATTGGGGTGCTGGGATGCTTTTTTTTTTTTTCATTTTCAATAGCAGCTGATTCATTGAATCGGTAACTAAGAATAATACCTATTCTGTCACGTTGCTTTTTGGCCTAAAGAAACTTTGTTCAGTACTAAATGAGCTTAATGTTTGAATAATCTTGGCCCTTTTATCATATGTTATTTCTTTCATTTTGCTGGCAATTGTACTGATGCTGCTGCCCAGGCTCACTATAGGAGGCTATTATTTAATGAATAAAATCATGATAGCTTTATGTACCAAAAGAGAATCACGATACCTTTCTGTTAGAAAATTATTTATTTCTTATGAATCAATATTTCTGTTATAAAATATACATTCTTATCAAATAAAATTGCTTGGAAAAAGGATCTTAAGTACAGTTATTTTTATTTTATTTATTAATGTTAATATATTTATCCTACCCTACCAGCATAAAGTCCTTTTATCTCTTTTAATTTTTAAGGTGTTCTGTTCTAGGAATTCATCTTGTTTACACAGATGGAAGCCAACATTGAATTATCATTCTTGGAATAAAAAATTTAAATAAATTTGGTTTCATTTCATGTATGATGTATCATTGTTTACTTGGCTACCAGCTTAAACTCTATCCTTGACTTTTTATTTTCTTTTAATATTTTTAGACAGTCTGTCTTAGGCATTCATTTTCTTTCAGCACATGGAAGCCAATATTGAGTTTTCGTACTTATTATTATTGAATTAGTCATTTTTGTTATTTTCCATGGCCATAAATGGCATATAGTGTATACATATGATATGATTTTAGACTTAGATTCACTTATATGAGGTAGTTTGATTCTGATCTGTTAAAGTTGTGTGGCTATTATGTGCTCTGTAGTTCTTTTAAGTAAAGGTTTACACATCTTTTTGATTGTTTCTTTTCTTCATCTGTAAGTTTATCTCCATGCTTAGTGGATACAAAAAACTTGTATGATTGTGATAAGAATTGTTCAAAGTTAACTGGCTAAATAACATAATAGGTTGGGGAAACTTCTTGGTGCAGGAAAATCTATCAGTCATAATTCTAAATGGCTTCCTCCACTCTCATCTGTGACACTGAGCCATGGAAGGAGTTGAAGGTGACAGAGATGATACTTCTTCAATATGTATACCAGAAATAGTGAAACATTCTATTAATTGCATCTCCTTTGTGCAGGCCCATGTCGAGGACACCAATAAGACTCATTTACGTGATTTATTAAGTGATGATAAGAGATCCCAGTCAATGATGGTGTATGACACTTACTTTATGAAGCTCTACAATCTTATGATATGACATTTTCTCTTTTAGCAGGAATGAACTTAGGAGATTACCATTTTGAGGATTTGAAAATGTTTAGTGCTCAAAAATTTAGCCAAGACTAATACGCTTGCAGTGTGATATATAACCTTCTGAATTTTCCATTCTTTGAAGTGAATTTGATGGAATTCTATTGGACTACTCGAGGCAGCAGGCCACTCTTGAAACAAGGGAAAAACTCTTCAAATTGGCAGAGGTCAGTACTCTGTTAGTCTGTTCACTTCTTCTAGGTATTTGGTCAAGTTGTGTTATCTTTTCTCCCTCAGGCATGTTCTCCTTTTAAAAGTAAAGTTCATTTTCCAACTGAAATGCAATTATCTGATTAATGATTATTGCATCTCTTGGTGTGATGTAGGCTGCATCCCTCAAACAAAAGATAAACCGGATGTACAGTGGGGAGCACGTAAGTGCTTATCGACTGATCCAATGAGTTCTATGTGTTGGATTCAGTTTCTTCATGTTCTGAATTATTGTATTTTCTTTTGTAACTTTTCTTGGACTTTCAGATAAACAGCACCGAGAATAGATCAGTGCTTCATGTAGCCCTTCGTGCTCCAAGGGATGTTGTTATACAGAGTGATGGAAAGAATGTTGTCCCGGACGTTTGGAAAGTTCTGGACAAGATCCAGGAGTTCTCTGAGCGTGTCCGCAGTGGATCTTGGGTAATATGCTAGTCAAACTTTGTATATGTACATTATTGAACTTGAGTTGAGAGTGTTAATTATACTTTTGTAGGTTGGAGCTACAGGAAAGCAACTGAAGGATGTTGTTGCCGTTGGTATTGGTGGCAGCTTCTTAGGTCCACTATTTGTGCATTCAGCTCTTCAAACAGGTTGCTGATACTTTCTGGTCTCTTAGTGGAATTACATTATTATATTTTCTTTTCCTCATATTTATACTTATTGTTTTACATATATAAATGAACATAATTACATAAGAACCCTATGGGAGTTATCTTTGAACAAGTAGAAGTGCTGATACATATTTATTGCATCTTACAGATCCTGAAGCAATTGAATCTGCAAGAGGACGTCAGCTGCGCTTGTAAGTATCAAATATTGCTTTTGTTTCTGAAGTCTGGTTTATTACTATCTAAGTAAACTACTAAGATTTCTAGATTTTCGAATCTGTCTATGCTAGCTTTTGAGGTCCCCCTTTTTTTCTGTTTCATACTAAGTGGTGACAAGGCCTTTTGTATTAACTATAGACCTATAGAAGCTTTCTTTAAATGATACACCATGTTTATGCACTGCTGATTATTCTTGAAAGATGTTTATACATGCTTATGAGTATATAATGAGTGTAAATTGTAAACTGTGTCGTGGCATGCTTTCTCTTAGAGGCCCTTGCATGACCCAAGTTCAAGGGGTCAATGTGTTGTTTGAAAGCTGAACTAGAGATGTACTATTTCTGCTACAGTCTGTGTTCATATATCAAGGGTTGTTTTGTTTACTGCAAATATGTGATATGTGCATTTTTTTTTGTCGAAATACGTGATATGTGCTATTAGAACTTTGTCTTACTAAAGCAACATATATTAAGAACATTATGCTTTTTCATGAAATAAAACGATTCTGTATTTGCTTCTATTTGCAGTCTTGCGAATGTTGATCCAATTGATGTTGCTAAAAGTATCACAGGATTAAATCCTGAAACAACCCTAGGTACATTTTTTTTGCTTTTCTTTTTTACTTGATAGTGACTTAAGAGACTGGGAGTTCCCTCTTATGTGTCATACTGTTGGAATTATTTTTATTTCTTAGTTGTGGTTGTTTCCAAGACTTTTACAACTGCTGAAACCATGTTGAATGCTCGAACACTCAGGGAATGGATTTCATCTGCTCTAGGGTAAGTGAAGTATTAAAGTTATTCATTCAAGATTAGTAGTATAATGATTGCTCAAGTGTCCTACTGTTTCTTACCATTTTATGCTGTGAGACCTGCCAATAGAATCCAGGGCTTTTAAACTTTGGACTTTAGTATTATATGTGTCATGCCTCCATCCCCCTATTGGCTTCTTCAAAATCTATTTATAGTTATGTAAAAGGGAGATACTAAGTGGAAACTGACAGTATACTGAAGACTGGCTTATGATTTAATTTTACCTTCAGGCCCTCAGCAGTCGCAAAACATATGGTGGCAGTCAGTACTAATCTCACGGTATAGCCATCTGTTAAAAATTTCTTGTTGGTTCTGTGCATATTTATATATCAATTATTTAACACTGAGCCTATGGTTATCTTTTTCTGCTGCCTTAATTTATGATGCAGCTTGTGGAAAAGTTTGGCATTGATCCCAATAATGCCTTTGCATTTTGGGACTGGGTTGGTGGCCGATATAGTGGTAATTATTATTTTTAGCCAGAGTAGTAATTTGAATTATTGGAGATATTTGATTTTGACTTTATCTATTATGTTGCTTACAGTCTGCAGTGCTGTTGGAGTGTTGCCTTTATCCCTACAATATGGTTTCTCAGTAATTGAGAAGTAAGTGATTTATCATTGATGTGTAATTTATTTTTCTATTGCAGGCACTTCTTTTGGTGTATAATGATCTTAGTGTAACTCAATTCATTCTATTCTAAGTCTATTGTTAGCTTTTATTGTCTAATGAACTCTTGTAAGCATTGCATTAGACTTTTATTCTACTTCACTTTCATTTTTGAATTAAAAATAGAAAAAAATGCCATTTCATAGGTGACATGATGGATTAGAAATGGGTTCTTCTTATGCATATGCTCTTTCAATTTCTTGATTTATAAAGAAAAGGATATATATGTCCCTGTGTCTGTGTGTTAAGATAGCGTGGTTCTAAAATATGTCAATCAAGTTGAAAACTTATATCATAATATATGTAGTTAGTAATCCATGTATAATGCCTCCAATGCTCTTATATATATGTGTTGTGTGTGTGTGTTCATGTGATTAGCCAAGGAACATATGGACATCTCCTGGGTAGTTGCTTTAATTCTAAGACAGTAAAGACTTATCCATCTATTTATTTTAGTTCTATTTGATAGGCAGAGTATCCTTTCTTGTACATATACTTGGTTTGTATATGATGTTGTGTTTCTTTTATGAAGGTTTTAAAGGGAGCTTCTAGCATTGATCAACATATGTATTCAGAACCATTTGAAAGAAATACCTGTAAGAGCCCCTATATTAACCTTTGTGTCCTTCATTGTTTTTCTTTGCCCTTATGCATTTCTTGCATATGTTACACCAAATTCAAGCCATTTATTTGCTTTAATCTAGTGGCTAGAAAGTAATTGTCATGAACCAACCCATCCTCCTCATACAAAAAGCTTAAGCTAATAGGTGGGGGTCCAAGAATGGTTTTTATTGTAACAGTGATAAAAAGTCTTGTAGTAGAGTCCAAAATCAATTAGTAGAAAGAAATATTTATGGGAGTTCTCTCTCTTGAGAATAATCTTCCTCTTTCTTAACACTTCTATCTCCTATATTTTCTGTCATGATCTCCCTTATGCCTACTCGCTCTCTCTACTTAGTGCTTCCTTAACCTTGATAACAATTCTTCGCAACCAAAATGTGATATTGTCTTTCATGGTTTGAAAACTACTTCTCTCCTTTGAAGCAATAAACTACTTCTTAGATGGAGAATGGGAAATGAGTAATCACACCTATCCTTCCTTGTCTCAAGCACTATACATGTATTTGGCATTAGAATGTTTCTTTATCAAGCTCAAGATGACATGTTAAATAACATTGTGTCAATGTACCAGGTGCTTCTGGGACTGTTGAGTGTATGGAATGTCTCATTTCTTGGATATCCTGCCAGAGTGAGTACCTAATATTTGTTCTATTGATAAGTATTTATGTTTATTCTTAACCAACAATTTTCAATAACGGAAACTTCTGGCATCCAGGCTATCTTACCTTATTCTCAAGCCCTGGAGAAGTTTGCCCCACATATTCAACAGGTATGTTTGTTACTGCCTCATGAAAGAAGCCTCAGGCACTTTTTGATGCTATATCTCTCTGTTCTTATAGTTTAGTGTATGTTTCAAATTAGGTTAGCATGGAAAGTAATGGCAAGGGGTGTTTCAATTGATGGTGTCCCTCTACCATTTGAGGCTGGTGAAATTGATTTTGGTGAACCAGGAACAAATGGGCAGCACAGTTTTTATCAACTTATACATCAGGTGATATGCAGATAGATATATTTGTAATGTAATTAGTATTTGAATACCAGTTTGTGCTATTTGAATGCATTCTTAGTTGAAATCTGATTATTATGGTTGACGAGGACATAAATCCATACAGAAATTTCTTGAAAGTATATTTTATTCTTCCTCTCTACTGACCGTCAAGTCTAAAGGTGGTTACTAGTCAGGTTATTTATGTTGTATACTTGTGCATTAATGATTTATCTGTTTTCTCCTATGTGGCCTAAACTGTAAACACACATTTTCCAAATGGCGCATCTGTTAACTGCATTCAGGACGTTACATTAGGTTGTTAATTGTTATACTTATCATAGTTAGTCATGTTTGGATTATATATCCAAAAATGGGCATCCCAACGTAAACCACATAACAAAAATTTTGTTATTGGAGTAACACTGTAAGAAATTTCTGGAATCTTTTTTTAGCCTTTGGGATATAGATTTTTCTTTTGGGGGGAGGAATCAATCATATATAGTTATCACTCCTAAAAGTGGATTTGGAGTTGCTTTGAGTACCATGTAGTCTGATAACAATCATTCTGTGATATGTGGCTTCCAATCTGCTTATTAATTCAATGTAGATGTTAGCTTTATCTATTTAGTATCAATGAACTTTGTCGTTAAATAATACATCTATCTCCATCTCCTAATCTGTAGGGGCGTGTTATTCCTTGTGATTTTATTGGAGTAGTGAAAAGTCAGCAACCTGTTTACTTGAGAGGTAAAGTCTCCATTTCCATGATTAAATTCTATCATGGATGGTGCTTGGTTTGAGTTTTATATTTTGGTTCTTTGTGTTTTGAGACATGCAATTTAATATTACTTCATGTGCAGGGGAGGTGGTGAGCAACCATGATGAGCTAATGTCAAACTTTTTTGCACAGCCAGATGCCCTTGCCTATGGGAAGGTACATTTTCTCTCTCTCTCTTCTTATCTAATCCATGCTTATAATGTTACAAAGGTACCCTTACATATCGAGGGTATATTCATGCTCTTTCCTTTCTTATTTATAAATATAAATTAGCCCCGTTTCTTCCCCCTTCTCAAGATAGAAAGTAAATAAGAAAATAAAATGAATCATAAAACAGTGATTAAATTCATGATTATTTTTATAAATAATAATTAGATTAACCTGGTCTTTGCACTAATGGAAAGAGACCCTTGATGTTAGTATCTCTATGGTAATTCTTGTTTTGTCCAGGGAACAGGCTTAGGGGCATACCTGATCTTACGAAGAGAGGGTGATAGTGTTTTGGGCTCCCAGTGCAGCAACAAAGGGTGTTAAGGGGGTGTGTCTGCAAAAGGCACTTCATCCCTAGGTTAGGGTGATTCTAGGAGGTTAGGGTGTGTGGGAGAAAATCCTTTACCTGAGGGTTTTATCCTTTCTTTATAGTGGAAATAGCATGCTTGGGGAGCAATCCTTTTAGGAGATAGAGATCCCTTTGATTTAGGGATTAGGGAATTTTATCTTAATTAACTGGTTTGAGATGTGATCCACTCTAGAAGATATGGTAACTACTTGGTAGGACCGAGGTAGCTAATTGCCCAATTTTGGGCTCTTTGGTCAAATCCAGTCTGGAACAATTCTCATATTATATAGCATTATTCTCAAGGACAGTGAGACTTAGGAATAAACAGAGATCCTATATTGACATGTTTTTGGCAGTTCTGAA
This sequence comes from Sesbania bispinosa, assembly GCA_026901365.1. Lineage (NCBI taxonomy): Eukaryota > Viridiplantae > Streptophyta > Magnoliopsida > Fabales > Fabaceae > Sesbania > Sesbania bispinosa. The sequence goes on along the minus strand of QLOH01000778.1, from coordinate 275,272 downwards.
TTGTATTTTACATGCACTCTTTTGACTTATTTTGAGGGGATATAATCAATCATAAGTTATTTTTACAGACACCCGAACATTGCAGAAGGAGAATGTTCCTCCACATCTTGTGCCACACAAGGTAATTTCCCTTATGTTTCTATCCTTCTTTCTGAGTTATTGAATCAAGTTGTCCCCTTACTATGCATTCGTTTTGCTGCAGACATTCTCCGGCAATCCGGCCTTCTCTCAGCCTTCTGCTGCCATCATTGAATGCTTATAATATTGGACAGGTTTGAGATCCATCCACCTATTACGAAAAATAATTAGAAAAGGAAATAATTAATTCCTCTCATGGGAATATGAATATGATAGGAACTAGATCAGAATATTGAAAACGAAACTATTTTTGTTGAGAAAAAATCTCTACAATACCCAAATCTCTGTTACAAACAACCAGGTATTTACAAGCCTGGTCTCTGATAGAGCTAGATATGATAAGGGAGGCCCAAGAGGTCTTATTATTGATCAAGTGAATCAGGGGCCCACAGTGTGGAGGGTTTATTCTAGAAGGAATAAGAAGTCTGCTGATGTGGCAGAGTGAGGAAGGGAGGGCTGCAGGTTGTTACGGAGGGGAATTAGTATAGTAGGGGAGTGTGAGTATTGGAAGGGGGTATCGGAGAGAATCTATAGTTAGTTATGGATAGTGAGCATTAGCTCACTGTAGGAGCTTGCTCTGGGACAATAGAATTCCTTTTCTATTGTAATCCTTTCAGTCATAAATAATACACTGAGTTTTCATTCTAATTTTCAATCATTTTCTGTTCTATAATTACTGTTCTGTATCAGTCTCTCCCACCCAAAATTCCTTTTCAAAACAAGACCCCTCACTCCTGCCTTCCCTCCTATTATTTATACCCTCTAGGGCCCCCTCTCTAACTAATTATATAACTAGCTACAAAGTTACTAACTGATTCAAAACCCACCAAGTATCTAACTGAATATATCAGGATCTTCTTTCTATTGTGCATTTCCAACAAAAATTATCCTTCTCTCTCCCTCAGATACCCCTACTCTACCATACTAGGATAGATATACTGATGATGTTCCAATCAGATGTGGATATACCATGCTTAAACAGATTATACAATTGGTTTTCTTTATGGAGGTCTATACAGAGTGAGTTCTTGACACTAATATCAGCTCCTATCTATTTTCCCAGTTGTTGGCAATCTATGAACACAGAATTGCTGTAGAAGGTTTCATATGGGGCATTAATTCTTTTGACCAATGGGGAGTGGAGCTGGGGAAGGTACGTATTGATAATCGAGCCTCTCGTGTTCTTACATATTTACATTGCAGAGAAATATGCTGTCTTGATTGTCTCTTTCTGATGGGATTTGCGTTTTATATGAGCATCTGTAAATTTGACCTTAGTTTTTACCTCTGTTTACTACTGAATTTCATTTTCTTCCTTGTTGTTGCATAATATTAATACAGTCATTAGCCACTCAAGTGAGAAAGCAACTTAATGCATCTCGTACAAAAGGAGAACCAGTTCAAGGCTTTAATTTCAGTACTACAACTTTGTTAACAAGATACCTTCAGGTATGACAAATCCTCATTCTGCTCCAAGAATTAAGAAATTTTTTTATACATAATATATGCGGATGTTGAAATGCAACCTTGGTTTCTGATTCTTTATCCAATAAGTATTTATATAACAGACAAAATAAGATTATTAACATGTTTCAAGAATTAACATGTTTTTTATGAGGATTTTTCTTGGTTGATAAGTGTTGTTGAGATGAAGAGAAAATGAGAGACATATGATAGAATCCGTGTGTCTAGAATACACAGCGGAAAATAATATATATACACATAAGTGTATTTACAAATATACATAGTGATAGGCCCAAGCCCATATCTATCATATGATACATTAACAATAACAATCTAACAAACAATCTAAAACTCCCCCTCAAGCTGGAGCAATATAATCATATGCACCAAGCTTGTTACATATATAATCAATCCTAGGACCCCTCAATGATTTGGTGAAGACATCTGCCAACTGATCATTGGAATTAACAAACTGAGTAGTAATGTCTCCAGATAAAATCTTTTCCCTGATGAATGACAATCTATCTCAATATGTTGGTCCTCTCATGGAATACTGGATTAGAGGCATGTGAAGGGCAGCTTGGTATCACAAATGAGAGACAGTTGCGTAACCTCCCCAAATCTCAGTTCTTCAAGTATCTGTTTGAGCCAATAAGCTCACAAGTAGCTGAAGCCATAGCTCTATACTCTGCTTCTGCACTGGATCTCGCCACCACATTTTGCTTCTTGCTTTTCCAGGAAATCAAGTTGTCACCAATAAAGACACAATATCCAGAAGTGGATCTCCTATCAGTAGGAGAACCTGCCCAATCTTGCATCTGAGTATCCCACAAATCGAGTATGTTTATTGTCTTCATATAACAAACCTTTTCCTGGGGCTCCTTTAATATATTTTAGAATGCGAATGACTGCATCCCAATGACCTGCACAAGGAGAATTAAGAAACTGACTTACCACACTAACTGCAAAAGAGATGTCTGGACGAGTGACAGTGAGGTAGTTCAGTTTTCCAACCAGTCTCCTGTATCTCTCAGGATCTAAAAGTGGCTCCCCTTGACCTGGTAGAAGTTTAGCATTTGGATCCATAGGTGTGTCAACGGACTTGGAATTCATTAGCCCAGTCTCCTCTAAAATATCCAATGCATACTTTCTTTGAGAAATTACAATTCCATTCTTGGATTGTGCTACCTCAATCCCCAAGAAGTATCTCAGTCTGCCAAGGTCTTTAGTCTGAAAATGATGACAAAGGTGTTGTTTTATCTGTGAAATGCCATGGTGATCACTACCTGTAATGACAATGTCGTCAACATACACTACCAAGTAGATACACCCAGCAGCTGAATGGCGATAAAACACAGAATGTTCAGCCTCACTCCGAGTCATACCAAACTGCTGGACTACTGTACTGAATCTACCAAACCAAGCCCTGGGAGACTGCTTAAGACCGTATAAAGACTTGCGGAAACGACACACTAAGCCTGAAGACTCCCCCTGAGCAACAAAACCAGGAGGTTGCTCCATATAAACTTCCTCCAACAGGTCACCATGAAGGAAGGCATTTTTGACATCTAACTGATAAAGGGGCCAATGACGAATAGCAAGCCATGGCTAAAAATGATCTGACAGAAGCCATCTTGGCGACGGGAGAAAAAGTGTCACCGTAGTCTAACCCGAATATCTGAGTATAACCTTTGGCTACTAATCGAGCTTTGAGCCGATCAATTGTGCCATCAGGGACAACTTCACTGTGAATATCCACCGACAACCACAACTGATTTCCCAGGAGGCAAAGGAACAAGATCCCAAGTACCACTGTTCTGAAGAGCACACATCTCATCAATCATAGCTTGTCTCCAACCAGGGTGGGCTAAGGCATCACCTGCAGTTTTAGGAATAGACACAGAGGAAATGGAAGAGAGACAAGTATAATGGGATGGGGATAACCTGTGATAACTCAGAGTGACATAATGAGGTGAATGATTACGAGTGGAGCGTATACCTTTACGAAGTGCAATAGGGAGATCAGACTCAGGAGGTGGGGGCCGAAGGGGGCCGGAGGTGGGACCGGAGGAGACGGAGGAGTTGGCTCCCGGAGGAGAGTCAATAGGCGGCCCACCTGGAAGGCGCGGAGGTTGCCGACGATGATAAACCTGTAGAGGTGGCTGAGGTGGTGGATCTCCCTGCACTATGGGCGTGTCTGAGGGATCAAAGACAAAAGGGGTGGTGGTGGATACTAAGTCAGACCCAAAGGTTAAGGAATTAGACTCAAAGTAGAGAGAAGACTCAAAGAACGTGACATCAGCTGAAATGAGATATCTACGAAGAGAGGGTGAGAAACACTTATATCCCCTCTGAGACCGAGTGAAGCCTAAAAAGACACACTTATGAGACTTAGCAGACAATTTATCAAGACCAGGACTAAGGTTGTGAACAAAGCACGTAGACCCGAAGACTCTAGGAGGTAAGGGGTGGAGAGGTTGATGAGGGAACAATATAGAGTTAGGGACCTGGTTGTTTAGGACAGAAGAGGGCATGCGATTGATGAGATAGCACGCAGTGAGAACAACATCATCCCAAAATTGTTGAGGGACATGACCATGAAGTAAAAGGGTTCGAGTTGTTTCAATGAGATGTCTATTCTTGCGCTCTGCAACCCCATTTTGTTGTGGGGTATATGCACAAGAGGTCTAATGAAGAATACCATGGGAAGCCATAAATGTTTGAAAAGAATGGGAGAGATACTCACGAGCATTATTACTACGGAGAGCACAGATAGAAACACCAAATTGATTTTTGACTTCATTATAAAAGGATTGAAATATAGAAAACAACTCAGAACGATTTTTCATTAAAAACAACCAAGTGCATCGAGAATAATCATCAATGAAAGTAACAAAATACTGAAACCCTAAAGTAGACCTAATACGACTCGGACCCCAAATATCAGAGTGAACTAAAGTAAAAGGAGACGAAGCTCGGTTATTGACACTCATAGGAAATGGACTACGACTATGTTTTCCTAATTGACATGACTCACACGAAAAAGTTGACAACTTAGACAGACTCGGTACTAGTTGTTGTAGCTTGGCAAGGCTAGGGTGACCCAACTGAGCATGGATGAGAAGGGGAGAATCCACCACCGAGCCAGCATGAGCAGAAGTACGAAGCTGATAAAGGCCATGAGACTCACATCCGGCGCCAATCATCCGTCCCGAACTCCGGTCCTGTAAGAAAACAGAGTCTTTAGTAAAAGAAATGACACAATCAAGAGAACGAGTGAGACGGCTAATGGATAATAAGTAAATGGAGACCCAAGGACATAAAGGACATTATCAATGGAGAGAGAAGGAAGAGGTTGGACACTACCAACACCATGGGATGGGGCCTGGGAGCCATTAGCTAAAGTCACCGACGGTAAGTAACCAGAAGTGGAAAGGGTATAGAAAAGGGATTTATTACCAGTAATATGATCGGTGGCACCAGAATCAAGAACCCAAGGGCCAAGGGAGGTGGAGTGAGTGAACCAGAAAAGGGATTACCCGTGTGCGCAACAGAAGCAGTGGAACTGGAGGCCTGACGATCCTCATACCATTTAAGGAACTCGTTGAAGATAGCCGGTGGTGCTGGATGAGTAGCGGAAGTGGATATGGGAGTATCAAACCTAGTAGCAGCCATGGGTCAACCGTAGGAGAGAGAAACAACCACATGAGAGAGAAAAAAACGTCCAAAAGAGGAAGAACCTGCGAGTACGAGACCTGAAAGTCACAAACAAAGACCAGATCGGGATAGAGGACACCGAGGCGAGTCTGGCGGCGGTGAGGGCATACGGAACGGCGGCCGCACGCGCCGCCACGCGCGGCTGACGGCGGCTGGCGGAGGAGAAATGCTCCGGTGAAGAAACGGCGCGTGAGAGCACGTCGCTGCTCCGATGGACACGATTCCGGCAGCGTTGGACTCGGATTGATGGCGCGAGTCCGACGGTGGTGACTCCGGTTGGATTCACGGCGGCAGCGGCGGAAAAGAGAGAAAAAGTGCCGGAAAAATAACACGGCAACACGGGCGGACTGGAAACCGGAATGAGACATGGTTTCCGGAAAAAAATTGACACCAATGGACGGTGGGTCCACTGGGAAGGCACGGACTAGGTTTATCTCTCGTTAGGCTCTAGATACCATGTTGAGATGAAGAGAAAATGAGAGACATATGATAGAATCCGTGTGTCTAGAATACACAACGGAAAATAATATATATACACATAAGTGTATTTACAAATATACATAGTGATAGGCCCAAGCCCATATCTATCATATGATACACTAACAATAACAATCTAACAAGTGTTAGAATTAGTCACATGTTATTTTTAATTAGTAACAGCTAAATAATAATTAGCTGTCAATCCCTAATTAGTTGCTAATTAGGATCAGATTTAGCAATCATGTTCTTATGTATTTATTGCATACATATTATAAATATAGCATGTGTGGTCTAAGTAAGACACACAGAAACACACAGAAATTTCAAATTCAACAATAAGAATAGTAAAATTGTAAGAGAATGCTAAAATTTCCTTATTGATTTGTTTGTTTACTTGGCAGGCAAGTGCAGATGTCCCAGCTGATCTTCCAACTCGTCTACCTCAGATATAACTGCCTTTTAGCGGAATGTTTTTTTGATATTGAAATGGATCAGAGTCATTTTACCAATCTCACTCATATAAGCTGTTATACATACACAGCATCCTTCAAACACTTTCTTTTTTGATTAGTTTTAGCATGTTACTGATCATCCTTTTGTTTTATTGTGAAATAATGTCCTGTTGAAAACCATTGCTCAATATTAAGTTGGATTTTGAAAACCATAATTTCTAATTACCAAGCATAGTTTGTCAAATTCATTTCCTTCATTAAATAATGTCATTGATAAATATAAAATTGTTTAGGATGATTTACTTTAAGAGCTTCTATATAGTAAATAGTTTCCACTTACAATTCTTTTCCCTTATGAGTTCAAAGCATGTTTTATAGAAGACCATTTTTGTTGAGAGATTGCAGCTTGTATGAACACTTGTTCTCTTTAACCCGTCGCTGAACATTTATTTCCCTATCCATCCAAGCACTCTATTATTAGCTAGCTCTTGAAATATCTTTACTGCCCAAACTTGCAAGTAGAGGCTGGATAGTTTTTGTGAACTTTTAAAGCAGTGTTTTAAAAACCAAGTTGACAAAAACTTGAAGAATCAAACGGATTTGATAGACAGGTTCGAATTATCATAAACATACAAGGGCAAAAGCATTAACTATCACAGAATTATATATAATTTTTTGTAGACTTGTTATAATATAAAATTGTGTCTGTGTAAAATATTGTGAAATATTTTTTCAATTATATTAAGCAGATTAAATAATGATCATTTTTTAACTAAAGGCACTATTTTTGAATAGATAATTTATGTTCAAGGATTAAGATAAGCAAATGGTTACATGTCTATGGTTGTTTGGTCGAGCTTGCTTTTGTTCTACATTTGTGTTGTCCATGCACCAACAGTTACATATTCATGGGACTATGAGAGAAATAAGCTTATAGCATGTTTGATTTCCATCAAAATCACGTTACAAAGTACAAATGTTCTCAACACTACTAAGCTTCCGTTTAATTAGGTGTTTAATGGTACAAAACCATGGTTTCGTGAATTTAAATAATTTCCATCCAACATGTTTCATAAAATGTGTATTATTCATCTCAACAATTGATTTCTAGAATCAATTTAACTTAAATGTAAACGAAACAGATACTAAGAGTATTATTGATCTGGATCCATGCTTGCAATGTAATTTTATTTAACATCAAACACACACACTATTAATCTTTAGGTATAAGACACTTTTTGTGTTTGTTTGTTATACTATAGGATAGGATAGGATGCTCTCCGAGCATGAGTTCACCAAAAGGAGGGAAACACCTGGTTTGAAAAAAAAGTGTATTGAATAAAGTATTTTCTCTAACTCATTCATGGTTGAAGTATCAATAAATAAAAATATTTTAAATAAATTTAAAACAAACATTTAATTATATTTTATCATTTTATCACATCATAATATTATAAATTTAAGAAGTAGTATTATGATGTGGTAAAATGGTGAAATATAATTCGATATATGTGTAATATTTATTTATATTTTTAATATATAATTATTAAATTCTTAATAATAATAATATATAAAATTTATTTTATTTTATTTTGGAATATATTATTCTCTTAAAATTTAAACTAAAACAAAAAAAAAATTCTTTTAAGTTTTAAAGTTGCCTAGCAAATTTTTCTTCTTTTTAACACACATTTTTCACTTAATTTATGAAATATTGAAATTAATATGTTGAAGATGTAAACGTTAGCTAGAAATTAATTGGGTTGATTATTCCATTGATTAGGAATTAGTTAATTGTATTGGCTATATAAACCTCATACTACTCTCTTGTAAGATCACCTTTACCATTTCATTCAATCATAATTCTCTCTCTCTATTCTCTCAACTCTATTTTATTTTCTCTTTGGACCATGAATTTTAACATAATAAAAATGTTTTTCATTTTAACTTAGATATTAAAAGTATGATAAGTGACAAAGTAAATTTTATGTATACAAATTAAAAATAAATAAAATATTAAAATATTATTAATAGCTTCCCCTAAAGAAAATTAACATTGAACTGGCCTTTAAATCCGAGGCTGCCTCAATTTGTTTGCTGTTTTACATCTTATCTTCACATAATCATGTGCCATAATCATTATTGTTTTAGATAATGGTTTTGGAGGGTCCTCCATGTCTTTGAATTGTAGTTGTACCCACACAAAACATGGAACCTAGAGCAACCGCCAAAACCAATATAACATTATCATCAAGATTCAAGAATCTGAGTTTTCTCCAAATTTAAAACTTGAAATTTGAAGAGGAAAAAAAAATTGATAGTGAAAGTCTCAAACTGAAAAAGTGAAAGCTACCAGAACCTTTGGCAGAGGCTAAAATTGGAAAACTGCAACATTTCCCTCCTTCTGAAAACAACGGTAATGAAATGATGACAACCTATGGAGACGTGCCCACGGTTGAAGCTCAAAACTAATTTTTAAAAAATCCGAATTAAATAAATTAGATTTTTATTTCCAGTTAAATCCCTAAAATTTCATTTATTTAATTTAATTAAAAAAATCTCTATTTAACGTTCATCATATATATTTTTAGATAAATCAAAGAAATTTTCAAGTTATATTTAATTAATTACTTGAAGAGTTTAATTATTATATCAGTGTATACTATAATGTTATATTATCATCACATTATTTAATTATACGGTTAGGTTTTAAATTTTGAAAAACTACTTTCAAATACAGAGCGTCAGGGGCAGAATTGTAAAATCAAAGGATATTCATTTCTTCTTCTTGGTACCAGAAACATACACACTGTTGCAGCAACAGCCATGGAGGGAGGAGAGAGAAAAACCTCTCTCATCTCACAAACAGAACACTGCTCCATCTGCACACAACAACACGAAGCTCATGTACGTTGGGCTCTCTTCAAAATTTGAAATTTTCATCTCAAAAATAAAATAAAATAAACCAACCTAACTACTTAACGTTAACGTCACCGTCACCGCCGTCTCCGATGCCCTCTCTCGCCGTGACTCAAACACACCCATCTACTCAAAATATAATTTTTTTTTTTAAAAATGTTATCTTTGTTCTGGTTTTAAGCTCTTTTGGTTTTTTCTATATTCTGATTACTTATATTTTTGTTCATGTGATTGATTTTGATGAACGTGCTTCTAAGAGGGTTGGTGTTCTTTTTTCCCCTTTTGCAGAAAATGGTGGCTTTGAAGAAGGCTTATGCCGATGTGATTCTGAATACTGCAAAGGAGGGTGCGTCACGGGTAATGGCGTCGGAACTGAAAGCTCTTAAGTTTCAGCATGAGCTTGCTGCGGCGAAAGACGAGGCCCTTCACATGTTACTTCGCTTGAAACACATGGTTGATGCTAAGGTTTCATTTTCAAACCCAAACTCACGTGGATGTTATGGTTATTTGATGACCTTTTTTTGTTTTTGGTTAATGTTGATGACTTTAATGGTTGGAAGTTCTAGATTTTTCTTTTAAACAATCTGTGTAGTTTAGATTTTAGTTGAATTGTTGTTAAAATGATTGACAATGATATTTTGAAAGATATTTGAGAAGAATTGGTTTTGTGATAATAGTAAAGGAGAATCACTTTTGAAATATATATGATATATCAATAGATCAGCTATTTTGGAAGTGAAAATGATTTTGATGGCAAACCAAACAAGCACTTGGAAGCTGATTGAGTAACTTTTTCATCTTTTTTTTCTCCCAAATTTTCGGTCACTGTCTACTTTTTGAGCTTGATTATGAATCTGAAACGAGAGATCCTTAGGGTCACAACTCACACGTGATATGATGGGATGCAGATTTTGATTGTTCAAGTTGAACTGTTATGCCTATGAATATGATTGTCTGGATTAAATGAAATATTATACTTATATCAAAATTCTTGGCTGCATTATTTTTTGGCGTATTGTATTTTGGCTTTTAAGTGACATCCTGTGAACTAGACGACTACTAGCTCTAATTGTATTCTGGTCCAATCCAACTTTTCTCTTGCCTTTTCTTCTTGAATGTGACTAGAATCTGTTTTGTGATCCCCAGAATTAATCTTGCTCCCAAAGTTTGAATTATTGGAAGGGTGGGGGGATACATTGATTTTCTCCACAATTTTCAGTAGTCAATAGAGTCAAGAAATTGTTTTATACCTGTATGTATGTATGGGTTGGAGTACCCCTTGTACTCTCTATTAATATATTTCTATTTGCTTAGCAAAAAAAAAAAAGTCAAGAAATTATGTGCTATTCACATCAGAATCTGTACAACAACAATGACAACAACCAAGCCTTATCAAAGTTTGTATTTAGAAGGAAATTCTTTTTATTGTGTGGCTCAAATTATCAGTATTGCTGTACTTATTAAGGTTAAGGTTTTTATTAATGGAAGAATCCTTGGATAAATTATTTGAAAGACCACTCTAATTTACTTGCATTTTGATATTTTAGATAACACAGCACCATAAACAAATATTTTCTTTGTTTACAGACAACTGAAGCAGAAATGGCATCATTGAACCAACAGAGAAAAATCATAGAGCTTGAAGCACAATTGAATGAGGCTGAGGATGTCATAACGGATCTTAGGGCAGAGTTGAAACATTTGTATCTTGAGTTAGAGAAGACAAGGAATAGTCAGGTCCAGTCTTTGGATGGACAAAGTGTAAAGCAAGTTGCATCTTTTCAGGAGAGTGTAAAACCTGAAACATTAGTATCCTCTTCTAATAAAGACCTTGACTGTGTAACAGACTGTGATATGAAGAACAAATCATTGACTGTGAATGTTTTAGATGATAAGTGCTGTAGTTCAGAAAAACAAACTGAGAAATTGCGCATCTCTAATTTGGAGGATTATTATGCTCATGACTCTGACTTTGCTTCATTCATCATGAGAAGCAAGGAAGCTGAACTTTGCAAAAATGGATTTACTCAAAGAATCCGTGCACTTGAAGGAAACTTGCTTGATGAAAAGCTGCTAACTCTAGATGTGCACAATCAACATTTTGGTAAAAAGGATGGGCTTGTCAAAGATAGCAATGGGCAAGTTGCAAAGTTTAATGCCCCATCTGCCAGGATTGAGAAAATGGAAATTAAGAAGCATGTTAAGTGCCATAAAAATCCAAAGCAGAAGAGTTTTTCATATTGCAGGTCTTGCTTTCATTCTTCTTGTAAAATGCATATAAATGGGAACTGTAAATCCAACAAAGGCGTGTGCTCTCTATCTTCTATCAAGCATTGTGCCATTAGTAAATGGAAAAGAAAGAAAAGAAGACATAGACATGTAGGAATGAAATCTTCTGTTTTTAAGAGTTGTAAGCCATCATTTGTTCACAAGCAGTGCTCATCTGTCTGTGATGATGGAAAGTTTTGTGAAGATGAATATGTTGCGAAGATGAAGCCAGTGCCCCCTCTGACTGATGTAGAACCGATGCATGGGTCTATTGATGTTACAGAAAGTGTCCAGGCTGTTAATAAATATGAACATGTGGAAAAGGCTATTGAGAAGGATAGTGAGTTATTAAATTTAGAAGGTTGCGCTGCACAGAATTCAATATGTTCAAGGACTAATATGAAAGTTGAGGTTGGTGATATTACATCTACAAATGTTGATATGGAAGATGCTAAAGCATTTGAAGAAAATGATGGATCTCCTGATCAAGCAGATGACAGTAGGCTTTTGAAGTATACTTTCCAACGGAAGCGAAAAAAAGAATCCTTGGGAAACCTGGATGAAAAGATTGATTCTCAGATTAGCACAGCAAAGAGGAAGATGGAGGCCAAACAAAATGGTGCATCAGAACCTCCGAAATGCACCTTCTAGAGATAGTGAGTGACTCAGTGCCTGGCTCCGGGTACTCACCAGGTCTGTCAAATCCTCCTATTATCTCTTGAATGCATATCATAACTCACTCTAATTTCATCTCATGCTTATTGCATTGGCAGCAGACAATCAGACATGGATAAGTGAACATGAATTCAGTGCTGATGAGTTTTTGATTAAAAGAATACAAAGGGTTATCTGTCAGTTTGTTGGGGACCAAGAATGCCCAGGATTAACAATTTAATGTAGTTAATGTATCAGAAATTTTCTGCCTTCCTCCTTTGATGAGTTTCTCCCCACAATTTAACACACTGGTCATTTTGAAATGTTTTCTTTAAAATAAGGTTGTGATACAAAGTTGCCTTGCTATAGAAATATACTGATTTCTTACAATTGTTCTTTGCTTTAGAAAATCCATATTTGAGCTCCTGTCTGAATTTATTCATTTTCTATATGCAGTTTATATTATTATAACTTTGTCAGAAAAAAGGAAGTGATATCAATAAGGATGCTTACGGCTTGAGGATTCAACTATAAGGGCCTTTGAAGCAAATAACACCTATAAGATGATTCCTAGTCTCAGAGGACATCAAATAGATGGCATCTGGCTGCATCCAATTTCTATTGAAGCATAAGAGTGTCATTGATAATCAATTGTTATTTCTGTTAACAGTTTCACAATCTTTTTGTTTGATAATTACTCCTGTATTTCTATCCAAATAAAAATGTTGCTGTTATTAAACCTGACTTTATGTCCTACTATATGCCATTTCCTCTGGAGAGGAATGTTAGTCAGTATGTTATTAGGATGTATTTGTAAATTCTTGTATTCCTAATTCAAGTTTCTCCATCATGGATTATAAATTTTAGGGTTAAATATGTTTTTGGTCCCTAAACTTTCACTCGAATTTGGGTTTGGTCCCTAATTTTTTTTCCGTTGTTTTTTGTCCCTAACGTTTTCAAATAATTGAAATTAGTCCCTGTCATCAACTCTGTTAAATATAGGGGTGATGTGGCAAACAAAATTGATGGAAGGTCGGTCGACCAGGAAGGATGGAAGGTCGGCCAGTCACAAAGACTGGAAGGTCGGTCGATCAGCCTTACAGAGTTCCTGGTCGGTCAGGAAGGAGGGTTGGGGGTCAACCGACCTGAAAAGGCTAGAAGGTAGGCCGATGAGGAGGCTGGAAGGTCGGCTGACCAGCCTTAGAGAGTTCCTGGCCGGCCATCAAGGAGGCTGGAAGGTCGGCCGACTAAAGAAGGCTAGAAGGTAGGCCGACCAGGAGGCTGAAAGGTCGGCCAACCTTTTATCCTTCCTGGTCAGCTGACCTTCCATCCTTACTGTGGAAAATCTGAGTGTACAATCTGAGTGTACAAGCTAGGTCATCAATTCCGTTTGCCACATCACCAATATATTTAATAGAGTTTACGACAGAGACTAATTTCAATGATTTGAAAACGCTAGGGACCAAAAACAACAAAAAAATTAGGGACCAAACCCAAATTCGAGTGAAAGTTTAGGGACCAAAAACATATTTAACCCTAAATTTTATATGATGAAAAGACTTATTGCTGGGAAATTGAAACTTATGCTGTCAAAAAATTATCTTGTCTAATACTGTAAAAAATTAGAGTATTTCACCAAAATAAACTAATCCAACCACGAATTTGGATTTATTAAATTCTAAAAGGGTTAAATATATTTTTAGTCCCTCAAATATAGTCGAGATTTGGTTTTAGTCCCTGTAATTTAAAATCAGTGGAATTGGTCACTCAAAAGTGAAAATACCTATTTTTAGTCCTTATCGATGAATTTTTGTAGCAAATTCATAGCAAAATCTGTAGCTAAACTGTGCAAAAGGACTAAATTGATGTATTTTCAATTTTTGAAGGACCAAAACCACTGATTTTAAATTACAGGGACTAAAACCAAATCTTGACTATATTTCAGGGACTAAAAACATATTTAACCCATTCTAAAATTTTAAAAGTCAATTTGACTGTTATTTGCAAGTTTTGTTCCTATAAAAGTAATACATGGTCATGTTAAGATCCATCAATGGCACTCTAATACCATGAATCCATAATAGCATAAAGAGCAAATGAATTTCTCTCAAGCATCCCTTGTGTGGCTGCAGAATCCAAAGCCCACAATAGGGAGCCCATAGCAAGAGCCCAGGTGTACTAGCCCACCACCAGGTCCTACCAGATCATTCACATTGGAGAACCTTCTCACCTATGATATGAAGACTCTACTATGTAGTGTGTATACTGTATACTATGGCTGGCCACTTTTGGCAGGACCAGCAAGCAATAAAGGAAGAAAGGTACAAGGTTAAGAGGGTAGCACTAGCATCACTGGACATGTGGGGACATTCTGTGATTATGTGTGCATATCAAGCGTGCTTTTAGTCCATCACGTTTCAACCTTTTTATTTTGTCTTTATACAGTAACTCTAGTGCTCTTTAATCTCCTGTTCTCACAAAAAGTCTTGCAGGTCATCCAGTTTTGAATAGGAGATTCCAATTCCTCACTTCTCTAGGTGCTTTTCTAGCGTTACTTCTACATCACTGTACTAATTTTGTTTCAAAAATGCATTCTCCCAAAGCCAAAACAAAAGAGAAACTTGAAGTGGAATATATTTCTTTCTACTTTCAATGAGGAATTGAATTCTAGTAACTACCACTGTGTGTGTTCCTGTGCCTATGTCACAAGCCTATCACACTACTCCTTTAGGGGTAGTGGATATTGGATTGATTTGGTTTTGGTGTGCACGCCAAGCCCAGACACACTCTAACTTACAAAGCTAAATTCTAAGTTGGATCAGAAAATCATCAACACATGGACTCTAATACTTGTGGCAAAGTAGCAGTCCTTGTATGTATTATGTTTGCTTGTCTCCTCAGCAGCTTACACCACTCACATCTTCCTGTGATATTCTCTCATCATCATCATCATCACTACTTTACCCTTCATTGTGGTTATGCAGTCCCCCACATCACTAACAAAACTATCATTCTTGCTTGCACTTGAACCACTTTCTCCTACTGATTTATACTCAGGGATTCTACCTCTGCTCTAACCAACCAACCAACAACAAGATCAAACATGGAGATGAAGAAGAGAGAGTGTGAGAGAGAAATCAAGGAGGAAGAGCACAAGGAAGATAGTATACACACTATTGTGTTCACAGCAGGTACATTTCTTCTAATGGTGTGTCTAAAGCGTTTTCTAGTTGAGCAATGGCGTGCTTGGGTGTTCCTCATCCTCAATGTCATTCTATTAGCCATTCTTTTCATGTCCATGAGGCCAGGCTACTGGGATAGAAGTTCAGAAAGTGAGAGCAATGTTGAAGAAGTGAAAAGTGACAATAAAGAGAAGAGGAGGTCTAGTGAGTTTTCTGAAGAAATTGAAGAAGGAAAAGAATGCTACAAAAAACAATGTTGGACTAGTTCTTGTACTAGTACTACTCATGTCCATGTTCAAAATGAGACAGAAGAGGATGAGGATGAGGATGAGGATGAGGAAGAAGAGGAGCAGGTGCCACTGTTGTCAAAGGAGGAATTGAATGAGAGAGTGGAAGCTTTCATAGCCATGTTTAGGCAGCATTTGATCTCTGATGTCAAACAAGCTGAAAATTTCAGGAAAACTGCAAACTTTACACCTAAGATTGAAGTGCCTTGCTGTTGAGGGTTAAGTTCTTTTGATCTTTGATCAAGAATCCCCACATATATCTGTGAAATTAACTCTCAGATTGGGGTATTTAGATAAAGCCTCCCTGGAGTAGTGACTTTAGGATTGGCTTAGGCTCTAATGGCAGCTACAAATTTTGTTTTATTTTTTTATTTCTTCTAAATTATTAGTGATTTCCTTGACTACTATATTGTTTGGATTGATCCAATTTTCAGGCTTATTGTTTACATTATAGCTTTACTCCTTTTAAATGACTACTGATAATCTCATCAGTACTGAAAATTGTTCATTTACAATAGATACTCTGTTGTGCACTTCCTCTGCATTGCTACTAAGCAGTATCCAACCTCTAAAAACTTTAAATATCCAATACACATTAACAATATTCTCACCTCAAGTTGTGCTTTGATCCCATTCTCAGTTAGAACTGTTTTTTCATTTTCTTGTATACATGTTCTCCTTCTTTCTTAATAAAAAGCATTGATCTCAAATCCCTATGCATTCCTGAGATTTTATTTAGATGAAGTCTTCAATAATAATATACTAAAAGTTAATATGTCTTCCAAATCCCAAAGCATCAGGAAAAGGAAAAGAATACTTACACAATACACAAAACAAGAACCTCTCTGCTCACACAAGTGTTTTGTTAGTTGTGACTCACTAGAGTGTAATTAGTATATTATTCTCATAAAATAAAATATTTCCCTCTTTCTTTTATTTTTACTTCCAAACCCTCTGATATTAGAGCTCACTTGAAAGTTGAAACTCCACTGTCTCCAGCCAGTAAAAGAAAATTCCAAGATCTAAACAACATTTCTTGACATTCTGTTCCTCTATTTGTTTTTTATTCCTTCTCCTTGACCATATATTTCTGAAGACTGTAAAGTGAGTATCATTATTAAAGATTAAATATGTTTTTAGTCTGAAATATAGTCGAGATTTAATTTTAATCCATTTAATTAAAAATTATTGGATTTGGTTGCTCAAAAAGTAAAAATATCTCTTTTTAATTATTATCGATAAAAATTTATAATAATCTGTAGCAAAATCTATAACATAACTATGCAATAAAAACTAAATTATTGTATTTTCAATTTTTGAAGAACCAAAACCATATGTTTTACATTGCAGAGACTAAAACCAAATCTTAATTATATTTCAGGGATTAAAAACATATTTAATCCTATTATTAATTGATAAATAATTCAACACTTATTTGGTTGATATTATTTTAGAATAAATAATTTTTTAAAAGCTTCCTTAACAGACAGATTAAAAAAATACTGTTTAATTTCTTTAAATAAACTGAACCAAACATGCACACAATTCCTAGTGCCTTTTTAGGGGTGGCAATTTCTAAGGAAGTTTGGAGATAACTGTGGGACTGTCCCATTTGGGGATCCGAGAGTGGGGAATATATCCCCGTGGGGATGGGGGCGAGGATAAAATTTCCCCCGAAGCATATTTGGGGATGGGGTGGGGATCATTACCCCCACCCCGCCCCTAACACATGTAAAATAATTAATGTGTGTAAGATTGACAATTTCCCCAATAATTTTAGGATTGTTATATGACCTACCTCATTTAGAACATTGTGTTTGGAGATTTTTCCACTATAGGAATAAGGCCGAATATGAAAAATCGCTCAAGTATATTTGGGGATAGGATGAGATCATGCTCTTTGCCTCACAACATCCATAAATAATTAAAATAATAAAATTATCCTTAATTATATACATATATATAATTAACTTTTAGTCTTTTTTTTAATAGTTAATCTAGCTATGGGGATCCCCGTAGGGGCCGTGGGGATATGGGGAATGGGGGTGGGGATTTGAAATTAAAAGAAGTTGTTTCTCCATTCCGTTTTTGGCATTTTTGTTTTTTATTTGTTTAATTGAGGGGAGGTTATAAGTCACGTGATTTTTTTTTTAAACTACCTTTTAATCTCAACCTTTAAATCTAATCTGATGGTTAAGAATGAGTGTTCTCATTCTCATATAAGAATAGCATTCCTATAAGATATGGGAATATATATATATATATATATATATATATATATATATAGGGAGCGTATCAAGTGAGATGAGTGTTTTATTGTGAGAGATGAGAGAGTTAAAATATAGCCCTTAAATTAAATTGAATTAAATTAAATGGTTGAGATTAAATTAAGTAATAATGATTTGTTATCTCTAATCCTTAGAATCCTTTGATCCAGGATCCATTGTTATCTCTGATTAATCCTCCAAATCCAATTTCTCCTTAATCTTCGAGAAGTTTCCATCAACATTAGTTTAGCGCTTTATCATAATTGTAAAATATTTTTTATTTAGCTTTTTATCATATTATAATTTGATACTATATTTTCATTCTTATTATACATTTCATAAAATTTAATAAAATATATTTTTAAATAAACGCTATAATTTTTTTAAATTTTTAAGTATTAATATTTGTAATTTATTGAGTAAATTAAATTTTTTATTTTTATAAGATAAAGATTAACAAAATTGGTAGACTTCTTTTTCCTAGATATATTTATTATTAAAAATATAAAAAGGGCTTTAATGTTGATATAATAACTATAACTAAATAATTATAATATGTAAAGTGTTTTTTGTTGAGTATTTAAGATTATTTTAAATTTCATATTATATTTTTATTCTTCTTATACATTTCATAAAATATGTTAAAATAAATTTGTACTATACACTTTAAAAAAAAATTAATTAATATCTTTAATTTCATATTATATTTTTAAACACATACCTCCTTTTTTTAGGATATATTTAATATTAAATTCTTTTAAAATGGTCTAATATTCACATAATAACTATAACTAAATTAATATAATTACTATTAGTCTATTACGGCAGTTACAAAATATTTTTTCATGATTTAAATTTCATATTATATTATTAATCTTCTTATTTATTTCAAAAAATATAAATGATTTAAAATATTTATTTATTTTTTAAGATAGAATATTTATTTAATTTTAGGTATTAATATTTATAATTTCTTAAAAAAAAATAAAATTATTGATTTTTATGAGATAAATATAAGCAAAATTTGTAGGTTTTTCAGGTAAATTAGAGGACATTTTTTTTTATATTTCAGAATGGAAATAAAAATGGAAATTGATAAGTTCAAATCAAAAAAAGAATTTTGGTCATTTGACTATAATTTATAAAAAATTATATGCTTTTTTTGCTTGATAAATTTAATATTTAAAATGTAAAAAAGGCTTTAATATTGATATAATAACTATAATTACTATTACTGTAATTGTAAAGTATTTTTTTTAAGTTAGTACTTTAGCATATTTAAAATTTTGTATTATATTAAATGGTTGAGATTAAATTAAGTAATAATAATTTAATGTTGATGGAAGCTTCTTCAAAGATCAAGGACTGACTAGATTTGGAGGATTAATTAGATATAACAATGGATCCTGGATCAAAGGATTCTATGGATCAGAGATAACAAATCATTATTACTTAATTTAATTCAGATATAACAAATTATTATTACTTAATTTAATCTCAATCATTTAATTTAATCTAAGGGCTATATTTTAACCCTCTCATCTCTCACAATGAAACACTCATCTCGCTTGATACGATGCCTATATGTATATATATTAAACTCTATATTATATTGTGGATTGATTTTCGATTAAATCTATGAGTCAATAATAATTTTTCACATCAAAGAGTTGTGGCTCAGTTGGCAACTCAGATTGAGATTGTGGGAAGAGCTCCGGGTTCGATCTCTAGTAATAGGGGATACATATGGTTTAAAAAAAAAAATTCACACAAATATCAGCCTATTAATAAAAAATATACATTATTATCTTATAATTAGCTTATCATTATCTATACTAATATATAAAGGCGATGCCTCTTTTTAGTGTCCACATTTGTTTCCAATTATACCCCTAATTTATTTCAAAATTACTTTAAAAATTCACGACTAAATGATAAGGATAATATTTTAAATTTAAATTAAAAAATAGGGATTAAAATTAGAATAGGAAAAAATAGAATCAATCATGCAGGATTTGAATTTGAATTGTAAAAATAATGATTAGTGTTAAAAAAGTTATCATTAAAAGAAAACAGATCGAATTCAGTATATCATCCAACTTTTAAGAAGGATTTGAATTTGAATTATTAATCTATACTTTTCAAAATTACTTTAAAAATTCACGACTTAAATGATAAGGATAATATTTAAAATTTAAATTAAGAAATAGGGATTAAAATTAGAATAGGAAAAAATATAATCAATCATGTAGGATTTGAATTTGAATTATATAAATAAGGATTAGTGTTAAAAAAGTTATCATTAAAAAAAACCAGAATTCAGTATATTATCCAAATTTAAAGAAGGATTTGAATTTGAATTATTAATCTATACTAATATATAAAGGTGATGCCTCTTTTTGGTCCTGGAATTCCTTCACTATTTGGTCTCCCAATTAAGGAAGAGACAGAGTCGAAAAAGTAATAAAAATTATAAATAAACAATACGATTTTAGATTGTCTTAAATACATATATCATTTATTCTTTTAGTTTAATTATTTATATTTATTTAACTATTGAACATAAATTGTATTTATTTACTTTTAAATGTATACAAACTATATTTATATTTTACATTGTGATTAATTTAGTTTAATTTAAAATGTTGAATATAATTTTAATTTATTTATACAAATTAATTATATGAGGTAGGGGTGTAATCTGTAACGCCCCCGAGCCGCTTGCAGGGTCCCCACAAACCAACACGAGTCTTTCCAGTATGCGTTGTCCTCACTTGCACACTCACGAGTCTTTCCAGTATGCGTTGTCCTCACTTGCACACTTTCCGGGAAACTTCCCAGAAGGTCACTCATCCCATAATTGCTCCAAGCCAAGCACGCTTAACTATGGAGTTCTTATGTTATGGGCTTCCGAAAAGAAGATGCACCTTGATGGTATAGTTCTCCCCAACAATTTCCTTTAAGCTATTTTCAACTGTACAATCCCATACCTGTACAGCCTCTAGATCCCTCTCATTCGGGTGTGGGCTCGGTTCATCCATGTGTCCCTTCTAGCTTAGAAGCCTGCCAGGAGCCGCTCCTTGTCCGTGCCTCTTTGCACCGGCGATCACTCCCTGCCCTCATCAGCCTCCGGCTCTCACATAATCGGGTTGGGTTGGATCAGGTTTGGGGTGACATCAAGTCCGAACAAAGGAAGTCTGGGAACCCTACTCATTGCACATGAGGGAACCAATCAAGTAAAAGAAGCCAAGATCAACATTCTTGTAAGACAATATGAACTGTTCAAAATGGCTGAAGATGAAAGCATATAAGACATGATAAGAAGATTCACTATCATAGTGAATGATCTTAAATCCATGGGAAAAGAATATTCAAACTCTGAAAGAGTGAGAAAAATTCTTAGAAGCCTGCCAAAACAATGGAGACCAAAAGTTACAGCAATTCAAGAAGCTAAGGATCTATCAAGATTGAAGGTAGATGAATTGCTGGGATCACTTAAAGTGCATGAGCAAGAGCTGCTGGAAGAAGGACCAAAGAAAAACCAGATGATCGCCCTCAAAGCAGCTAAAAAGCAACAAAAGAGGAAGAAAGTTAGAAGCTCACAGATGTCTGCCCTTGACTCATCACTGGAGTCAGAAGATGATCTAGAGGAAGACGAGGAAGATGAAGATGAACTTGCGTTCATCACCAGAAAGGTCAGGCAAATGTGGAGAGCTAGAGGGAGAGGAGGAAAAAGAAGATTTCCATCCAGAGGACCTCTCCAGAAAGAAGAGAAGAAGGGTTAGATCATCTGCTATGAGTGCAACAAGCCAGGCCACAAAAAATCTGAGTTCCCTCTCCTCAAAAGAAATCCCAAGAGGGATCATAAGAAGAAGGCAATGATGGCCACCTGGGATGACTTAGAAGCAGAAGAATCTGCCTAGGATGAAAAGGACTCAGAAGAAGCTAATCTCTGTCTCATAGAAGACACATACCCTTTTGATGATGATGATGAGGTAGATGACTCTGGTCTTTGTTATGATGATTTAAAGATAGCTTTTAATAACCTGCTTACAGATTCTAACTTTCTATCCACTAAAAGCAGTCATTTAAAGATAGCTTTCAATTTATAAAGATTAGTGGTCACAAATATCAAGTGAGAATACAAATGTTGGTTGTTGAATTGCGAAAGTAAATAAAAACAGAAAATAAATTGAGATAGATAGAGACAGTTACTTGGACTAGGATTGAACTTCGTTTCATCACACCCCTTTCGTATGTGAACCCCAATAATATTTATGAATATGTAGTTATGATACCTTAGCCAAACTATGTTATTTTACCCTGGTTTCCATAGTGATAAAATACTCAGAAATAATTCATACAGGTTCTCCCAAGCGACAAATTACCTCGGCTTTAATGATCTACTTTCGGTTTGTTAACACTATCAATTCGCCCTGGTGTCCACAGTGACTACTATGAGTATTTTTACCAATCAGAGTTCAAATTTCCTATGTCTAGGCTCCCCCAAACTCGCTATTGATTTTATAAAACCACCTTTCGAATGTGCCCATAAAACCAACCTATAACTTTGGCACACAGGCGGAAGCTAAGCATTAAGCACAGAATAAAAATACCGATATCATAAAAACAGGGATTCATAGATATTAAAGAGAATTCACATACAATTGGGGATTGAATCGACTATGTTCAATCCTATCGGAGAGTTTAGCTACGCATGGTAGCCATTACAAGTCAACGGAGAAACTGTCACTTTCTCTAGCCCCTAGCTCTGCTCTGCCGTCTCCCTTAGGTCTCTGGGACTTGCTTTGATCTTTGCAAAAGGTCCTTTAAATAGAAGTTGGAAAGCTATCTAAAATCTGGAAGGAATCTGATTTGAAATCCTTTGAAAAACTGATCCCGTATTCCTGCGCTCCAACCTGCACTCAGCGCAGATGAAGCGCAGGATCCAGAGAGTAATTTAATTACTGCGCTCTACTTGCGCTCAACGCAGATGGAGCGTGATTCTCGTTCCATCTTTCCCTGATTTCCTCTTTTTCAGCTTGATCTCTTACTGATCTTATCCTTATTTGCTTTGCTTTCCTTATTTCTCTCTTTTTAGCTTGATCTTGTGCTGATTTGATCTTCAATTTGAATTTAGAATTTAATCTGCAGAATCCTTATCCAAATAATTGCTGATTTTATCTTGATCAGCTGCCATTTAAATCCTTATCTTGTAGATTCTCTTTTCAAATATATGCTATCTTGTTTCTTCTTTTAAATCCTTCCCTTTTATCTGCAAAATCAACAGTTTTTCTATCAAAATAACATCATATTCAAATTCAAATCAAATAATTACAATTTATGCATTTATTACTAAAAAGAGGTAATTTGGAGCATAAATTTACTATTTTACCCTTGATAAGTGCAGTAATTATACAAGAAATTATCATATATTTTTCACTTATCAAAGACACTTACGCTTTTGATTATGATGATGAGGTAGATGACTCTGGTCTTTCTTATGATGATTTAAAGATAGCTTTTAATAACCTGCTTACAGATTCTAACTTTCTATCAACTAAAAGCAGTCATTTAAAATCTCAATCGTTAGAAGCTTTAAAAGAAATAAGTGCTTTAAAGCTAGAAAGAGATAATCTGTATGAACAGAATCACTCATTGATGCATTCGCATATGAGATTATCTCTAGAGGTAAAAGCTATCAAGGAAGACAATTCTGCTTCTCAGGTAAACATGGTAAAGCTTGAGAACCAACATCTCAGAAAACAAATTGGAATTCTTGAAAAAGACCTAGCTAGCTTTGTAAAAGGCACCAAGAATCTGGACAGACTCAGGGTCTCAAAGAGGTGTTTTTGACAAAGCTGGTTTGGGATTCAACAAATCAGAAAATGAGGTTCGATACAACAACTTCTCTTTACCCCCAAAGAAGCAGAAGAAGAGATGTGTTTATTGTAGCAAATTTAACCATAAGAGCTCTAACTGCTTCCTCAGAAGCAAAGTTAAAAAGAGAAAGGTTTCTAACCAAGCTGGACCCAAGACTGTTTGGGTACCTAAAACAAAATCTGTTTTAAATGTAGGTGTGCCTAGCAGCAGCAAAGAAGGACCAATTGTGGATCCTAGACAGCGGGTGCTCAAGGCACATGACAGTAGACAGAAGCAGGTTCCTGTCACTTAAGTCAAGAGAAGATGGAGTTGTCTCCTTTGGAGGCAACAACAAAGCCAAGATCCTAGGAGTAGGATCTGTTGGTAAGAACAATCATACTAAAATTCAAAATGTTTTTTTTTATGTGGAAGGACTTAGACACAATTTACTCAGTATCAGCCAAATGTGTGATACTGGTTTTATGTTAATTTCCAACCAACCTTTTGTGAAGTCAAAGATTCTAAAACTGGAAAAATAATTTTCTCTAGAAAGAGACATAAAAATCTCTATACCATCAGTCTTGAGAATCTGACTGAAGCAACTTGTCTTGTTACACAACATAATGACAAATGGTTGTGGCACAAAAGGGTTGGACACATAAATATGAGAACCATTGCACATTTGTCTCCACAGGATCTTGTGAAAGGACTTCCCAAAATTAAGTACGATAAAGATTTTGTGTGTGATGCCTAGGGGTGTTCGTGGTTCGAGTTGGATCGGTTTTGAGACAAAAGAAAAAACATCTGATTCGATCATTGCGGTTTTATCATTTCATCATCCGATCGATTTTGATATTTTTTAAATCTGATCCAATTTAAATTGGATTGGATTGGATCGGTTTTCTGTTTTTTAAAGAGATAATAAATATTAGATAAAAGTGATAACATTATGGAATAATAATGAACATTTTTTTATTGGAACTTATATTTATTTAAATAAATATAAAATTATATAAAAAGAAAGACATGGGACATGAAAAATAATTTAAAACTAGTTTTAAATTGATATATTTATAAAAAGTTTAACATGATATTAGATAATAAAATCATAAAAAATATATTAGTATAAGTATTTTTATTAATATATATGTATACAAGTATAAATATATGGTTATTTTATAAGTAATAATATATGTATTTATAAGTTCAAATAGGATTGGATTGGATTGGTTTTCAACATAGGATCCAAAATCGAATCCAATCCAATAAAATAATTTCGGTTTTTGTGGTTTTCGGTTTTTTGGATATCGGTTTGATTTGATTTTCGATTTTTTGGTTCGGTTTATGAGGTTTGCATTGGATTGGATTGGATTGGATTTGAACACCCCTAGTGATGCCTGTGCCAGAAGCAAACATGTCAAATCCAGTTTCAAACCCAAAAATGTGGTAAGCACCACAAGAACACTAGAGCTACTTCATATAGATCTATTTAGACCTACTAAAACCAAAAGTCTAAGTGGTAAGAAGTATGGATTTGTCATTTTTTATGACTTCTCAAGATACACTTGGTTGTTGTTCCTTTCTCAGAAGGATGGGTCTTTTGAAAACTTTAAAACCTTTTATAAAAAGATCCAAAATAAGAAAGGCTATTACATTGGCACAGTCAGAAGTGACCATGGAGGAGAATTTGAGAATGTATCTTTCAGAGATTTCTTTGACTCTAATGGCATTTCTCACAACTTTTCATGTCCAAGAACTCTGCAGCAAAATGGTGTTGTGGAAAGAAGGAATAGAATAATTCAAGAAATAGCAAGAACACTTCTATGTGAGTCTGGGATTGAAAAATACTTTTGGGCATAAGTTGTGAACACTTTTTGCTATATCCTAAAAGAAGTCACAGTTAGAAGTATCCTTAACAAAACTCTACGAGCTTTGGAAAGGAAGAAAGCCAAATATTTCTTATTTCCATGTGTTTGGGTGTGACTGTTACATCTTAAACACAAAAGACAATCTGAGAAAATTTGACTCAAAGTCTGATAAAGGAATCTTCTTAGGATACTTTACTACTTCCAAAGCCTATAGAGTATATAATCTAAGAAGCAAGACTCTTGAGGAAAACATGCATGTCATATTTAATGAATCTGACCCTACACTTGAGAGAAGAAAGGTTGCAGATCCGAAAAATAAATTTCAACAACTATTTCTAGATGGTCAGAAGCAGCCAGAAGTAGAAAGTACAACTCAGAACCAAAGACAAACCTCATATGCATCTGAGTTTAACCCTCAGACCCAGTTCAAACATGCTTTTGAGTTACCAAGGAGCTAGAAATATGTTCACTCTCATCCAAAGGATCAGATCATTGGTGAGCCTTCACATAGAGTCAGAACCAGATGCTCATTCAATAGAAATCAAAACATGGTGGCTCTTCTGTCTAAGATTGAGTCCAAGACCATTCATGAAGCTCTGGAAGATGACTCCTGGATAGCTGCCATGCAAGGAGAACTGGAGCAGTTTGAAAAGAACCAAGTCTGGACCTTGGTCCCAGCTACAAAGCATCAAGATGTAATAGGGACAAGATGGGTTTTCAGAAACAAACTGAATGAACAAGGTAAGGTGGTCAGAAACAAGGCCAAGTTAGTAGATCAAGGATACAACAAACATGAAGGAATTGACTATGATGAAACCTTTGCACCAATGGCAAGGTTAGAAGCAATTAGAATCTTCTTGCCTTTACTGCTTATAAAGATTTTTAACTTTATCAAATGGATGTTAAAAGTGCTTTTTTAAATGGTTTTATTGAAGAAAAAGTTCTGCCAACCTCCTAGCTTTGAAGATGCTACTTACCCAAATCATTTTCTCAAACTGAGCAAAGCACTATATGGTCTCAAACAAGCTCCTAGAGTTTGGTATGATAAACTCAGTTCATTTTTAACCAAAAATGGGTTTTGCAGAGGAGTGGTAGACACAAATCTCTTCAAGAAAGTAGTTAAAGAAAATATGACCATTGTTCAAATCTATGTAGATTGTATAACTTTTTGTGCTACAAATGAATCTCTGTGTAGAGAATTATCTAGATTAATGCAGGGTGAATTCGAAATGAGCATGATGGAGAGCTTAGATTCTTCCTTGGGCTGCAAATTAAACAAGAGAAGAAAAGAATTCTGATTCGTCAAGAAAAATATGTGAAGGATCTTCTCAAGTAATACAAAATGGAAGAAGCTAAGCCCATGAAGACTCCTATACGCCCTTCCTGCTCAATTGACAAGGATGATAAAGGCAAAAATGTTTCAGAGAAATTGTATAGAGAAATGATTGGGTCACTACTGTATCTGACTGCAAGCAGACATGATGTACAATTTTCAGTAGGTCTTTGAGCCAGGTTTCAATCTTGTCCTAAAGAATCTCATTTAACTGTAGTTAAAAGAATCTTGAGATATCTTATAGGCACTATTAATTTTGGCTTGTGGTTTGAGAAAGGTTCTGAGTTTGATTTAATAGGATACAGTGATGCTGACTATGCTGGTGATAAGCTAGACAGAAAAAGCACAAGTGAAGGATGCCAATTTCTTGGAAAATGTCTGGTCCGTTGGTCTTTCAAGAAGCAGAACACTATTGCCCTATCAACCACAAAAGTTGAGTATGTGTCAGCTGCAACTTGCTGTAGTCAGATTCTTTGGATCAAGTCTCAATTGATGGACTACTCTTTAAGGTACACTAAGATTTCTATCTTTTGTGATAATACAAGTGCCATCAACTACACAAAAAATCCAATTCAACATTATAGATCCAAGCATAAACATAGAAAACATCATTTCAGTAGGGATCAATTTCAAAAAGGAAATATTGAATTAATATTTGTTGCAATAGAAAATCATATTCCTGACATTTTTACAAAACCAACGCATGAAGATAGATTCAAATTTATAATTAATTTATCAAATATAAAACATTTTTGAATCTACATCTGACTATCTGTCTATGTCTTAGTAGTCGTTTGAATCCGTGATGCATTTATCTCATGTGTGAAGCTATTCATTTAGTCTTAGCCAGATGCAAAAATCTGTGAGTCACACTCAAACACAAGATTCTAAGAAGTCACGTCCAGAAGCATCTTCTAGGACTCGGTCATGGGCAGATGCAGTCAAGGTCAGACAAATGGTCATGACTCATCTCAACAAATATGACCGATAAAAACCCCAAGGAGTGCGCTCAACTGCCTCCACCATAAATGCTCATCTCTCTCTCTCTCTCTAGGAAGTTACTCCTATAACGACTAGTTTTCTAGCCGTTTTTGAACGTGCCTCTATGAATGGAAGAGCCTAACGACTACTTTCCTTCTCACACATTGTTCTGATAAGTATTTAAGTGCCTCAGTGCACTTTGGATCTTATTTCACTGCCATTTACAACTCTTCTAATATCCCAACCCTTTTCTCATTCTCTCTTAACTCTCTCAACCTTCTCTCTTACTTTCTTCAAATCCTCCCACTCTCTTCGTACAACAGCCTATGAGAATCCAGTCTATAGGAATCAAAGCCATGGAATCTAACTCAAATTCATCCTCCTTGATGGGGTCTCTTTCATCTAGTCAGAAGAACTTGACACGATCTCCTTCACCTGAACCTAGCACTAAATTTGAGCAGATTCAATCTCAACTCAGTCCACCCAAACCATCAATCTCAAAACCTTATGCCTCTAAGAAGGAGGAATCCAAGAGTGTTTAATTCATAAATGTTCCAGTAGCACCTCCTGTTCTTACCTCGAGTAAAGATCAAAGAGAAGACATGACACAGTGAATGTGTCTGTAGAAGAATCCAAGGGCAAAAAAAGGTGGACTCCCCCAAGATAAGAGCTAACCCAGAAATTTACCTCTATTTCTCAATAAGTTGAGAATCTATTTAACATAAAATTCAAGGAAAGAAAAGTTATTCTGGGAAAGCTTAATGATATGAAGAGCCTGAAGAAAAGCAAATGGGATCTTTCTCCCTACCTTCAGAAACAGAAAATGGGGAACCTTTTTGAAGAAAATGTAAAGTTATATCCCTGTCTGACAAGAGCATTTTATGCTGTCGCCACCATTGAGAAGAGAGGGGACAAAATTCTTAATATCCGCAACTGGCTAAGGGGAAAGGAAATTCTCATTGAAAGTGAACTAGTATGCAAGTTGACTGGGATGAAAGCCCAAGGAATCTACCTATACAATGAAAGAGATTGGATGGACATTGCAGATGTCTCCAAGGAAGAGGTTGGTAAGGTGCTCTTTATCACAGAGAAGATGTCTTCTGAGGTAAGGGATCTGACAAACTTGGCCAAATTGTTATTCAATATAGTCTCCAAGTTTTTATCCTATGAAAAACTCTACCCCTCATACCTCCTTACTACTTTCCATCTAATTGTTGGTAGAAAAATTAACCTGCCCCACATCATTCTAAGCCACATGGCGCACTCTTTAACCACAATCCTTCAATCACCCCTAGTCTACCCCATGCTTCTAACCAGGGTATTAGAACACTTTGAGGTCCCTCTTTTTGGTGAAGAGATTTCTAATGAATATGGAAAATATCTTTAAGCCAAATCCTTGTCTGCAATGAAAATAGGTGGAAAAGCACCACCTTTGCCCCAATTCATTCTACCAACACCTTCATCATCCCCAATTCATCCATCTCCCATACTACCCTCATCACCAGGAGAACAGGGTGCATCTTAGATGCATTCTAAAAGAAAAAGAAGAGAAAGATAGTTGTGTTGAGTCTCAAAATATTATTAAATGGTTAATAATGTTTAAGTCTCTTAACCTTGAGTTTTAATGAGTAACAAATTTGGTTAAATTTCCTAAAGAGAAGGAACAGTTTTCTGCTGAAGGTAGTTTCTATGTTTCAGAAAATGTCTGATACAACAACCCTCTGAAATCATGCAACCCTCTGAAGTGGTGCAACCTTCTGAAGAAGAGGAATCTACTGAGTGATCAAGACCTACTGAAGCTAGAGAACCTTCTAAAGTTGAGAGACGTCGTACTGAGACCTGTATCTCTTTGGAAAAGAACTTCTATGCTAATTCCTTTTTAAAGACTCAAGTCAACCGTAGCCTTTCTCAGTTGCTTGTGCCTCTTCTCCTTCTGGAAAGTCAGAACAATTGCTTTTTGGCATATTTCAAATCTCTAGTCACCAAAAAGGCAATGTCTGCTGTGGAAGTACACAATGTTCAGAAAAGTAGAGTCTGCGCTGCTGACACCTACTACCTGCTGCACCTGCTACTGTAAAGCTACCAAGGCTATGTGTCTCAACGGGAGCATTTGCATTTAATGCCATCTCACAACGGGAATCAAATGGAGTTCAACGGATTTCTTTTCCAACCCTATATATACCAGTCTCCATGCATCGAAACAAAGAGAGATCGAACCAACTTGCTGAAGTGCTGCTAAATTTTCTTTGATAAACATATTCATTTGTTTCATTTGTACAACAATTTCTTATCTTGAGTTATACTCAGTTATTTTTACATCTTACCCAGTTTAGGCTTTAAACTTGTGTAGTTTCAAAGCTTAAGCAATCTCTTTTTTACACTGTTTGTGTTTGATCCTGAAGAGGCTTGCTGTTTAAAGAATATTTGGGTTTTAGCCTGGAGAGGTTGTGTGTTCAAATAATACTTGGGTTTTAGCCTGAAGAGGTTGTGGTTCAAAGAATACTTGTAATTGTGATCAGTTAGTGGAAATCCTTTGCTGGTTTGGCATTGGGACTGGACGTAGCTCACGGTGGATGTGAGTGAACCAGGATAATTTCTTGGCTAAGTTTTCTCTACCCTTATCTCTTTATTTGTTATTTAAACTAACAAGAAGGGTTTGGATAATAGTGAATTAAACTATTTAAGCACTATCTGTAGAAAATACGCTTTAAAACAGTTTGAAAATTCAATTTTATTGGACTTGCTGAAGCAAATTCAGCAAGTACCTTATCTTTCAGTTTCAGCAAGTTGCTCAAAGTATTTGTGAAAAGTTTTGCTTGTTAAAGGTTTTCTTAAAATCTGTTTAAACATATAAAACACTATTCAACCCCCCTTCTAGTGTTTCCTGTGGTTTCTACAAGTTGTGCCTGATACAACTAATGAACTAAGTGAGGAAAGAAGGAAGAAGAAAAAGAAAAACAAAAGTGAAGAAGATACTCAGAAGAACTTTGAGGTTGAAAAAGAAGAGAAGACGAAGAGAAAATAAAAAAAAAGAAAAGGAAGAAAAAAGAAGAGAAAAAAGGAAGGGAATCTATTCCAGAAGAAGAAACAATGGCTTCTTCCACTTATAAGGAGACAATTGCACCCTCTCAAATTTCTCCTACAAAGGAAGGTAAAGAAGAAGGAGGAAAAGAAGTATCCACCGTTGAAGGAGAGGAAGCTCTAGATGATCAAGAACAGATACTTGAGGATCCTGATACCAGGGCTGCTCAAATCTTGTCTAAGCTAAAGGCATCTTCTGATAAAGCCTCTCCTGAAGAAGAAGAGCCAACACCTGAGGCTGAGGTCACTTCTCTTGTCCATATCTCTCCTGCTCATGCCTCTGATGAATCCAAAAAGAAAGTATCCCTAGAGAGGCATGAAGGAACCACTATTGAACCTCAGACGCAGGTGCAAGACACTCCTACTACTCAAACGCATCCAATGGAATGTGAGTACATTATAAGAACACCCTCTACTTCCCCTCCTAGATCATCCATCAATATAACTCCCACTACCTTTGATGCATCACTGTTCACATCTCGTGTGTTTGACAAGTCCATTCTGGTGGGATCATATTCCCAATCTGAGCTTGAAAAGGAAAAAAAAACCTGGCTAAGAAGGATCTTGTGCAAACCCTTCACCAGAGGTTTGGTAAGATTGAAGGAGAATTGATAAAGACTCAGAAGGAAGTGAAGAAAACTCAGAAATGGCAAAATCTGATATTTGATGGGATGGACGGGGTCCTCAAAGCCGTGGCTGAGTCTAATGTCAGGCAGATACAGTTCTAGTCCTAGATCACGCAACAATTTGCCAGCTTCTCTACTATTGCTCCTCTAATCGCTTCTACTCCAGTTGCTATCCCAAGGCCAGATGACAGTCCTTCAAGCTCAAACTCTTCTCCTATTACCAAAACTGGTACCTCTTCTGCTGCTGGCAAAAGGGGGGAGTAGTCAAGAAGAAGCAAAAATTTGAAGACATTAGAACATGGGGTTTCAATTTTTCATAGGCTGAATGTACTTAGTTATCTGGCTTGCATGTCTTTTTGCATCTCTCAGCCTTGTTTTCACAAAATTTAAATGAAATGTTCTAAGGTTTCTTTTGAAGACCTATCTTCTGTTTATGCTCACTGCCATATCTTTTAGCATCTGACCTTAATTGAAAAATATGGTTCTATCTGAGATCAATGCTTGCATTTATTGATAATTCTTTTAGAATATGAACTTAATTGATAAATTTGGTTCAGTCTCGAATCACAATTTATCCCTGTAACTTAGAAAAATTTAAAAGTAATCAACTCAGGGGGAGTCTCAGACTCCGGGGGAGCTTCTCAGATATATATTATTTTTCCTCATAAAGAACCTAAAATTTTACTTATAAGAGGTTTTGCCATCATCAAAAAGGGGGAGAATGTTAAGACAAACCCTCAGATGCACAAGGTTTTAATGATTGGCAACCCCTTTGACTGAGTAAAAATTTCAAGTTTGAATCTGAGTTACTTTTGTATTTGACCAATCTAATTGAGTATGCAGCATTTTAGAATCTGACTAAGTTGCAGATACAAAATCTTAAGAATCACTCTTCATCATGCACCAAAAGGAAATCCCAGAGTTAGATGCAGAAGGATGCAAGTAAGACTCAAAACCAAATGACAAAGTCATAACTCAGAAACAAGAGTTAAAGCCTTAAGATCCTTAAAAGAATCATTTGCTCAAAATACAAGAAGCACAAAATCATAAACATATCTCAGAAGCATTACTCAAAGTCAAAAGTAAAATGAAGGTCAGACACAAGCATCTCTTAGACACAAAAACAAGTCAGTCGCAAAAGCACTATGTGTCCGGACAAAAGCAAGTACAACTGGCTGATTGGTCAAAAGCACTAACACAAAGTACAAAATGTTGTTGAGAGATTCAATGGATATAATACCTTCAAAGGAGAACAAATAAAAAGCCATGAAAACTTAGAACCAAAGCATGAGATCATGCGCAAAAGTACAGAAACTCTGCAAGAACAACTCTCTATTGTTTTATTCATCCTTTCTGTTTCTGACCCACAAATCTTTACTGTTTATCAACTCTTTGAGTTTTATCTGTGGGATTTCATTGTAACTTGACTTGGGGACTTCACTGTTTATTCACACTTTGTGTGTTTACAACCTCAAGTTAAGAAAAACTCTCCTCCTTCTTTCATCTTTGTTGTAACTCCTCCACCAAGTCAGACGGTGTTTTTTGGACTATGGTGTTGAGCGGAGAAGCTTGGAGAAGCTTGGACAAGAATACTCAGGAGCCTGAAGAGGCCGTGAAGGAGAATACTTAGGAGCCTGTAGAGGCCCTGCAAGGAGAATACTTGTAACTTGTTGAAGTTAGTGGATAAATCTCACTGAGGTGAGGGTTAGACGTAGCCCTTGGTGGATAAGAGTGAACCAATATAAATCTTTCTGTGTTTATCTTCTTCTAACTCTATATCTTATTTACTCCTGACTCTGCATTCAGTAAATCCAAAAATTGCTTCTGAGTTTCTCAAACCCAAGTATTAAAGTTGATCTTTAACTAAGAATCTGTTTTTTTCACTACTTAAAGTCAGTTGAATTAATTTTTGATAAATAAAGTCAGAAGCTAAACTTCTGAACTGGTCTGAGACCAAGTCAGAACCTAATTCGCATCTGTCTGTGACTGACCCTCTGACATCCAAGTGAAATCACTTGAGAACTTAAGTCAGAAATGAGTTTAAATTTTTTAAACAGGCTTAGACGCGTATGTCTCAATTCAACCCCCCTTCTTGAGACTTTGCCAACCACACTATGTTCTTGGGTCACTCCTATTTGGTTTGGTTCCAACCTCTAGTGGAATCCTAATCACCTCACTTTTCATAGATTTGACAATTGGCTTTGGGAGAAAATGCAAGCCCTAAAAGATGGTAATGCTAGAATGGACCAGCAACTGACTTATCTAGCCTTTCTAGTCGATCTGGAATGTTTGGAAACATAGAAATAACATTGTATTTCGTGACAAAATGCCTAATCTAGCAGAGGTGCTGCATCAGACGCAGATCCAAGTAAGCGAATGGTTGTTGACTACTGCCAGCCAACCAAAACCTTCTACTTATGGTACAAGATCCCACTTTACATAGTGCGCGAGCCCTAAAGGAAGGTGTCCTAACCCAACTAACAAGTGTGCGACAATTAGAATTATTGTGAGATTTAAGAGGTAACTTGGTTAGTGGCCTAGCAAGAAGAACTCTAGCTCCTTCCCCTGGTTGCAGAAGCCCTTGCGCTAAGAGAAGCTGTTCAAATGGCACACAACTTCTAGTGGTCCAAATTCCTTTTCAAATCAGAAAATATACAAGTAGTTAGAGCTAGCAGAGAAGAAATCAAGATTGGAGAAATTGAAGCTATAATCCAGGATATTATCCATCAAAAATCATTCTTCTCTCTTTGTGGGTTCTTATGGATTAACAAGAAAGGGAATGAAATTGCGAACCTTGTTGCCAGAGCTTGTTTGAATGGATCTCTACCTCCATCTTGGGCGACAACGCCTTATTCCCCTCCGAGTGCTTCTTAACAAGGAGTCACGTCACATTGCTTCAAACCAGGACCCGGGATAAGAGTTCTGCCTCTCTCTCTAGTGGTGGTGCCTTGTCAATAGTTAGTTTTTCCCTTTTCCAGGATACCAATCTGCAGAAAATCTAGGGCTAGGCTCTTAGATTTGGTCTCAGTCTTTACTTCATTGTGTTGTCACTGACTATGTTGGACCATGTACTTTTGGGCCTCAGGCCCTCTTTCATCAACCCAATGCTAAATTGACAAAAAAAAATATAAGTTTAATCGCTACATTTTTTGGCCTTTTAATGAGTTTTGCCATTTATTTTACGAGTTTTATGGGCTCTTTGAGTTTTTGCGGATAGTGAATTTTATCGGTCCAATCTAAAAACTCTCAATGTTAATTATTCAAATGTCCAAATCCATACAAATTAAACAAAATTATACTTTACAATGGTTATATGAATATTGCTGTACATTCAATACGTGAGGTCTTATTAAGGCTATACATATTGAAAAGGACACTTGCTATAATAAAAAAGGGAGCATCGCTTGCAAGAAAAAACAACAAAAAAAACGAAAAAGAAAAAAACAAAATTAAATTTATGGAGATTTACTATATGCCACTACTTATACCCGGAAGAATACATGCATGCAACCAATAAATAACAGCCATTGAATATCGTAACGTGGGGTCATTTTCTGATACAAAATCCACAGTACAAAAGTACAAAAACTGAATATATACACTGTTCGTTGGGGATCAGGAAAAATAAATAAGAAAGTTCAGTTGAATGAAAAATAGTCCTCAGGGAAAAAAAGGGAGAGGATTGCTAATTTGCTAGCTAGCTTAATTAGACGAGTGAGTGAGTGAGTGTGATTTAGTGACATGATGATGGTGATGTGTAACATTGAAGATCGATGTGTTGGATATGCTGAGAGTGAGTTATCAGATAATTGATGAACGGTGATCGATTGTTTAGGTCCAAATTATGGACTACATGTGAGGAAAGGATTTATTCAGGATATATTTCAACCGCTTACCATATACTATACTTTTCATACAAACACACACTACCTTTTCCGCTTACTATGCATTACAGCTGTATATGTTCCTTCAAAATTAATTAATTAATAAAAAAGAATAAGAGTGATGTGGAACTCATCCATCTCACAACTTTTACAAATTTGTAAAATTTCATGAAAAAAAAACCAGTTATAATTTGATAATCACAAAAATTTTCTTCCAAATATACACCGAAACTACATACATACGGTGGGTTATGGATACCCAACAAGATATCATCACTATGTACGTTTTTCAAGCGAGGTTGGAATTAAATCTCTAATTAACCAACCACCACAGAAGTTCCGTTGTCTGTACGTAATGCATCGCTTCAATATCCCATCCTTGGTACTCAACTACATTTTTAATTATTTTTGAATTTGATAAATATCTGCACTATTCAACAAGGAAATTAATTAAACTAATACATCGCGAGAGGAAAATATGAGGATAATGAAAAATTGAGGACAATGAATTCAGAGTTAAATATATATGTGTGTTTTTTTTCTCTCAAAATATGATGAAATTTGGTTTTAATCACTCATTTAATTTTTCATTGGTTTTGGTCCTCCATTTTTTAAAATCACAAGTTTTTAATCCTCTTTATTAATTGTATTTTGTTAAGTCACTTTCGCAACTCCAGTACAACTTTTCCCGAGAGAAAATTTATAGAAAATTTTCTGCGACTTTTTCTCTAGAAAATTTATATGTAGTAAATTTTGAATTTTTCTACAAATTTCAAAATTAAAAAAAATTTTTGTTTAAATTCTAAAATTTACGAAAAATTTATTATATATTTTTTTAAAAAAAATAAAAAAATTTTATAGCAACATTTTTATTTAAAAATTTTTATTTTTTTCGAAATTTACAATGTCAATCCAAAATTTCATACCAGAGATGTACGATTCAGCGGTCATATTACATTATTTTAACTTGTTTAGTAGATTAGAAATTAAAATAATCTTAAATTAATGTAAATTTGATAATCATGACATGACGTGCATTATGTATACTTTCAATCGAACAAATTTATAAAATATTATTTGTTAATGTAAAAATAATTTTTATTTCACATGATCGAAAAAAACACAAATAATACTGCTATATATATTGTTACGTTTTCTTAAAAAAAAAAAAAAAATCTTTTCAACACAGTGGTGGCCTCGTGGGTGGGTTGGGACTTGGGAGTTCAATTTTTCAAAAAATCTTATAATTCCATTTAATACAAGGAACAGCATACTTTTTGTGTGTATATATAATTCAATTAAATGCGATGAAACTCTGTTTGTGATACACACACATGCACCTGATACAACCTGGACAAGTAAGCTTGCAACAATCATATACAAGGTAAATGCAAGAGAGTACTGTATTTAATTACAATAATAGTGTTCGATGAATAGTGGTCCAAAAGGAGGAACATTAGGGTATACAAAATTATTTGACTTAACAAACAATGCAATGCAAGTATTAATTAATTAATAATGAAATGTCACGTAGATATCTATCTATCCATGAGACATACGTGACCAGCACCACCTAACTGGCTCTAATAATCAAACACATGATGGAACCTTGTGAGGCCTATATCTTACTTTCCTCTTCTCTTTGGATGCAGTCATTTATTGCATTTGCACCAAGTGTTGGATAATGAACCTTCTTACCCACTTGCCTTTGAATGAGTTTGTTTGACTTCAAATATATCCCTTATTTCCCTCTCTTGTGTTTAACGCTTAAAGCTCCCTTTGTTTGTCACCACTTCCCTCCCTCTTGTTGCTAAGGGGCGATTAACACTATGAACCTTTACACCAAATTAAATCAATATTCATCTTTTTTTTCATCTTAATTGAACATTGGAGAGGTTCTATTGTGTTACTATGGAGATTGAGAACCAGAGATCAAGATATAGGAAGCTACGAAATTGGTTCACTACCAAGCAAAAGCAAAATAAGCCATCATACAGTTTGTATGAAATAGAAGGTTTATTTATCATTACATTCCTTCATTCAAGAAAAAAACACAAACATATATGATTATATGTTTATGTTTTAGACTTCTGCTTTCAAGGACAAGATTTAATCTTGGGGGTGCATTTTGTAATTGCAGATGGAGCAGAAGATGAGAGTGATGAGTTTGGGGGAGATCTTTCCCTTCAGTCACTGGAATTTGATCCATGCATTTCAACAAACAAGCTAAGGTAAATTAATTTCTTTTTCCATGTGATTCAAAGATGTTAATTAGCCTATGGTTTTTGTGTGACATGTAATTAAGTTTGTGGATATACATTTCAGGATTTTTGTTGGTACTTGGAATGTTGCTGGTAGATCACCTGTGGGAAGCTTAGCTGTTGACTTGGATGAGTGGTTAAATCTCAAGAATGCAGCAGATATATATGTT
The DNA here is from genome assembly GCA_026901365.1 of Sesbania bispinosa. Classification (NCBI taxonomy): domain Eukaryota; kingdom Viridiplantae; phylum Streptophyta; class Magnoliopsida; order Fabales; family Fabaceae; genus Sesbania; species Sesbania bispinosa. The sequence continues at coordinate 237,378 of QLOH01000778.1, read as the reverse complement.
CTTGGGTATGTGTGTGTATGATTAGTTTTAATTTCAAGTAATTGTTATATAAGAAATTAATTTCCTTTATTAGAGTGAAATTGAAAGTCTTTTTTTTTTTTTAATCTTTAGGTTTCAAGAGATTGTACCTTTGAAGACCTTAAATGTGATAGGAGCAGAGGACCCTGCTGTGGCAACAAGCTGGAACCAGCTTATAGGAAAAACACTAAACAACAAATTTGGATGTCCATGGCTAACACCTATGGTGAATTCATCACTATCAGGTGATGATAATTATCATCATCCAAGCTGTGAAGGCAGCAATAACAACAAGTACAGGCTGGTGGCTTGCAAGAAGATGGTTGGAGTGTTGATCAGTGTGTGGTTGAGAGAGGAAGTTCTGTTGAAGTATTGTGTTTCAAATGTGAGAGTTTCTTCAGTGGCATGTGGGGTTATGGGCTATTTGGGAAACAAAGGATCTGTGGCAGTTAGCATGTTGATTGAAGGGACAAGTTTTTGTTTTGTAGCAGCACACTTAGCATCTGGAGAGAAAAAAGGTGATGAAGGTAGAAGAAATCACCAAGTAGCTGAGATTTTTAGGAGAACCTCTTTCCCTAGGACCACAAAAGATGATCATTATCCTCATCATCAACATCCTCTAACCATCTTAGGCCACGAGTAAGTTTAATTTGTCTCTACCCTTATATCACTATTCTTTTGTTTTTTCCTTCTTACTTTTTCTTGTTACTTTCAATCAATTGGAGTATATATTTTGAATATTGTTCCAAGTTGAGACTAAATCCCAAACCAACCTGGAAATTTTGTAATGAAAACTAGTCCAATAATTCAAAGCATATGATTTTAATTATAAAGTGCAGATGAAGTTGAATACTGTAAAAATTTATGAACACTTGTAGATATATATGCAAATGATGGGGGTCATAATTGTAGTTGTGACATCATAAAAAGTAATGGGATATTGCAGCCGCAAAATCCGTTATGGATTATTTAAAACCATGAATGAGAGTTAGCAAAATAACAAATACAGGTGATGAGGTTGTTTTGAGTTGTTTTCCAGTTTAGTCATTTTCTGTAGCAGGTCATTTTCAATTATGTGACGTTTTATTTCACTCAAATTAAACTTTAAACATGAACTGTGAAAGTAATGGTAGGTAGAGTTCACTTTAAACAGAGGAAGACAATTTGCATTCCCTGCTAGTAAAATCTTAGCTTAGCTAGCATCATTAAAAGAATTTAATTATAGCGTGTTTGGTAAACGTGATTTTTGTGTAAATCAAACACATTTGTTTGGTTTACCTTAAAATCATGTTTTAAACGTGGATCCGGACAAATGCCACAGAGAGTAGGGTTGACCCGGATCTTAGTTTGATTTTAAGCTAAATCAAACACACTATTAATACATATCCAACTAATTACTATTCCAGTTGTGGACAAAATAACTCTAGTACACACTAAAAGTGTGTTTGGTAAGTCATTTCAGCTAGCTGAAAATTGAAATTAGTAGCGAAACCATTTCATTTGTGTTTGGTAAAGTAACTTTTTTGGGTAACTACTAGTTTTTCAGCTTTCAGCTAGTTTTTCAGCTAATTTTACCAAACACACTTTAAATAACTAAGAATTGCCATAATTTTTTTTTTTTAAAAAAAAGTCTCTGTTAAGAATCAATAATTTGAATGTCCAATCTGTATTGTCCTTAGTTCACTAGCCACGAGAGATCTCATATCTTATTCTTCCAACTAATCATTTAGTGCATATTTGGTTTGGCGTTGAGAAGTTGTCAAACTCAAATTTGGACCTCTCAACACAATTATTTGTAGCGTTGAAAACGTGAGTTTATTACGTTCCAACGCTAAACCAAACATACACTAATTACTACTACTTGTACTAAAAAAGTAGTTGACTAACTAAACTAAAAACTTAGTAACTAATTAACTAAATAATTCATATTCATCTTTAAGTAACAAAATCAACAATACTCGAATTTTCCCAATAATATAATAGGAATAGATCAAAAAATTAAGGCAAAAAAAAAATATTTGATTTAAATTACAAGTCCTTCCTTAACATTATCCACCATTATGCATAAAATGAAAATGATATATTTTTTTTGTGAAGATGGGTTGGGCCCAAACCATGAGTCCATAACTGACCCTAACTTTTTAGAAGTTTTGTATTAACTAAATCTAAAACTATCAATAAAGATGACATTAAGGTAATATTTATTTTAACCTTTTGTCTATAAAACTAATCCATTCACAATTTTTCTTATTTATCTTTAACCTTATCTCTACAAAAAATCCATAATCTCTTTTTTTTTTTTTTTTGTAAACTCATTTTGATTTCTCTTTGTGGCTATTATTTTGTTTTCCACACAGCCATATGTCTAGTAAGGATTAAATATCAACCACAGATTAGGTCTTGGGTTTAATTGCTTGAATTGACTAGACTGGTTAGGTGTTTTATCTTCAGGCTTTTCTTACTTGGGGGGTTATAATGCCGTGTAACATTTTTCTTACACTAGAATTAAGTTATATGGTTGATAGTTCACTTCATAAAAAACAATTTGACTATAGAATATAAACATGTAATTAATTTTAAAAATAAGGATATATACTTACTCTAAAAGGTGCAACATAAACATCTCTTAACCATGTAACATTAACTGTGTAACAGTCGTATATTTTGGTTCGGGGACCTCAACTATAGGCTATACTTGAAGGACAATCTTGCAAGGCATTTGATAAGAAAGCAAGATTGGAAGGCTTTGCAGGTGTTTGATCAACTCCAGAAAGAGCTAGAAGAAGGTGGTGTATTTGAAGGTTGGAAAGAAGGTAACATTGAATTTGCCCCCACATATAAATACTCATCCTCCATTAGCAATAGATACTGTGGTGGTGGCCTTCCAACTAGATCCTGGGAAAAGCAAAGAACACCAGCATGGTATAGTAACCACTTGCTTATTATACTTCTTCCTTTCTTATAATTAAGTCCATTCATTAATTAATTATAATTTGTTTAACATCACCAAGAAAGAAAAATAAACAAGTGGTTACATTACATAAAGGTGTGATCGCATTCTATGGTATGGTAAAGGAGTGGAGCAACTTCACTATATTCGGAGTGAAAGCAAGTTCTCTGATCATCGCCCTGTTTCAGCACTTTTCTCTACACAAATTGAAATCAAGTCATCTAGCAGAGGACTTTTGGAATTGCACAATATTCCTACAACAATGTTGCACCCCAATCATGTAAGTATTCTGTGTTTTGATTTGGTGAGTTATGAAAGAGTTTTGTTATTTAATTTACATAGAACTCAAATCCTCATATACTTATAAAAGTTCATTCTTCCCACACTGGTTCACATAGAAAACAAAAAGAGACATTGATTTATGACCAAAAAAAATTGGGATAGTGAAAACAAGAAAAATAAAGGGAGATGATGTGATGGTTTAACTTTGTGAGTATGTGAGGACTTTAAGTTCTGACTTTGAGATAAAACAAAAAGTGTATTTAATTTACCTCAAAACCACATTATAAATGTGGATTTAGGTTAACGTTGATTTGGATCCACATTTGTAGCGTGGTTTTAAGGTAAATCAAACATACATATTTTAGCGTGTTTGATTTACCTCAAAACCACATTACAAACGTGGATCCGAGCCAACACTACTCTGTAGCGTTTGTCCGAATCCACGTTTTGAAGTAAAATAAACACACTTAAAATAAGGCTTCTTTAAGCTTTTTTGGAACCTAGTTCTAAGGTTATGATTACCATTAATTATGGCAGGGGGCTAGCAAAGGAGACGAGGATGGAAAATCTACCTCACTGTCAATGTTAATGAAGAATGTACAAGGCTGCTAACACAAGCAATTAAAACTTTAGACTAAAAGGATGACACAGGTTTTCAGCCAGGTTATGGTCTTCAGAAAAATGACATATAATTGCTTTCCTAAAAACCCAACATTCTTTTGGATACCTGGATTTTGAAGGTTAAGATTAGACGACAAGGTATATACTAAATTCAATTGCTGTTAAAAATCAAGATATTGTGAATTGTATAATATGGAAAGGTCTTAGTGTATTAGTACCAAGTCAGAGAAAATTACAATTGTGAATTATACAGATATTATTGATTAGTAACGGAAGCAATCTACTAAAAAACAAATATAAGAAGGAATATTTGGTATATTGTTTGTCCAAACTTTTTTTCTATTTCTATGCAAAACATGTCCCAATCCATCATTTCAAGGTCTTTCCGAATTTAGACCATAAAACATGAACAAAGTTCAGTGTTATTGCAGTGTGATAGCAAAGTTTTAGGTATGCTACTTATAAAACATCAGTTCTTCTGATTTGCCCAAAGAAATTCACTGACAGCAATCATCCAAGTGGTGCATGACACTAAGGACACAAGCATCTTCTTTGAAATTCACATCACATTGCTTCTTCTAATTTAAAAGTCTGGTTGTTTCCACTTAAGGACATAAACTCAGCTTCTCTGATGATGCTAATCAATTGAAATCTTTATCAACATTAAGATCAATGGCCCCTTCAAAACTTGGACTGAAAAAAAGTTGACGGAACAGAACAAAAGTATATTCTCTGTTTCACCAAAAATTGGAATATTTTTTTTTCCTCTGAAATTCACAATATATATGTCAAGAATCAAGATAGCGAGTATGTAGATTTTGGCACGTTATCTTTTGACACCCCTAACCTAGCATTAAACATGTGGAAATTACATATTATTAGAATGGAGAGTACTAAGTACTAATCAATTAAATAGATTTTGAAATTGAAGAGCCATGCCATTGCCAGTTAATTTAACAGATGTCATGCCTCAAACTCAAAGGGCTTATCTGTCAGATCCGAGCTTATTAAGCGTCATGATTAGCCTCTTTCCCCATTGTTTTTATATAAGTCACTTAAAAGAAAGAAAAAGTAAGGTCAAATAGTAATTTATAAAAGCTTTTAAAAGATTAAAAAATGAGCTTTATTTTAACTTACACAAAGCATTTGTGACAAAGTCTACTCTCTTTCCCTTCCATGCTCGCTCTTGGTACCTTCAACTTACCAATTCCAATTCAAAATCGTGCACATAGCCACATACTAATTGATCGAGGCCGTACCCAATCAAATAATATGAATTAAAGTATAGTAAGGGCTAGATAACCTAAAGTCGTCTCTCAAGGAATTCAAAAGCAATTTCAGATTACAGATTTCAAAAAGAACTTCAGCAAGTTTGAACTTCAGCAAGTTGAATTTCAGCAAGTTGAACTTCAGCAAGTTCACTTAAGAAGGTTCACCTTCAGAAGGTTCTTGAAATGCAGAATTTCAAAAACTTTCTGAAGAGTGTAGAAACGTGACAGAAACAGGGTTTTTTTTATTGTTGTTTAGGAACAGAATTTCGCAATTAAAGAAGTAAGAGTAAAACGATGTAAGAAAACGTATTGATTCTCTTTCTCATTCACAATTGGATCCTTCATCAGTTAAAATACATCGATCTCAAATTCCACAACAGATTCGAATTAATCGAATAAGCGTCAATCAATTCAACAATAATCTCACTCAAGAACTAAGCGAACTTGCGAGACCAGACTAAGCGTACTAGTGTGAGATTTTTAATCATTTACCTCCTGAATTAAGCAAACAGTAGGTTGTTCAGAATTAAGCAAATTGAACCAGAATTCTTAGTGAAGAACAGAATTGAATTATCAAGAGGCGTTCAAATACAATTCAAGATTCAAAACCAGAATTTTAAAGGAGAAGCTGAAATTGAATCAGTTGCAGAAATTGAAATACGAATTTGAATTGAAATAAACCTCATAATCCAATGTGAAATCACTCAAGCATCAATCCTAAGAAAATTAACCTTCCATAAGAGGAAGAACATAAACGAAAATGCAAGAGGAAGAAGAAAACGAAAAATGCAGAAAAACAGAGAGAAGTGGAGAGAGCCAAACATCCTCTCAACTTCAATCTGTGTGAAAAATGAGAAAAAGCTAAAAAGGTCCTAACAGAATTGTAACTGCCTTTATTTATACTACTCTCCTAAACCACAAGATTAATCTGATTAAAGAGGCAAATGGGCCCAAACTAACAGGTTTTAGGCCCAACATACTAAAACTACTTCAGAAACTACTTGAGAAACTTGTTGTTCCCGCTCAGCTTCAGACAGCTTCTGAACGTCAACTTCGAATTGAAAACTGCACCTCGTCTCTCAGTGGAATATAGTCATATAGCATATCAAATTAAAGCCTCAGATGTTAGCTTTCCAACGCAACTGGAATCACCCAAATCGGACACCTTTAGATCCAAATATCATCAAAACAAGACAGGTAGGTCAGTAGGCTTAAAAATCCGAATTTAAACAACATTTATAGTTAAAGCCCGATTAAGCCCAATTTGGTAAATTCTACTTAAAACAGTGGATATAATCACAATTAGAGTCCAAGAAAGCTAAGATTAATTATGCAAAGTGTGAATAAAAATGTGTTCATCAAATTCCCCCACACTTGCCCTTTTGCACTCCGGGCAAAACACCACATGAAACTAAAGATCAACTAGGGAGCAAGATGCAAATACAAATGGCATAATTATCAAGAGATCCAAGGAATGCATATGAGTAGGCAAAATACAACATCCAAGGAATCATGAAATCAAGAAAAATATGAATGGAATTCCCTACAATTTAGCAAACAAGAGGGTAAATCAAATCAAAGGGATGAATCAAGAGTGATAGAATCCTCACAAGATAAACTCTCCAACTCTCAAGTGTTTAGGCTTGTGTCTATACACTCAAATCACCCATGTAAGCAAACACTACCATAGGCTTGGCAAGATTCTAATATCAGCAACAATTGAAACACAAGCAAGCAAAGATCAAGAGGACTTCAAATAGGATGTAATGGGGTCAAGGTAAAGGTAGGGAAAATGAAGGATAAGAAGCTATAAACCAAAAAGAATAGAGGAGCAATGGGGAATAAATCAATGAATAAATGCAAGTAGCATACATCTCAAGATTACAATTAAACTTCTCTTTTCTACCTTTTGACCCATTTTTTTATTTCAAGAACACCTTATTTCTTTGCTTTTTTTTTATATACACTTTTCTTTTGAGCTTTTCTTTATTCTTTCTTCTCTTTTTTTTTTTTTACTTTTCTTTCTTTCCTTTTCCATTTTGTTTTTCTTTTTGTAACTAGCCAAAGGTCAATAATATGATATCCACATGAGGAGATAAGATAAGAGATTCAAGTACACCCCCACACTTATTCAAGAACCTATTCCCAAAACAATTCCAAAACTCCTTTATCATCTAAGGCAAGGACAATCATGGTTTTTCACTTTCAAGGCTTGTAATGAGCTTTTAATAACAATAAATGGATCAATAGGCTCAAAGGGGCTAACAAGTGGAAAATCATCAAGGTAGGCTAATATGGCTAGTAGCTCAATATCAACAAAAATGTATCAATCATCTCAATTCATGCATGTGAACAAAGTTGCAAAATAAAGTGTCAAGCCAAGTTCTAGAGCACATGCAAACATGAGTGTCACACAAGAAAAAGAGATAATGGCATAGAATGGTCCATCCAACAATAAGAATCAAAATCTCACCAAGGACAACTCTATCACAAAAGATTCAACCCAATAATTATCAAAACCAACTTATTCACCAAATTACAAGGAATCCAATCAACATAAATCAAGAAACCAATTATTCAAGAATGATGAAAACGCAAACTATCAACACAAATCCTAAAACTCCAATGAAAAACATGTCAAATATAATTTTTTTACTGTAAAAAATCTGTTTTTGGCCGTCAAAATAAATTCTGCTGTCAAAGAAAAACGTACTGTCTAAAATTCTGCTGTAAACAGCAGCAGAAAAACGCACAATCAACATTTTCAGACAGTCAACAGTAAAATTCAGACAGCAGTAGCTACAGAATAGCTACGCATCAGCTACCAGTTTTAGAAAATAGCAAATTTCAGCAAACAGTAATTTTCAGACAGTTTTTTAGAGCAGAAACAGCAAACAGTCTTTATATTTTTTTATTTTAATACAATCCTAAAAATTACTAATACAAATCAATATAATTCTAACCACATACTAAATCCTAAAATCAATTTTAAAGTCCTAAAACTACAATTCTCCTCCCCCACACTTAAATCACACATTATCCTCAATTTAAAAATAAGAAAATTATGGATCAACAGACAAAGTGTAATGAAAAAGTGGGGAAAGAGAAACTCCATTTTCATCCAACTCTCGTCCTGGGAATTCTTGAACCATGCAGTACCACCTGTATTAGGCTCTTCCAAGTGCTGTCTGAAATAGAATATAAAATGCCAATGTTCAGCAACTTGGTGAGCTCCCTTATCACTCGCAGCAGAGAGTTCTCATTCTGTTCATCCTCCACGCATGCATGCTCAAAATAGCTAGGCAGTGGCTTCTCCAAAAACGGTGGTTGCACAACAGATGGGAGAAACATGGTAGTAGGAGGTGATTCTGCAACCTGCACATCAACAAAGTCAGATTTATATGTAATTGCTGTAATCAAGCCTGTGCATTCTGACCCTGTTGATCATTCTGACCCTGTTGAATCAGCAGCTACTGTATCAACTCCAAAACCTGCTGAATCACTTCCAGTATTAACAAACTTGTCAATTTCAAGACATGCACTACACATAAAAGAATCCGTACATGAATCACAAGTGTAACCATTACTGAAATCAGACAAGAATGGAAAATCAAGCACTCCTACAAACTTAGAAAGATTTTGATCAATAACAGGTTCAACATGCAAATCATCATGAAATACAGACTGGTTCTCAATAGGATCTGAACACATCGCATCTGAACACATATTATCTAAAATCATAACATTTGAACTCATGGGATTTTAACTCATAGAATCTGAGTCCATAGCATCTGAATCCTGTGATTGCATTTGATGCAAGGTAGTGGTTATCTGCCCAATCTGAATTTCCAGATTTTGAAATGTTGCTTCTGTTCGCTGCTGGAAATTCAGGTTGTCAGCTGCCATTTGCCTTATCAACTCTTCCAGAGAAGGCTCACTCATGGAAGGTGCAACAACTTGTGGTAGGTACTGTTGCGGTTGTTGCTGCAATGATGGGGGGCTGGTATGGCCAGCTTGGCTCAGCAACCTGAAAATGAAATTGATCAGGCATATAAAACTGTTGATGAGGAGGTACATAATTAGCATAAATATCTACAGCATAAGGTTGAGGAGAGAAATAATCTTCAGACTCATGCAAAGTAGGGTAGGAATCTGTAGGATGCTCAGGTGATGTATAAATCCTACACAACTCCACATTTATCTAAGGTACTACTAACTGATTGATCAAATAAGCTAAATCATCCATCCTGTTCTCTACTTGTCTATGATCAACATCATATGTTGTCTGCAGCTCCTCATAAACTCCTTTAGGAACAATCATTGAGCTGCTTCTGGTACTAAATTCTTGATTATTTGAAGCCATGCACTCAATGAGTTCTCTCAAAGTCAATTCAGCCATAATATTAGAATAAAAATCAATCAAAACAGAATGAAAAGAAAATGAAGAAAAAAACAAAAATAGAAGCAAAAATACAAACAAAAACAGATTCACACTTACACAATCAACAAACTAGACACTATCCAACAAAGACTCACTATCACTTAACAAAAAAAAAATACGCACAAATGTAATTCTAGGTTAACGAACTTTCCTATGATATGCATGATTAATTTATGGATCAAATGGATATAGGGATCCTAAATTCGCTCTTGTCATACATCAAATGCACACAAAAATGCACAAAATGAGGTATACAACAACATGGCAGCATATAAAGGCAACCTATATCAAATGAGAAGAAACCAATGAAATGGATACATGCAAAACACTATATTAACATAGGAATGAACCACAAAAAATTTCAAAACAAAATTCAAAGCCTAAGCACACAAACTTCCTAAGTTAAGAAAGCTAAAATACACCACTAAAAACTTAAAAATTCCAGAAAAAATAGAAAATGACCTTGTTTTTGGATTTTCATGGTCCCCCTCCCGGCATAGCGGGGACAGGCACTCTAAGTAGCTTTTTCTACCCCCAAAAGCATATAAAATATATGAAATTCTGACACTCCTATCTCAAGTTATGCCCAATTGAAGCCAACACGTCAAAACAAGCCAGTGCAAAGTGTAATCTCACAATCTGGAGCTATCTAACAGCAACTGGGGTATCTAAAATTCATTATTAACCTAAATAAATGTGGACACAAAAATTGGCATAAAAATTCTACCTTTAACTATGTTAACTAAATAAGTCAAATTCTATATTAGAAAGTCAACAGAAATGTCAATAGAATTGTTCAGCAAGTACCCTCAGCATATGCAATTCACTCCAATTCTTACCAAATCAATTCTAAATTAATTACAATGATGTTAGAACACTAATATATGACTAAACACACTACTTAAAAAGACTCAAACACATATTAGAAGTTAAGGCTCATAAACTCAGTTTCAGCAGCAAACTTGGTAAACAGAATTCTTACCAAACAATAGAATTATGGAGTTTTTCTAAAATCTGCACAAACTGAATGTTAGTTAACCAAAAACAAAATATGAAAATTGACTCTAACCTTACAAACACCAAACAGACACAAATTACACAAAACAGAATTGAAAAATTCAGAAACAGAAGTTCAGAAAGTTGCAAACAGAATTGAAAACTATAATCTGAAATTGAATTGAATTCCCCGGCAACGGTGCTAAATTTGATCGAAGCTATACCCAATTAAATAATATGAATTAAAGTATAGTAAGGGTTAGATAACCCAAATTCGTCTCTCAAAGAATTCAAAAGCAATTTCAGATTACAGATTTCAGAAAGAACTTCAGCAAGTTTGAACTTCACCAAGTTCATTTAAGAAGGTTCACTTCAGAAGGTTCTTGAAATTCAGAATTTCAAAAACATTCTGAAGAGTGCAGAAACATGACAGAAACAGGGGGTTTTGATTGTTGTTTAGGAACAAAATTTCGCAATTAAAGAAGTAAGAGTAAAACGATCTAAGAAAACATATTGATTCTCTTGCTCATTCACAATTGGATCATTCATCAGTTAAAATACATCAATCTCAAATTCCACAACAGATTCGAATTAACCGAACAAGCATCAATCAATTAAACAATAATCTCACTCCAGAACTAAACGAACTTGCGAGACCAAACTAAGCGTACTGGTGTGAGATTTATAATCATTTACCTCCTGAATTAAGCAAACAGTAGGTTGTTTAGAATTAAGCAAACTAAACCAGAATTCTTAGTGAAGAACAGAATTGAATTATCAACAAGCGTTCAAATACAATTCAAGATTCAAAACCAGAATTCTAAAGGAGAAGCTAAAATTGAATCAGTTGCAGAAATTGAAATACGAATTTGAATTGAAATAAACCTCAGAATCCAATGTGAATTCACTCAAGAATCAATCCTAAGAAAATTATGTTAGGACCACAGGAAACACTAGAAGGGGGGTTGAATAGTATTTTATAATCTTGAACAGATTTTCGAAAACCTTTTAAAACAAGCAAGCTGAATTGAAAATATTTGAGCAACCTTCCGAAACTGGGAAGTTCAGCAACTTGCTGATGCAACTGAGAAGGTTGTGTAAAAACAATTTTGAAGTATTTTCGTGTGAAGAAAAGATTGTTTTCTGCGCTGATTAATAAAATAAATTTTCTTAAACCCTCCTTGGTTAGATAAATCAGATAACAGTGGAAAGTAAAAGAGTTAAGGGTAGAGAGAACTTGACCACAAAAATTTATCCTGGTTCACCCACTAACACAGTGAGCTACGTCAAGTCCCAGGGCAAACCACCACTGGATTTTCCACTAATCTCGCAAGATTACAAAGAGTATTATTTGCACACCTGGCCTCTCCAGGCCCAACAAGTATTATTTGCACGGCTGGCCTCTCCAGGCCCAACAAGTATTCTTTGGACACAGCCTCTCCAGGCTAAACAAGTATTCTTTGGCCACAGCCTCTCCAGGCTAAACTGAGTATTCTTTATTTCTCCAAGCCTCTCCAGGCACTCAGACACTTAACAGTGTTTACAATGATTGTTAGTTTAAGTTACTGAGAACTTAAACCTTGATAAACTTGTACAAATACATAACTGAGATAACACTTAGGATACAAAGATGAAGATTCTATGTACAAGGAAAAATAGAGGGATACAAGTATATAACTTGGATATATTTTCTTCTTTTCTCTTCTCTGTATTTTGCTCAGCAGGAATTGTTTCTTCAGAGGGTTGGCTTGATAGATTTTACTCTTGACTTGGCCTTTTCACTCTGTTGGCTGAGACTCTTCTCTTTTTCTTTTCTGGAGAGCTTCTCTAGCTTTTCATGCTTTCTTGATTTTCTCTCTTGGGCGTTTTTCTTTTTCTATATAATGTTCTCGCCCACCTTCATAGTCTTGTTTGAGGCTATTTATAGAGGCTTGAAATGTATTCGTTGAAGGTATCTTGGTTACCGTTGAGAGATAGCTTGTAGCTCTTGATACCCTTTGACTTTAGCAGAATAGGTGTTCAGAGACAGTACGGTTCTAACACACAGCAGACATAAAAGTTCTTTATCATGTACTATGTTTCAGGAAACAACGCAGAAAGAACTTTGTAGACTTCCTTGTTATAGACGCTTGATAAGTGCCAAATATTAGGATATTTTGTATGAAAATTATGGCACTTTTGGATTAATTGCTTATATTTAACAATTAATTTCTCCCAATTTTAGAAGTTTGAATTAAAGCAGATATTATCTGAGTCTTGAATTATTTGAAGTCTTTTAATCCCATTTTGTGCTTTAAATACAGGAAATCAAGAAGAGGAGTAACCAGGCTCAGAAGAACTGAATTAGCAAGAAGAAAAGAAGGATTTCAAGTGATGTAAATTCGCTTGAGCGAATTTTAATTAGCTCAAGCAAATTTTGACCAGAGAGTGTGTTTTTGAGGTGCTTAATTCGCTCAAGCTAATTTCATTCGCTTGAGCGAAATGACTTTTCTTCACCATGAAGAATTCCATTCGCTTGAGCTAAAAATTTTAGCTTAAGCGAATTTCCACTTACGCAGCAGCACAAAACAAGTTTCAGAATCAGTTTTCGAGTTTTCGAAGTTACCGAAAAGAGAACGAAGAACGCAAGGAAGAACGAAAGTTGCGGAAGCTTGATCTTTTGTTTTCTCCTTCATCTTTATTGGTTGTTAAAGCTACTATGAGTAGTTAATCTCCTCTATTGGGATTGAATGTAATCGACTCGAACTCAGACGTATTCTGGTGATATTTATATATAGTAATCTTGTTTCGATCAATATTGGTATTATCGTTCTGTTCTTCATCTTTGATTCTATCTGATCAATAGAGTTATTGAACTTGATTTTTAGATCTAACTAGAAAGTATTTCTGAAAATCCGATCTGAACGAAAATACTCAATATATCGTAATACTAGGAATAGATTTCGATATATCGATTGCGTCTAACACTTGAACGTAATGCTGGATAATCCATTGAATACTTGAGGAATCAATATTCAAAGGATTAATCTTATGAATTTTATACTTGAGGAATCAATATAAATGATCTTTATGTGTTGCATCAATATTGATAGTCTCAAATGCTATGTATTTATATTTATCCAAAATACGAATGAGTGAGATAGATGAAGTTCAATCCCTGTTTTTCTTACTGAAATCTTTCTAAAGTTTCTTGTTATTCTCACATTCCTTTTATGCAAATTTAGTTTAGTTTAATTAAACCCATCATGAATCAATCCATGACCTTTATATATATGCTTTTTGAGTTGAACTATGAAGTTTAATTGAATCCGTTCCTCGAGGAATCGACACTCCTACTTGAAAAATCATTATACTACAGTTGACTATAGGTACGCTTGTCTAGGAGTTAACAACGCTTTGCAGAAGACGTTTAGAGACCTTTAATTCTTTTGTGCAGAGTGTATTATGACTTTGGAAGATTTTACGTTGAACGTCTTCAGTAAGTCTTCTTCTCATAGATGATGCAACACTTCAGCAGGTTTGATAGATCTTTAGTAAATTCAAACACTTCAGAGAGTCTTCCATTTCAGCAGACTTAGGTTGCCACGTCATTATGATAATTCATAGAGTATGTGATCAACATGTACAGATTTTGGTACGCACATACTTTCAGCAGGTTGTTCAGATAGTTGCTTTCAATTCTTCAGCATGTTGATCAATCCTTTTGGTAGTTGCTTCAGCTTGAAGATATGTTCTTTTCAGAGTTCCTGGAACATCAAAGACAAACTACCTTTCTCAGTAGAATTTGTTTATGTGCAATCAAATTTGTTAAACATTAAAACCAAGGGTAATGAGTCTTGAATTTAAATTGAATACTTAATTTATATTGAGACTCAACATTCTCCCCCTTTTTAATGATGATAAATTTGATATGACTAACAAATATCTGGAAGATTTAAATTTACATTTAACAAGAAAAATTCTCCCCTATTTCAGATACTTGATTAGAATGTGATACTCCCCTGAACACAAGACTTAATCTTTGAAAACAACTTAGCTTAGCTTCAGATTTTGTTAGTTATATTCCTCCCCCTTTTGTCATTATTCAAAAGGGTTAAGATAAAACTATCATGTGAATTAAGAGTAATAAACTTTAAGAAGTTCAGATGATAACAATTACTTAGGGAGTTATGTGTTAGAGTAATAATTTTATCTCTCTGTTTTTCCTTGTGCTTAGAATCTTCATCTTTGTATCCTAATTGTTATCTCAGTTATCTCTTCGTACAAGTTTATCAAGGTTTAAGTTCTCAGTAACTTAAACTAACAATCATTGTAAACACTGTTAAATGTCTGAGAGCCTGGAGAGGCTTCGAGAAATAAAGAATACTCAGTTTAGCCTGGAGAGGCTGTGGCCAAAGAATACTTGTTTAGCCTGGAGAGGCTGTGTCCAAAGAATACTTGTTGGGCTTGGAGAGGCCAGGTGTGCAAATAATACTCTTTGTAATCTTGCGAGATTATTGGAAAATCCAGTGGTGGTTTGCCCTGGGACTAGACGTAGCTCACTCTGTTAGTGGGTGAACCAGGATAAATTTTTGTGGTCAAGTTCTCTCTACCCTTAACTCTTTTACTTTCCGCTGTTATCTGATTTATGTAACCAAGGAGGGTTTAAGAAAAGTTGTTTTATTAATCAGCGCAGAAAACAATCTTTTCTTCACACGAAAATACTTCAAAATTGTTTTTACACAACCTTCTGAGTTGCATCAGCAAGTTGCTGAACTTCCCAGTTTCGGAAGGTTGCTCAAATATTTTCAATTTAGCTTGCTTGTTTTAAAAGGTTTTCAAAAATCTATTCAAGATTATAAAACACTATTCAACCCCCCTTTCTAGTTTTTCCTGTGGTCCTAACAGTGTTTACAACAATGATAAATTTAAGTTTCTGAGAAACTTAAACCCAAGTTCTCTTCTTCAGTAGATTGCATTTATTTTACCAGGTTGCATTGGCAGATGCTATACTGAACTTCCTCAAAAAGACTTCTCAACATATCAGATAGTACAAGTCTTCAGAGGGTTGAAAAAGACTTCAGTTGATCCAAGTTCTTCAGCTCACCAGGTTGATCAATTACATAGAGTTGCTTCTATTCGGTAGGTTCAACAAATCAGTAGATTACTGCAAGACAAAGAACAACAACTTGAGTAGTATCTGTTTCTTAATCAAATTATATAATGACCAAATTTGTTACTCATTAAAACTAAGGATAATGAGTCTTTGATTAAATTGAATACTTAATTTATTCTAAGACTCAACAAATTAACCTTCCATGAGAGGAAGAACAGAAACGAAAATGCAAGAGGAAGAAGAAAACGAAAAATGCAGAAAAACAGAGAGAAGACGAGAGAGCCAAGTGTCCCCTCAACTTCAATCTGTGTGAAAAATGAGAAAAAAATAAAAAGGTCCTAACAGAATTGTAATTGCCTCTATTTATACTACTCTCCTAAACCACAAGATTAATCTGATTAAAGAGGAAAATGGGCCCAGACTAACAGGTTTCAGGCCCAAAATACTAAAACTACTTCATAAACTACTTGAGAAACTTGTTGTTCCCGCTCAGTTTCACACAGCTTCTGAACGTCAACTTTGAATTGAAAACTACACCTCATCTCTCAGTGGAATATAGTTATATAGCATATCAAATTAAAGCCCCGGATGTTAGCTTTCCAACGCAACTGGAATCACCCAAATCGGACACCTGTAGCTCCAGATATCATCAAAACAAGACAGGTAGGTCAGTAGGTTTAAAAATCCAAATTTAAACAACATTTATAGTTAAAGCCCAATTAAGCCCAATTTGGTAAATTCTACTTAAAACAGTGGATATAATCATAATTAGAGTCCAAGAAAGCTAAGATTAATTATGCAAAGTATGAATAAAAATGTGTTCATTACTAATCAATTAGAAGCAAACGCTACATGTATCCGCATTTTTTTCCCATAAATAATGGTCAATCAAACAAAAGTTATCTTCATCTTTTTTTTTTTTTATTAACTATCTTCATCTTCTTTTATTCAAAAAGAATTATCTTTAATATTGTAACTTTTACATTAAAGAATTGTTACTTAACATTTTTTAGCGGGAAACGAAAACAAAACAAAATAAACGAAACAAACTTAATTATGAAGAGAAGTAATATTTGTACAACATGTTGTACAACGAGGTGAGAGATAGAGAGAAATATGAGATGTGATAGATGGTGTGATGAAGAGAAATGGAGAGAAAATGTGTGTTATATGCAGAGGTCGGCCCAATATATATGTAGGCCTAAAGCAAATTATAAGATGAAGGTCTAATTTTAAGAGAAAAAACTTATTTTTAATTATTATCTATTAACTAATAATTAGTAATATTTTTATCTTTGATATAAATATTTTATTAAATTTTGTGTAAAATATATTTTTAATCCTTATAAATTTAAGCATATATGAGTTTGATACTCATAATTTAAAACCAATGTATTGAGTTTCTATTTTCTTAAAATCATCTCAAATTAATCTTTAGCCTCACTCTCGCTAGGGACTAAAAATACACCTGATAAGAAATACTAGAGACTAAAAACACACCTAATAAAAATTAATTTGAGGTGATTTAAAATAGAGAGACTCAACACATCAATTTTAAGTTATGAGAACCAGAATCAAAATTATTTAATTTTACAGAAACTACAAAAATATTTTACTCTTAATTTTAATAT
The DNA here is from genome assembly GCA_026901365.1 of Sesbania bispinosa. Lineage (NCBI taxonomy): Eukaryota > Viridiplantae > Streptophyta > Magnoliopsida > Fabales > Fabaceae > Sesbania > Sesbania bispinosa. The sequence continues at coordinate 220,073 of QLOH01000778.1, read as the reverse complement.
ATAATATATATATATATATATATATATAAATTTGAGGCCTTATAACAGGGGAGACCTAAAGACCTAAAGCGATTGCTTTACCGGCCTGCCCTTGTGGCCAGCCTGAAGTTATATGAGTTATTGTATAAATTGGTTGTATGAATATAATTTCTCAATTAAGAATTATTAATTAATATAATGTGTGATAGTAAAAGTTATAATTAAATTATATTTATTATAATTTTAAATAAGATTATAGTTTTATAAAATTTCAGCATCTTCTTTATAATATGATCATTTGGAAATTATTATTTATATGATAAAAATCATTTTTATTGAGATTCTTTAGATAATTCATTAATTGTAAATATTTAAGTTTTGTAATTAAATACTCTTTAAGCCAATTTTAAATAAAACATAAAAATATAAAAATATTTTACCGAATAATTTTTAACATAAAAGTAGTTTTGATGTAAAAAAAATTAATACGGTCAAATAACTTCTACTTTATTTTTAAAAACTCTTGTTTTTGTTAAGAGTAATTCAGATTAGGAAAACTGTTAGTTAGTTGTGTTAGTTGGAAGTTAGTTAGTGATTCTATTTTTCAGTTGAATTAGTTAGTCTCATCTAATGAGGGACTTGTATTCTGTATAAAACTAAAGCCTAATAGTATATAATACAACTAGTATTCTCACCATCTTAGCTGTCTATCTTTTCTCTCTCAAAATTTCCTCTCTACTTTTGGAAACCTTGCATTAACAGTGGTACCAAAGCTTCTTGATTCAAGACCTGTGTAGGAGATACAACAATAATTGTGGTGGTGTGCTTGTAAGGCATCTGTATTATGGAGATGATAGGATCAAATGGTTCTTTCCCTACCAATCTACTTGTTCTTAATAGCAAGAACTTTGAAAAGTGGTGTATTCAGATGCAGGTTATTTTTGGATATCAAGAGGTCATGGAGATAGTTAGAGATGGAATTCAAGAACCCGATAATAATGCAACAGAAACACAGAAATGTTCCTACACGGATGCAAAAAAGAGGGACTGCAAGACACTCTTTTTGATCCACTGGTCTGTGGATTCTGAAAATTTCAAGAAGATTGCCTCGGCTCACTTAGCAAAGGAGGCTTGGGATATCTTGCATAAGGCTTATTCTGGTGTATACAAGGTAAAGAAGGTGAAGTTGCAATCTCTACGCAGACAATATGAACTTTTACAGATGGCTAAAACAGAAACCATTGCTAAGTTCTTTACCATGATACAAACTCTTGTCAACTTGATGAAAACATATGGTGAGAAACTAACTGACCAAATGGTAGTGGAGAAAATTCTGAGAACCTTGACTCCTCGTTTTGATCACATAGTTGTAGCCATATAAGAATCGAAAGATTTGAGTGATTTGAAGGTAAAAGAATTGCAAGGTTCTCTTGAGGCCCATGAACAAAGACTCAATGAGAGGATTAGTGGAGAAAAATGATCTGAATAGGCTTTGCAGGCTCAAATTGCTCGAAGAAATGATGGTGAAGGAACCAATAATAATAAAAATAAAAGCAAATGAAAGAATAAGGGGAAACAAGGAAGAAGTAATCAAAGATTCACCATTGACCGAAAGCAAGACGAAGGTAGTAGCAAGAAAGGGAGAAGTCAAGGCAAGTATGGTAAGAAGAGACAAAATAAGAAGAACATATAATGCTTTAATTGCCAAAGTGGGGGCATTTTGAAAGTGAATGCAAATATAAAGGTCAACAAGATAAGGAGGGTGTAGCTCAACTTGCACAAGATGAGGATTCTAAATCTGATCATGTTTTGCTTATAGAGACAACCAAGTCAAATTGTGACTCCTTTGATCAATGGTATTTAGACATTGATTTCTCAAACCGCATGTATGGAAGGAAGGAATGGTTCTTTGACCTCAATGATGTTTTTTATATTATTTATTGAGTTTCATAACGCATCATGTGTCATATTCATTAAATAATGTGACAATATATTGAATGATATTTTAAAACCTTTTTACATTAACAATTGTATAATTTGAATAACTGGCATTGATAAATTAATATGAATAAAATTTTGAATTCAAATTGCTTTTACATTATCAATTCTAATATAGCATGAATTTCTTCTCTTATTTTTCCTTATGGTAAAATTAGTTTATAATATGATAAATGAAGCTTATTGTCCATTTTCACTATATTCTTTGATCTTTTTTTTTTTGGAGAAAGGGGATAAAAGGGCCAAAAAGAAATAACAATTAAACACCCTTTGCGACACCCTTAGTTCTACCACTAAGAATATCACATGTATTACACGTGACCAATGAACTTACTGTTTTAGAAACGTTAAAATGCGGAATTATTAATTTTTTTTTTCAAAAAGGATTTAGTTGCCATCAACCTATTACATCTCTAATTTTGTTTTAAATATTTATGAAATATCCTTTCCTTATTCTGAAACTCGTTTTCTGAAAACATTTAGACAGTTACTTCCTCGCACACATACACAACATACACGCAGTTCTAATATCAACATAAGAAAAGGGAAACGACATGGGATATATACATATGAACATAACAGTGGTGTACCTCTCGAGTCACCCAAATATCCACATCAAAACATGAGTTCTGGTAATAGACCAAAATAAACAAGACCTCAAATAAAATACAAAGGAAGAGGTCACTAACTCAGAGCTGCTATTACCTAGACTCAAACCATACTAATCCTACTCGTCGTCACTCGACTCAGTAGTGAACACCCTACTACTCCTCCTCCCAGCGTCCCTGATAGTGATCATTCCAAAATCCTCTGAGGGATCGTCGTTAGAAGAATCCTCCTCCGGCTCCTCCTCAGGGGCCTCCTCCTCCGAGGTGTCGTCAATCACAATCAGATCTAGCTTACTTGTGAGAGAGCGGCCTTGCGCATCAGGACGCATAGGTTGGGAATCAGATGCCTCGGAAGAAGGTGAGTACCTAGGGGAGTCTGGTCCGACCATATCAGCCATCTGAGATGATCGCGACAACGACGAAGAAGCGGGGCGACGACGTGAAGGACAAAAAGTAGTATAGCGCACCAAGTTATGTGGCGTCGGAAACTCGAGAGTCACAGGTACAATGAAATCAAACTCTGGTACAAGCGGGAGTCCGGAATGAGTAATGATGACGCAGACTTCCCCGGTGAACTCGCATCTACGAGGGATATCTGTCACCCTCCATGTTCCTCTCAGCATCCATCGCAGCTGCACTCGCATCGATGCCATAGCTGAAGTCTCTGATACCGGCTATCGACATAACGAGAAGAATATAACAACAAAAGATAGAAAGGAAGGGTGAGAACATCGCATGAACTCACAGCACGTAAGATACAGTATACTAGAGCACATACACAGGGATGATCCACACAGATCAATCAACAAGTAATCACAAACATGTCATCATAGTATACTCATTTGAATGCAACCTTGCAACTATAATGCAATGACTAATGCATGAGGGCCCAGGGAAACATCACCACCACAGTGCACACAGCAACTGCCTGACCATATATGTACAACGTATCAGGAGTTAGAGTCTGTACTAGCAATCAGTACAAGGAGCATTGCTCATTCATTTTCTTTTGGCCAAATCTTTTATGCGTCCTTCCAGACAATCTCAACTGACCCTGAAACCATGAGAGCGACAGGATAGTCAAGCCTGCCCCCTTCGGACTCGACAGTAGGGAGCTAGCCTACGTCTTATGATGTCCTTTCTAGAACTCGACTATCCTCAGGGCTGGCGTCCCTTTCGAGGTCCCGCTGGCGTTCTTTGCAAAACCCAGTGCACCCTTCCCAACCAGTTTCACACTGTACCAAAGTGTCACTGCCATATAGGTCGTAAGGTTTTCAACCTTGAACATCATTAATGCTTTATGATGCATGTCACACAACAATGCTTACAACATTCACATCCTTACAAAGCCCATCGAATCATTCAACGTCACCACTTACCCGTGGTACGGCCCGATTCAATGTCTTTCCTTCAAGGAGAACCAATCAATACTTTCTCAGCATACACAGTCCTTGCAGGCAAAGCCCATCGAATCATTCAACGTCACCACTTACCCGTGATACGGCCCGATTCAATGTCTTTCCTTCAAGGAAAACCATACCCATCTTGGGTTGGAACCGCACTCTCTCACTAAGCTTCTCAAGTCTTATGCAGAAAGAGTGTGTTGGTTATAATCTTCTAAGGTAGTTTATACTAATGTTCTTCTTTGAATCAATAATCATTTCCACTTGAGTCCTATAATTTATTAAGACTTATGATTGTGTCTTATGGATAGTATTTCCTATCTTAATTTGTCTTGTACGTCTAATTAAGATTGGGTTTAACCCTCAATTATAATTAGTCTTCATTATCTAACTATAATCAATCTTAATCCTTACTTAAGGTCCTAATTAATTCCTAATTATCTCTTAATCTCTTCCTTAATCTTGGATTAAGCTTTAGTTACATTTGATTAAGGTTAATCATAATTAATTAGTTCTTAATCATCATTAAGGTTTAATTACCTAATTAATACCTCATTAGTAATTAGTGATTAAGATTTAAGGTTAATCTTCATTAAGGTTAATTAACTTTAGCCTTAATTAATTTATTTTTTACTTAATTAACTTAAGTAGATTAGATTAATTAACTTAGATAATTAAATTAGCTAAGCCTACTAATTAATTTCTAAGCTTTAATTTTAATAACTTGGATTAGAGTTGAAGTCTAACTCTAATCTAAGCCCAATTCCATAATTTATTTTTTTGGTTGACTTTTAATGAGTCTTTGACTCTCTCTTTTTTTTTGGAGGTTTTGGGCTTGAACCAAGGGCCCAAAGGTTAGATGACTCTTACGAGCCCATCTTTACACATAACAAGTCAAAATGTTGACTTTTGTATTGACTTTTATTTGGATTACACTTGAAATCCGAATTTAATTCTTTTAATATTTTTCAAAGTTTATTATTTAAATTAAAATCCTTTTAGCAAATTTAGTGTTTTGGCCTATTGGACCATTGAGGCCCAAAAACATGTTTTTCCATTCTACTTGATCTTTTCAAGATCAAAAAGCATTCTTGATGAGTTTCATCAAGAACAACCTCAAGAACATCAAGAACACCTTGAATGTTCATCAAAACACCAATTTTCCAACAACATCCAAACTTTACCAAATTTCAACACAATCACCAACAAGCATTATAAACAACAAACATCATGCTAATTCATCGAAAATCATCCATACACACATTCAAGTTCATAACTTTATTTTTAAGCTCATAAACATCAATTTTCAAGAATCAAACATCCAAACAATTTCATAAATTCAAACAACTTCATGCATGTTCATAAATCCATCATCAAAACACATTTCCATCATCAATTAAAATTTTAGAAACATGCAGCCCCATTAAACCAAAATAGCCGAACCATATAGGAAGAAAAAGAGATAATTTTTTTCAAACAAAAACATGGTTTGCATGTAACCCAAAACATCATCCAAGCATTTTTCAAGCATCAACAACAAATTAAAAACACCATGCAAGGCTATAATGAAATATCCGAACCATATCTCCCAAGAGATAGGTTCCAACAACTCATTTTTCAAGGGAAAAACAAGAGTAAAGACAAGGATCAAGGACAATCCTTGACTCTAGTCACCAATCCTACTAGAGTTCAAGTTCTCCCCCCCCCCTTACCTAAGGATTTTCTTCAAAATAAGGTGCAGCAACAGCCCTTGAAACAGCTCCAAAGATCTCTCATTTGGTCACCAAACAAGAGCTTTCAAGGCTTGGAGGCTAGGTGTTTAAAGCTTTGGTTCAAAGATGGAACCTTGGCTTGAAAGTGTTTGATGGAAGATGAGAGATTTTGGGAGAAAAATGGAGAGAGCTTCACGGCTTTCTCATGGAGAAAAGGAAGAAATGAGAGAAATCTTGCTATGCTTGCATGTGTGGAAGAAAGGAAAAATGAGATGGTTTTGGTGTTTTAAGGCTTTAAATGCCTACACTTGACACATGGCTTGGGAGAAAGGAAGAAGACAAGTGTCCTCCATGCATCAAGCCCACACATGCACGGCTTGTAGGAGAAGCCAAGGGAAGGTTTGTGCAATTTTTCTGGCCCGGATCAAGAGTATTCGCGCCCGGTTCAAGAGACAGTAGGGGCAAAAATGTCATTTTTCACAGGAAAAAATCCAAAAATCCCCAGAAATTCTAGAAAAATAGGAAATTCATTCTTAAACTAAAAAATATAAATTTTGATGATTAAAAATAATTTTAATCACTCAAAATTCAATAAAACACACAATACGGCAAAACGGTAAAAACACGAGTTTTACACCCTTCATGAAAAAAATATAGAGGAACTATAAAAAAGAAAAGGGCAAAATAACAAAACTAGAAAGCATATGGAATGACTTAAAATGAAAATTAATTGAAAGAGAGCTCATGTTTTGCAAGACCATATACAACTCCATTACCTTCTCTAAAGTTATGGCACCAATGAATATTCCTGAAATTCTCATTGATCTCCTTGAATTAAGGAACTAGCCTTGCACTAGTATGCATAAAGGGACACCTATCCTCGATAAACTTTATAGCACTAAGGGAATCAAATTCCACAACACTGTCCCAGAAACCTCTTTGTTTCACCACTTTCAAACCATAAAATATACCATAAAGCTTTGTTATCATAATGGTAGAGTTGCCTACATTAGAAAAGGTTGTTATAATGAAGGCACCCCAATGATTATTTTGCTACTATTCATTAGAAGTGCACCTGCAACTATTTTCCAAAGAAAGCGTGTGATTCGTTTGGGGGCCCTCCAACTCCACACACATTTATATAACCTATTATTGTTTCTATGTATATCTCTAGAGACATATGCATGAGACAATTCAAAGAAGAAACACACATCGTTTGTTAGCTCCCAGACAATTATATCATGACGATCATCATGTAAAAGAGGTGAAAGAATTTGAATGGCTTAAGAGATATCCAATGGAAGTAGTTGCTAAAGCTTCCACTCATCTTACACCATTGGAGATTATTTAAATTTGACATTTTTAGGTCTTTCACATAATATAGATATGTTTATGGTACTCACCCTACCTTGATTAAATATCTTAATACCAAAGTTAGCACAATCAACCCTGAATACACTTATTGGATGTGTCTAGACCAACTGATTATTCTTTCAATTTCCAATTCAATCATTGACAATGCCATTACTATGTTGGGAGTACAACTTCAAAAGATGTTTCGGACATTCTAAAGTTAATGTATGTATATAATTTGTAAAGTTAATGATTATTCTTTATAAGATATATCCTTCTTGTCCTCCCACAAGTATCAAAAGCTCAAGTTACCTACAATTATGAACAAAATGACAATAAAACTACACTTAACATCAAAACTGATGAATTAAACACTAAATTTCTTAATTCTAAACATTTTAAATTATTTAACACACAAAAACATCCTAATTGCTACTATTTCTAAGCTAATTACACCTATAAATCCACTATGAAATGGATTTATCAGGCATTGTCTTGATGCAAGCTATATGCACCACCCATAAACGTAGGGCAAGTTTACAAGTGCATTTTACGTTGGTTTATGGTGAATGTCATAAATGTCACTGCTTATTAAGATGATGACATCCATGTATATCAACAAGGTAGTGAATGAATTAGTTGAATCCTTGACAAACTAAGAGTGATCACTCTTAAACTACACATAACCATAAGCATTAGAAAGGACGAAAACTTTGTAAATAATTGCCAATTGACTTGCATTATGCCATAAAGTGATTTTTGCAACTGACACACTTGATTAGGAGATTAAGAAACGAGACCAAAGGGCAAGGTCATATACACTTTCTCAGGTAAATCACAATGTATGAATGCATTAATTATGTTGAAAATATCAATCATAAATAAAAGCAAGAGACAAAATGACATGAATAATTGTCATCCTACCTACAAGTGAGGTGTCAAAATAATTAATATTTTTGTTTAGGTGTAGCTTTCTGTCACAAGTTATGCTTTGTACCTTTCAATTTTTAAATATATCTTATACTTGATTTTAAATACTAATTTGCAGCTAATATGGATTGTGCCTTCAAGCATAATGAGAACCCAAGTTCTATTCAGCTCTGAAGCAGATAACTAAACTTGGAAAGCATTTAACCAACAATTATGCATGATGGTTTGTGCATAGGTTTTTGGTTCAATGTTCATGGTCAAGGGCATATCTCTCTATGGCACAAAACATAAGATAAAGGATAATTTATATGTGAGATCTAAAAACATGTCTCTCTATGACACTGATTGTAATTAAGAACTATAAGGTTCAGAGCTTTAGCAAGTACTTGATAGATATCGTTGTTTCTTCCCAGATGCATTGATATTCATTTTGTCATTAATCCCCTCTTACATATGTATCCCTAAATGTAATAGAAAACTCAAAAGTCGTGTAGTTCTTTTAGGAATTTAATGTAAATTGGTTAATTTTAGTTAAAAAATAATCTAATAGGTGAAAAATATTTGATATTTTTTAATTTAAATAAGCTAACAAAACTCCTAAAAAACTAAATAGCACACAACTAGTTTTTTTAAAAAAAATAGAAGGCATAGGAAAGCTTAAATTGTTATTTAGATGTACCCAAAATAATAATTTAAACAAAAAACACATGCTTTGCACTAAAGTATAGGCTCTACACTTTGCATTAAGCCCAATTTGTTTTGCTTTTTGGATGCCTTCATACTTCATGAACCTCTCCTTATATAGGAGAAAGGGAGGTTGGAAGTGTGTGCATCGTTCGATGTGAAAACTTCAAATTAATATGATACGAGTTTAAAGAATATCAACGCTTTCAATGTAAGACTCCAAATTTTTATTCTTCCCAATGTGGGACTTGAAAGCTACATGCTACACATATTTCAAATGTTTTATTGTTTTTTAATTAAATAACGATCCAATCAAAATTTGGTGTTGATAATATTTGTCATGAGAGAACTAGAACTTTTGATGGAGTTAGACATTTTCAGAAGCATTTGAAAATTCCAGCACCATAATTTGAATTGCGAAGTAAATTTATGTGCTAATTACACAACCAAGTAGATAGAAGAGAAAATTCTAGAAATTCATCCATCCTTTTTCTCTATATTTAAATTAGTCGAGCACAACAAATTCAAAATTTTTTAACAAATCTATTTTCGATATAATTAAGGAAATAATTTTGAACTCGAACATTACGTGTATGAATATATAATGTTATATATATTTAAATTAAAAAATTATAATATTAAGTGTCTTAAATATAATAATAACATAGTTATATGAAATTAAACAAAAAAATCATTTGATAAAATAAATTCCCGTAACATTAAAATGTCTTTTTTTTTTTAAATTTTAAAAAACATGTTATATTAGTTATTTTAAGTCACATATAAAATTAATGTCCAATTTGATTCTCTTGTGAATTACTATCCCCTTTTTCATGAATTTGAATTTGTTAATAATGTGCAATTTCAAGAAATTGTTAAGTGGTAAATAAGATTAATAAATTAAATAGTGTGATGAGACAATAAAAGTACTCCAACATCCCCTTTATAACGAAATAAGGAAATTAAATGCTAAATAATGTGAATTTTAATTACTGGATAATAAGTGGGTAGGTTATAAAATCGAAAAGGTGAATTACTTGATGATTGGAATGATAGTAAGTGGAATTAAATCTTAACATAAAAAAAAATAGTGTACTAATCACAATGCCACATCTTGCAACTTACTTTTAATTGATTATAATAGATTCTCATATCTAATTTAAAGACCATTTCCATCCTTAAAATGATCGAACTCCTCTAGTTCTGCAATTAATTTAATTTTGTTTTTAAAACTAGGTGCTTTTTAGGATAGATTCCCCTTTTTTATTGTAGACCATAGATTTATTATTTTTTACTCAATGAATCTTATTTGAATGGTAATTACATTATAAACATTACTTTTGAATATTGATGGTTTCATACTATATAACCTTGTTCAACGTCCATTTTTGTATAGATAGACCCGCCTCCAAGAAAAGTGGATGATTGAGAAAGGTAAATGAATCTCGAACATGTATTCCTCGATACTCTGCTCTATCTATAGATGACACTTTTTTTTGTAGATTTGACTCATCTTGATCATGGTTTTTATTAGTTTCAAATGTTAGGTTCATGGCAGAGTTTGGAGTTGCAAATTGGGATTTTGTGGAAGAATAGTTGAATAAGGAGGGTATGAATAGGATGGTCAAGGATTAATGATAGAGAGGTAGCTTTACTCAGTTCACTATTCATTTATACTTTGAGATTGCCGGTTCATACTTTAACATTTTTAGCTTCCAATTTTGCAAACAAAGGGCTGTTTACCATAGAGGTACATATTAGACTTTCTTTGGTAAATGAATATTGATCATCTATTATTCATTAATCCGTTGTAAATAGGTGTTATATTTCTTCTCTCGATTTCTAATCATTGTTTCTTGTTTTAAAGCCTTTGAAATGTTAGTGTCAAAGATGAAATTTGTTATAGAATGGCAATTTCTGAGGAATAAACTTGAATGAGCAGTGGAATAGGGTCATAGCTTGACCCACCATAGTCTTTAAGAGAAAACATGGTGAAGTGGGTTCAAATGGAGAGCAAACGTAAACAACACCACGAGCAAAGCAGACAACTAACCAATAATGGCATAGAACACACAAAATAGATAAATGCTAAAGAATTGTACCTTCAAAATAGAAATCAAATAACAAAGACTATGGTATGGCTTCAAAAAATAAATGACGAATACATAATGTTTGCATTCGATTTATATGGGGACAACAATTAAAGGAATATTAATTGCTAGGACACGGGAACAATGTTGTGATGATTTACAACACAAAGTTGAAGGGATTTAAAGACTATCAATTGAAGGGGAAATGATGAGTAACAGGAAAGGAGAGAATCAGAAATGAAAAAGAAATATATACTTCAAGACATAATATTGAATTCTCTTTTTTTATTTCCTAAAATTATTAAAATTTAGAATAGTAAAAAGTGGCGAGTCTACAATGGACCAAAACATGCAAGAATCCATCCTAAAATTGGGTGCGTCTAAGGTGCGTTTTGTTGACATGTCACTTACGGTACAATCCCTAAAACAACTTTTGATAGCCGGTTTTAATTACTAAATCAATTAAATGATGAAATTGCCTAGCACCCCTAAAAAAATTACCCCTCACTTTTCTACTTTATGTCCACATGCATGAAATTTCCCTCAGCCCTCCTCATTAATCTGCTCCCAAGTACACCAACAATCGACCAATTTTAAAACCCAAATTGCTTTCTTCGACTCAACGACAGAGGTTGCCATTGAACTATATTGTACCATCCTCCATCGCCTATAGAATCCAAGGAAAGTATGCATAAATCACTTCTAAGAATCTAAAGACTTTACACACATTTTCTTCCCAACGTAAATTGACACAAGCAACACAATGAATCCATGAATATGACCGAAAGATCGCTATATAGGGGGATTTTTCACCAATGTCTTTTTTCTTCTTCTGAATTCAATGAAAGGAGATCTTAGGGTTTTGAAAATAATGAAATTTTACATGAACACTAAAGGGTGGTCATGAGTTTACTTCATCAAGGGCACACATCGATCATGTCAAATGCTTTCATTCCCACTCCATCGAAAAATCACCGTCAAGTTTTCTTGCCAATGGTGACGAGGATGAAAAGACAAAAATGACAAGGAGACCACAAAATTGATGTGGGAATGATATACCCAAATTCAAAAATTGAATGCCTACTAGACCCCTTCAACATTAAATTAAAGCATTATTATGCAAATTCTTCAATTTTATATAACTGAAAAATCTCACCCATCCAATTCTTTAATATTAAATCTAACGATATTTACACTTATTGTATCATATACATGACTTGTTAGGCAATTGGGCCTTAGTTTTGGCGCCCCTAAAATCAACCTTGAAAGTTAAAACTAGAGCTAATCGAAAAGTCTATCTAGAAAACAACTCTTTAAGACTATTATTGCCCAACCAAACATCTTCCTAAAAGTTTGTACAATTACCCGTTTATTTTTTTCTCAAACCACTAAGAAACCAATCATATGCAGATAAATGTCTTTCACCATACAAACAATTCTTAAAAGTTTTCCAAATTTCAAAAGCAACGAGAAACACTTTAATACTTTACTCTAAAATTTGTGTTTAATTTTAGTACGAAGGAAACTAAGTTAATTTGAACTATAATATTAATAAAATGAAAAATAAAATTGAAGTGTAGCTTCAACTTAACTCGATTAATTGGCACATGAAAATTATTTAATCTCAAGTTTAGGGGTGTGTTTGACTTGTCATTTCAACTAGTTGAAAGTTGAAAATAGTAGCTGAAATCATTTCAACAGTGTTTGGGAAGGTAGCTTTTTTGGGTAGCTACAAGCTTTTCTTAAAAAGCTACTTGGGGTAGCTTTTTTAAAAAAACTCCAATTTTCAGCTACTAGCTGAAAGTTAATTACAAGTTTAGCCTTCAACCACCTCTACTTATCATTATTTAATAATTAATGTTATCCTTAATTAAATGTCATTTTACCATTTTTAACTAGTTTTACCAAACACATTCAATAGTTTTTCAGCTTTCAGCTAGCTTTAAACTTTCAGCGAGCTTTTCAGCTTTCAGCTAGTTTTTTAGCTAATTTTACCAAACACACTCCTAGGTTCAAGTAAGTAGACAATTTTTTTGTGCATTAAATATCATAATAAATATGATGCATTGAAGCTTATGAAAAGAAAATTCAAAGCATATGACTAAAGCCCGCTAGAGTGAAACATTTCATTCTCTAGAACGCAAGCAGTTATCAAAAAACGAATCGTAGATTTCTAGTTAGCCAGCTGTAATGTTGTTTTCTAATGAAAATGTAATATTCTTTCCATCTTATTCATGGGAATTGTAAAAACGAGAGCGACAGATGATAAAAGAATAATATAAATATTATATTTTTATCACGAATCGGAATCACAAAGATTTACCGGACTTTATGTAAGTTTTATTCTTATCAAATGGTTTAACAACTAAGAATAAAGCATAGTTATAATGGGGCCACTCAAATCATTATTTGAGTAGCTAATTTAAAGTTGTGAGGTCTATTTTTAAATACTTTATATATGTTAAATAATAAGTAAATATTATTTAATCAAGCACCTGAGAAACGATGTGGTAAACTATATATGTTTATTTACCTAACAATTTCTTAACAACTACACGAGTCATCAAATCCATTACACAACATGTCAGCAAATCATTCGATACACATATAAAAATTATTTTACATTAATTAGTTGTGTTAAAATTGTGTAGTTTATTTTGTTTATTACATTGCGTGTTTAGATTAATTCATTTTGTTTATTAATTAAAAAGGGTTTTTAATCTAGAGTTTCTTCAATGTACTTTTAAAAATTAAAAGTCATTAATAAAATATTCCCAAACATGCTGCAAATTCTTAATTGTGTCATTCTCATAACCATTATTCAAATCTCAAAAATCTCACCCTATACCAAGCAATGTTATCCTCTCATCCCAACTTATTTTTTCAAAACTTAGATTTATCACAAGCCTTTATATTACAAGTATTCTTAACCACAAATATTCTTTCTTCACTAAAAGCCTTTCTACTTTACAAATGCTGAAATGCTAGCTATAATAGGTATGTCTTTAATAAAAAATATATTCTCACAGATTTATTAAGAATAAATACGAAGAAGATACTAATTGACACTTTATTTTTGCAATAACTTTTATATAAAAGATCCAGTTTCCTAAGATATAGCATAACCCTATATATCTTTAATTAATCCTTTCCAAATAAAATTACTTACACAATGAATTCCATATATAGTTACATTTTATTTTTTTTTTGGAATCATGGATATTTCTCGATCGATAGTTAAAAACTAATCCGTTTTTAGATTGAAATGAATTTTATCTCTCCTAATAACAAAGTGTTTTCCATACATTCCGCCAAGGGTTAAATTTCTATTAAAATGTTTTAAAAACTCATTTATCTGCTAACTGTGCGATACTTTTATCGGTTCGCATATATATCCTCTTTAATTCACCGACGACCAAAGCCACATCCCACATGCATCATGTATAACTAATATAAATATATCAACCATTTTCTATTTATATATATCATTGTCAAAACATAGCAATTACCTAGCTTAGCTAGCTACCTTTTTCTTTTCCCTATCCTAATTAATTATCAACCTTCTTTTCCACATATATATTTTCCTTTGTCGCTATCGTTCTCACGATTCTTGCGTTTATATCAGTTTCATTAATTAAAAACCGAATTGAGAAAGGGTTGAAATAAGCTATTTTCAGCTTACTATTTTTTATATTTTTGGCAATTATGCATCATTGTGGCACCCCAATTTGCACATAGGAGAAAGGTTTGCAGCCATATCATGCGCACAGTACATGCATGACATTGCCTACTTGTCTTTGGTTAAAAAATTAAAGTTTAAATAAAATAAAAGAATTAATATATATAATAAGAAAAGCAATTAACTATGCATGATGGAGACAAGAGAGAAATGGGTACTACAGCAGTTTAGCACCGGTGAGTGGGGGCACTTTGACAATGCACACTGGGAGGCTTGCTATTTGTGTTGTATATTAGTGCTCTTAGGAGAACAGCTAAATATGGGCTCTCAATTCAATTCAACATCAAATTGCAAAAGTCTCAAGTGCGTATGGGGAACAGAGGGAAAGGACCCCCTTCCTTTAAGTCACAAAGAAAGGGACAAGACTAGACTTGGAATTGAGAACCATGTCTCAAATTTGAGAATTTCTTAGGTGTTATGAATGGACTCTTATTCTTTATTATTTTTGTAACACTATTGAATATATGTCACCTCAATAAAATGCTTGAAATATATTTAGTAGAGTGATAAAAAGAAATAAATAAAAGAGAATAAAATTAAGGAAAATTATACTTTCCACATTCGAAAAAATTAGGTGTGTGGAGTGTAGGAAAGAAAGAAATATAAAGAAAAATAAAATAGAGGGAAAAAATTCAATGTGTGATAATTAGCTAGGGATGATAATTGAGTCCGAATCTTATGGGTATCTGTAAAATTATCCACAATGAGTAAGGTAAAAGCCTGTAAAGCGGGTATGGACGCAGGTACAAGTAATAGCCCACATTTTTTCATGGGGACGGGCGCAGGTACAGACACTATTATAAAATAATATGATGTGAAAGTATATTGTAATATAATGTGTTTTAGAACATTAACGTAGTGTATTTTGATTTAATTAAATTGTTATGTATAATTGATATTCAATATTTATGTTTGGATGATTTTTGAGTAATTTTCCAATTGAGTTATAATTTTAGTTAATTAATATTGTTTTATTGAGTTGTTATTTTTTCACTTAATTAACTAAATTGTTGGTAACGAGCGCGAGTATGGACATAGAGGTGTTCATCGAGTATGGAGACAGATATTAAAGTTGCTACACATGCAGGTACGGGTAACCCATCTGGCTAGTCTGACCCTACTCGTTAAATTGTAGGACTTGAACTTTAAATTTTTTAGCCATAATTAAATCTAGGCTTTTTTGTATCATAGCCCATTTTATTAAAATGGCGGATTTAGTTCGTAATCGGGTTTGGACATCATTTTTAGAGCCCAAATTAAATTCGGGCTTTTTTATCCAACCCATTATAGCTCGTCATCCATATTGGGCCAGATAGCCCATTTTGCCAACTCTATATGAAAGAAATTGAGAGATAAAAAGAAAAAGTAGATTTTGACAAAAAAAATAAAAATAAAAAGTGGATATGATATAAATGGGTGTGGAAAAAAAATTGTATAATTAAATGACATTATGTTGTGTGCTCGTTTGATTTTTAGCTGGCAAGCTAGAATTGATTTTAAAGCACTTTCTTCCAACATGCTTCATAAATTATGCATACCATTAATTCTAAAACTCTATTAAAATCAATTATATATCCAACTATAATCAAATCGGCATTTAAATTTTATTGTGTAAAACCATTGAATTTTTTTATTTGAGGCAATCATTTTGGAGTTGAAACATTCCTGATATGGTGGTGCTAGTTAGACTAGCTTACATGGTAATTAGATCCTTAATTAATCAATCATTGGTTCTTTTCCTTCTAATTTAAACATATGCATAGTAGAATAAGTATTTTTTTTCTCATTCTATCATAAAAATATTTAATTTAAAAATTACATAAAATTACAATATTTTTCATTTCAATTTTTCATTTCAATTGCTTCTATTTCGTTCGATTTTATATTTTATTAATAATTTAAATATAACATTAAATAATAACTTAATATATTATCTAAAATAAAGCTCCACTAGCTAGACTCACTAAGCTAGAATACCGAATCCAGACAAACAGTTCCCTCACAAATTTGAGAAGATCCTTTTTAAAAGTAAAGCTGCACCAAGATCCATCGCACCTACAAATACCCCACTATGAAACTATCATTCTATCACCACCACCCACAGTTGCCAAAATCAACAAAAGCGAATGTACCTTACCTGGTAAAAATAGTCCATTAAATTTTGAGAACCCTTTTGCATTAATTTGACCTTATTCAGAGGGGGAAAGTAATGGGAATGCTTACATCCCCCACCTTCCTTGATTGTAATGTAATGTAATGTAAATGGGTTATGATCCTTATTCCTTGTGATTTTGTCTTTTGGAGATTTGAGATTTGAGACCCATACGTATGTACAGCCCAATTGTATTTTTGTGTTATTGATATTATATGACAATATATGTGTTCAATCAATGACACGAAATGAAATCTTGTGTGTTTCTGTTTTGGCCACCTAATGGCAACACGTTTTTTTTTTCTTTTGCCTTTTCCTTCTCGTTCGCTTGTTGTGTTTCTTCTTTAACCAATTAAGATATCAACATTTAATTATGTTAAACATTATAATTTAAGAGTAAGATTAATTTATATCAATTGCCACATCAATCTCTCATATATTAGATTTGTGTGTTTCTAATTAATGTACTAATTACTATACTAAACTTAATACTACCTTACAATTTATTGTTTCATTGGACTTTGGCAATTATTTATTTTAATTTTTTGACACATTATTTGTCCAATTAAATTCCGATACCCGATCGAGATGGCCAACTAAACTCACAGTCACTGCACGTAATAAGAATGTGGAGCGTCTACTTGGTGGGGTCTTATTTCTTTTCTTTATCCAAACGCACTTTTTGCGACACAAAAATCTTCTTTAACCAACTAATAATAAAGCTTTGATAACTTGGAATACCACTTCAACCCAAATTATGGAAGTGCTAGTATGGGAGATAAGAAACTGGGGTTAATCAATACGGTAATGATTTAGTCTTCAGATGTAACATTAATAATGATAAAGTATAAAACAGTGAAAGAAAGAACATTATTATTATAGTTTTATTATTATAATGCATATTATTGCAATGGTATTTATGAGCTCACTTTTACGTAAACTAAGTTTCTTCCAAAATAATCTAAGGAGGAACCTGCTGCATATTCTCTTGGTGCATTTTTATTCTAATGCGTTAGGGTTCTAGATTTTGTTTTATTTCACTTTACACAAAAAAAAAAAAAAAAACCGTTAATATTAAGACCATAACTTAGAACCGAATTAATTATAATATTTAAAAGAATTAATTTGTAAGGAACTCATATATAATTATGTCTGTCAAATGGCAGTAATGTTGCCACGTTTGGAAGATGCAGTCTTTTGGAATAAAAATCATGAATATTATTTAATAGTATTTCTTTTTTCCAAGGATCGATCTCTTCATAATCCTCTTCACTTCGTTTAGTATTTTACATGTCCCTTCATTTCTTTTACATGTTACTTTTAGGTTTAGATACATAAATTAAGAAATAAATTAATTAATATTTTTAATATTTCTATTAAAATCATTAATATCTCTAATTAATTATTTTTTTCTCAAGTGAAATAATTAAGAATCAAGTGAATATAAGGATATAATATTAATAAAAATTAATTAATTTTGTCTTAAATTTTTAAAGTGAGATATAGATAAAAATAATTGTAAAATTTGTGAAGATGAAAAGGAATGGAAGGAGTAGATTCAAAGAATAATTTAATAATAATTTTTAATAATTTTATATTGTAAAGATATATAAATTTTTATGGCTTAAATATCTTTTTCATCCCTGTAATATTAGCGAGTTTTGTTTTTCACCCCTCTAAAATTTTTTTTATCAAAACACCCCTACAAAATAAGAAATTGCTGAAAAGCATCCCCGCCGTTCACTTCCGTTAGGAAAACGTTGGAAAATCAAGATTTACCTGGGGTTTAGAAACCGCGGGTAAAAACACAGAATTTAACGGGGGTTTAAATTACCGGTAAATACAATAGTGACCCAACAAAAAAAATAGGTACTTATCTGGGGTTTAGAAACCGCGGTTAATGTTTTCCTTTGTTTTTTTAAATTAGAAATTGAAAAATTGCAGGGTAAATTTAAAACAAAATTGATATTTAAAATTCTATAATAAAAATTCATGCTGAGTTATACCTCTTGATAGTTTCCTTTAAACCCAACACGAAAACCATGTTCATACGTTGTTGATTGACTTCCATCCCTTCTTTGTCTAAGAACAGCAACTGGAAGGTTATCCAAAATCTTGCATGTTCAATTCAAAGCTTTAAGGGTCAAGGGAAGAGCCAACCAAATCCCCCAAATCAACAGTCACAGGTTTGCAATGACACACTACGGGTTATATCTTCCTCGAAATAAAAAGATGAAGAGCCACATTACACACGTCACAACCTAACACAGTTCCACGTGAACCTATCAAACTACAATCAAGTTTCATCACTCATCACACATGATGAAGAGCCTTGAAACATGGAAAAGTAAGACTCAAATAGCAATGAAAGTGCTCGAACATGAGCATATATCCTTCTGCAAAACTAAGGATTCCACTATATAACATACTAAATTTAAACCACATCGGAACCGTGTAATCATCCGCGATAATCAAAAAGAGAATTCAGTTCTTACAAGAACACATAATCCAGTATCAACCAAAAACAAGAAAAAAAATAGTGCTAAGCGAATAAAGACAACAAACAAATCGACACAGATCAGAGCTAAAACCCTAGATCCGAGCATTTTGACGAGAGATTAAAAGTGATCGAGAAAGCAACGAGGCACATCGCGTGGGAATTCGATGAAGAAACGAAAAAAGAAAGAAGGAATGGAGAGAAAGGGGTGAAAATGGAACACGTACGATTTGGAAATCGCGAGGAGCAACGCCAGAAAGGTAGAAGGAGTGGACAGAGGAGATGAAGAGGAGGGAGGCGACGAAGACGGCGGCGGTTGCACGGAAGGAGATGGCGGTGCTATCCATCATCTTCTTCTTCTTCCTTGTTTGTTAGGCAGTGGAAGAAGAAAAAAAGAAAGAATAAAAGATGCAGAATGTGAGATATAAAGAAATCCAATGAGGTGCAGTGTTACAGGTTACAGCAACTCTCACCAGCTTGCAATTTTTCAATTTCTAATTTAAAAAAACAAAAGAAAACATTAACCGCGGTTTTCTTTCTAAACCCCAGACAAGTACCTGTTTTTTTTGTTGGGTCACTATTGTATTTACCGGTAATTTAAACCCCCGTTAAATTCTGTGTTTTTACCCACGGTTTCTAAACCCCAGGTAAATCTTGATTTTCCAACGTTTCCCTAACGGAAGTGAACGGCAGGGATGCTTTTCAGCAATTTCTTATTTCGTAGGGGTGTTTTGATAAAACAAATTGGAGGGGTGAAAAACAAAACTCGCTAATATTACAGGGATGAAAAAGGTATTTAAGCCTATTTTTATAGTGTATTTAGATATCTCTTCCGCGTGTGAAATTGTGGAGAGGGCTATTGTTGAGGTTTAGGGTTTAGGGGGAGAGTTATTTATGAAACAAACCAATTTGGTTTAACAGAAGATAGAGTCATAGGGTGTGTAAAACTTTTCGTGGGCCCCATCATATTTTATTTTGAGAAATGTTTTCATACAACATGTTGTATATACAACATGGAGAGATCGATAAATAGAAAATAAAAAAGTGTGAGACATGATATAGGTGATGTGATAAGTGATATGATGGAGAGAGATAGAAAGAAAAAGTATGTTGTATGAATTTGTTGTATGAATATTATTTCTCTTTTATTTCTCTGCTTTGGTTTTGAGAAATTGGAGAAAAGACCGGTAGAGAGGGTTGAGTAGAAAGACCATTTTACCATCGGTTTTTAACATTGTACAGATCTCTTCTTAGGGATGGTAAAGCAGGTCGGTCAAACAAAGTGGATCAACATATACAGTTCACCCAATGTTAAGGTGGGATGGCCGCAAAAAAAAAATTAAAATAAATATAATGGATAATAAATTTGAATCGTAATAAATTTTAATTAAATAAATCATTTATATTTTTGACTTTACATAATATTTTTATTCAATTTTCATAAAATGATTATACTAAATAATAAATATTAATAACAAATTCTTTTAAAATATTAAAAATGGTGGGCCAGCTCGACGGGCCGACCTGTTAGTCTGCCAGGTTGGGCGGGGTAGATTGGTAGGCTGGAGGAACCTAACCCACCCTGCCAATTTTTGGCGAATTAGGCCGGCTGACCCGCCAAACCCAAGCTACTTTAACTCCCTACCTCTTCTTTCTCCAAATAAGTTAAATAATCCATGTGAGCTGCAACAAAAAAGAGATGCTTGATGTCTTGTTGGACAATTGATTACTTCCTTGTTATAATAGATTTTAACACTAGAAAAAAAATTCATTTGTTCTCTGTTTTTAAAAGAATCAATAATTATCTTCATAAGAAAATTGATTATTATATTAAGCCAATAAGTTTATAGATTCATTTGAGGGCATTTTTGTCATTCTATAAATCTCTTTCTCCTTTATTTTTACATATAATCAAATAATCATTCAAATTAATTTCTCTTCTATTTCTCTTATATTAAACAATATTTTTTTAATCCAAATTCTTAGCATTTTATTCCTTTCCCATATATTAAACAATATTTTTTTAATCCAAATTCTTAGCATTTTATTCCTTTCCCATTTATCTATTTCCCTTTTCTCTAGTTAATCCAAACAAGTGTTAAGTAGATACCAAAAGTGGAATGGTCATAACAATCTCCTCCAATATAGAACTGCTTCCTTTCACTGAGTCATGATTATGCTCCTGGATACAACTCCTATGCGTAAAGGGAGATTATCATGGTAGTGATTTCAAATCTTAAGAACACTTTGGAGAAGTGTCCATTGTGTTTTCGTACATTTAAATGTGGTTGTCTAGTCACAATCACATTGATGAATCAATTCTCATTTTAGCATCACAAATCAAATCTTTTTAACAGCTTAGCAACTTAATGAACTTCATTGATATATCATCTTTATCTTTCTATTGTAGATAAAGGAATCCACACTACTTATCTTTCTTTATTACTTAAATTAAATTAATAAACATTCTCTACAGTATACAATATTTTTAAATTATGAAATTAAATTACTTTATATGATAATTTTAAATAATCTTATTTTTTATATAATTTAAAATGAATAATTTAATTTGGTATATAAATATTAAGGGATGATTATTTTGAATTAGAGATTTAAACTGATTGTAAATATTAAAGAATAATTAGTTTAAAACAGATATTTAATTTATTTGTAGTTATTAGTGGTAATTAAGTTGAGTTTAAAACAAATATGCTAATATACGGGGATAAATAATAATTTGAATTTGAATTAATTCAATAATTTGGAAAAGAATAAAATATTAAAAGACACACATGAAGGTTTTTAGAAGGAGTCATGGTACACGAAATGAGCACAAATATATGCCTCTATTTGTTGGAAATCATGTGGATGGATAGAGTTTAATAATAAGAAAATGCTAACAGGGGAACTTAGGGCGTTACCTTAGAGCAATTGTTAACAAACTAAAAATATAAAGTTTTTATTAGGGTGTATAATATGTAATGTGATTGATGTAATTAATACTTTGATTTTAAATAAAAAACTTTCCTCTTAATTATGAATCTTTAATCCGTACCCTTTAGCAAGTCGACCCTTAATAATATTATGCCATGCACATATATTTTCTTGGCTAAAATATGTTTTTTATCCCCAAAATATCTCGATTTTCCTATTTAGTCCCCCAAATTTTTTTTCCCAGGTGGTCCCAAAAATTATAATACATTCCCATTTTGTTCCTCTGTTAGTGCACCGTTTATTATCTCCGTTAAATGCTTGTGTGGCAGTTTAGGTGGATAAAATAAGCATACATGACATGCATATGTGTTTTCTTATGTGTCCTACATGACAAAATAAGCCTATAGGTGGTTAATCAATGTCTTTTTGTGAGTCACATTGATGAACTCTATAATTATTTTTTCATGAAATGTGGTGATATAAGTCATGTATGACACATATGCATGTCATGTACGTTTATTTTGTACACCTAAGTTGTCACGCAATCATTTAACGGAGATAATAAACGGTGCACTAAGAGGGACCAAATGAAAATGTATTATAATTTTTGAGAGATCGCTTGGGAAAAAAAAATTTTAGAGACCAAATGAGAATATCGGAATATTTTGGGGACCAAAAACATAATTTAACCTATCTTCTTTTGTTCGTTGCGGCTTCCTGCAGAAAATTTTCATGAATTTTATCATTTTTCTTTAGATACCGCCAATAAAACTTGACAGAGTTGATAAATTGTTTCTCCTTGTCACTGAGAGTCTGAGACACTGACTAGTCTTTTTTTTTTTTTTTGATAATATCACTGACTAGTCTTTAGTTAAGGATCACACTTCATTACCGATAATTAATAATTATTTTTATACTTTATCCTTTAAAACGTCATTTTTTATTTAAAAGATCAGTCTAAATCCATAGCCTAAGCTTTCATATACTCACCTCAAATCTTACATCAGTGTTGGAGTTTTTTTTTAGCTTAAAGTTATCACATTTGTATAACAAGTTAGTATACCGAATACCGATAACTGGTTAGTCAATCCATATATAATATTAAAAAAGAAAAAGTCCAAATTCTTCTTTTACTTCAAATTCATATTTAATACTTTGCAGTGTAAACGAGCTTTTTTAATATTTCATTTAATTGATGTTTTAGAACTAATGATGTTAGAATTATTTATTTAATAATCCTCCATCACTATCTGGCGTTAGTTGTCAGTGTCATATTGTATCAAGATTATTTAATATGAGACTTAATATGAACTCAACACGTGCATCATACCTCATTATTTTTTCTAAATTCCAATGTTCGTGATTTTGATTAACTGCAAATTCAATAGGAAGAAGCAGGAATCATATCTTGAAAATATTAGAGATGCTAGTTTTTATGATCAAGCGATATGAAGTTTGATTCTTGTCGTTCTTATGTTTTATATTTCAGTACTCACAAACTTAAAAAAGATATTGCAGAGTGGCGTCTCATCATGCGTATAAACACTGTTACTAGACCTATTAATATATCAATATTCAAATCTTCATGAAATTGATCAAATGCAAATTAATCTCTGATTAATAATAGATTATGCGTATACGAAACTGTCATATACCATTGAGCGGGTGAATCAGTTTACTGTGGCTGTTTCAGTTTAATCAATGATCTCGGTTCTGAATTTTGATATGCAACTGCGTTAAATACTCAGAAAAAGAATTTTATTACTCATAAAAATCCTACTCAACTCAAGCAGAATTGTCACCCATAAAACATATATGTGATCTTAGAAAAATATACGATATTCCACATGAGACAGTATAGTAAAAAAAAGTCCTAGGATAGTAAAAAAAGGTCCTAGGATATATCTTATATTTTCTTATTTATTTGTTATTATTTGTTATATCGCATATTTAGGGTGTACGTGGCAATGTTGTGACTCACTTTGATTAATTAACTTTTCTTACTTGATTAAAGGGGCTAACTGTCTCATACATAGATTGTTATATACATGCATTGACAAATATAAAAACAACTGTTTGGATAGGGCGGAGAATAAAACTTCCGAGAAAATATTAAAATAGAAAATATCAATTATATAATAAGTATACAATAAATAATTTCTGTTTTAATAAAAAATCATTCTTGAAAATTTTATCCTCAACCCTAAGAGTTCATTATTCTATCAAATAATTATGGTAAAATATGTTTTTGATCTTATAAAATTAGTAAATTTTGTTTTTAATCTTTATAAAAAAATTTGAAAAGCATCCTCTCCAATTTTATTTTTTTTTGTTTTAAAATGATACTTGTAGAAAAAAATTATTAGCATCCTATCATGTTATTATATATATATATATATATCTTCATAAATGCTCATGGATTTTGATATATATGATCTAACTTATTTAATATCAAAGAAGAGAAAAATAGATACAAAATTTTAACATGATATGATCATGTGAAATTTCTAACATTAAAGGATCCTAATCCAACATAACATAAACTAATTTTTAAGAATTTCAAATGATCGAATTATGTGCCATTATATTGAATATTATTATTATTATTATTATTAATAATAATATATATATAGGTATTTTTTTGTTTACATAATTAACAAACTTAAATCCCAAAGAAAAATTGGGGAGTTAAGTGTTGAGGCCATACTAGAAGCACCTTAAACAAAATATATATATATATATATATATAAAAAAAAGAAAAGGAAAAGGAACATTTAGGGTAACAAAAGAGATTTCACTCTCCATTAGTTAAGATTAGCTAAGTGGTTTGCATAATAAATAGTTCCTCTCAAAGCATGGACAAGAATAAGGATATAAAATATTGGCTAATATTTTGCATTACTTTCTTCTTCTTCTTCTTTTTTTTTTTTTGTTAAGTAAAGGAAGTAAATTTAATTAAAAGGGAGTACAATAGGTATTCAAACCCTTACAAAGAATCAAGAAAATTAACCAAAAAAAAAAACATTACAAGCCAAACATTACAATTGAATGAAATTGTGATCCCAAAAACGCCATTGGTTGGAATCTAAACGAATACACATCAGCAGCCAAAGGAGTTACTTGAGCATATACACCAAATAGCCAACAAACCAATCTAAAACAACGAGGAAAAGATGCAAAAGAAAAGCCAAACCATTCCTTTAGAATATCCAACACTGTTGCAGCAAAGGTAAGTTCCTTGACCATCAACTTACAGAAGTAACAAGGGAAGCCACAAAAAACCCAGCAACAGCAAAGTCCACCAACATCAACAAAACAACAATAATAATATGCAATTTTCTACTAGAGACAACTTGAGGAAAGTAGGGATGGCAAAATGGGCTTGGCTGACGGGCCAGCCCGTCCCAACCCGTCAATTTTATAGGGCTGGGTTGGGGACTCCCAACCCATTGGCCCATCTAACTCGTCCCGTCCTGGCCCATTCAAAAACGGGTTGGAGGAGTATTCGGGCCGAGACAAACTATCGGGCTGGTAAAAAGATTATTGTTCAGTTAGAGAAATTTAGTGCCCACCATTTAACAAAATCCATTGAATAGATAGAGATTTCGGAGGTAAGAGCATATTTTAGCCCCAAGAAAGAACTTCCAAATAATGAAATGGAAATACAAGTAGAAGAAATGGAAAAAATCCACGCAAAAGGTGCAAAAGTTAGGGAAACTAAATAATTTAACCAGGGAACTCCATCAATTGATTTGCCGGCACTTTAGAAGAAATTTAGAAAAGTTAGCCAATTCTAGAATACAGGATGCAATGAAAACATCTATAGCTACAACTGCCATTCATAGAATATCTCTATCTATTCAATGAATCCATCACGGAGTATCCGTGTGCCGCATCCCTCCTCCAGTAGGCGGCGGCGGCGGCACCCTCCTGGCAGTAGGCACAAGCGCGCAACAGCTTTTTCTGTAATTTTTATTCTCAATTGTTTTGTTGGTTCTGTGACAATTGAATTATTGGTTGATTTGTTTCTTTGCATTGTCTTGGTGTGTGTAGAAAATTTGGATTTCACTTTGTTACAAGGACTGGCCCGTTGGCCCGTTCAACCCGTTCAAATATGGGCTGAACTGACATTTTTGTCCATTTTCATTTAGGCCCGACCCGACCCATTTTTTGGCGAGCTAGGATGGGCCAGCCCATTTTGCCACCCTAGAGGAAAGAAACTAGAAACAACCATGAAAAATTTTCAGCAATAGCATACCCATCAGAAACCATTAAAATGCTAAAAAAACCCACAACATGATACCACACCAAACCATGTATCAGCAAAGCAATTTTCAAACGAAAAATAGTTGCAATAAACCAGAACTAAGAAGCTCTAATACAAGTAGGTGAATTAGAAAATGCATTATGCAACAACCTGCAGTAACCCTCCAGAATTAAGGCACACAACATGATTCACTGACCAAGAAGAAAAAGGATAGCAGAGATTTTTATCTCTAGTCGTTAACCACTACCAAGACCTAAATTTAATAAGTTCCAACATATTAGCATAAGCAAATATATTATTTGAAAATACAGTTTCATTTCTAGCCAACCTAATACTCCAAATAAAAGTCAACCATATCACAGACCACCTGTAACGCATATCTGAATGACATCTTGGGAGGCCAAAAACCGTGAAAAATGAGTAGTAAAATTATTATGAAGCACAAAACTGAAGCCATACCACTCCAAACAAAGCATTCAAGTAGGAAATGCAAAATAACATTCAAAGAAAACATGATTTGAAGACTCTACTTCTTGTCTACACCAAGCACATCCAGCAGAAGAAAGTAAGCACATTCTTCTTAACTAAATTATCTTTTGATGGAAGTCTATTTAATAACACCCACCAAGCAAAACAAGATACCTTAGTAGAAACCAACTTACACCCCAAAAACCTGTAAAGGGGCAAATCTGCATATATCTTGTCATTAACAATAATGTGATAAGAAGATTTGACTGAGTAAATTCCACTTGAGTTATCTGTCCACCACAAGAATCATCCTTCATCTCATTAATCTGAATCACATAAGTCCCCTTAAAATAGACTCCTCCTCCAACACCAAATCCATCCATTTTCACCCTCTTGTCTCACAATCATTTCAGTAACAGTCGCTTCTTTATTTGTAGCAATGAAAAACAACCTACTATATCGCTAAAAAAAGGAATTGAAGTACACCATGCATCTCTCCAAAATGATGTATTTCGGCCATTCCCCACCATTATAACACGCTTACTAGGAAACCAATCACTCAAAACATTATCACACCCTTCAATACTCCAAAAATCACACTTAAGTTTCGTCCATCATAGACCCTGATTTTATCATTATAAAATGTAAATTTATTTTTATAATATATATTATTAATTTTTTAATATTAAATATATATCATTTATGGTAAAAATTTATCATAGACCTTTTTTTTATAAATCATCCAACTTTTAGAGATTATTCTTAAGATTCTTTGTTGGCTCCACTCTTATCATCATCTAATTCTTCTTAGGTGGCAAGTCAGCTATTTGTAAAAAGGGATTAGCGACCATTCTATACTACAAGAAAAACGGTTTTTAGCGATGATCAAGAGTCGTCACTATAGAGAAAAATCGTCGCTATTTCATAATTAGCAACGACCCACCAGTCATTGCTAAAGGCCTCATCGTTAATGCAGTAGCAACGTTAACGATGTTTTACTATCGACGCTAATAATTTTTTTTAAAAAAAAATCCTTTCTTCCTAGACTTATCAATTGTGAGAATCAAACTCATAACCTACAAGATAGCAAGAAGGAGCATTACCGTTACACTAAATTTGTTTCTTGAAATATACAGTGTAAAATATTATATACATAGTGAAAAAATAACAAGAAATTAGCGTTGGGCAGGCAGACACTAACTTTACGAAGGCCGACACTAAATAATTTTTTTTTAAAAGTTAATTTTACCAAACGCTATTTAATAAAGTTAGCGTCGGCCTAGCCGACGCTACATAAAATAATGTAAAAGAATAAA
Source organism: Sesbania bispinosa (assembly GCA_026901365.1). Classification (NCBI taxonomy): domain Eukaryota; kingdom Viridiplantae; phylum Streptophyta; class Magnoliopsida; order Fabales; family Fabaceae; genus Sesbania; species Sesbania bispinosa. The sequence goes on along the minus strand of QLOH01000778.1, from coordinate 191,943 downwards.
ATTCAATGTTAGCATCGACCTTATGTCGGCCTGGCTGACGCTACAAGTAACGATGTCGTGGCTGACGCTACCATTTTGCATCTAAATCGCTGATTTGTTATAGTGCTAGTTTAAGGTAGCTTAGTTGATTAATTTCGACTATGAGAAGGTGGTAACCTCAACTAATTATGAGTTGAAAGAGTAATGCCAATGACTTTTGATAAGTTGAAATATGAATATATTTTTTTTAATCACGGAGTCTTTGCTAACATAATCAGAAGGAAGAGAATTCTAGAAGGTCGTATTGGAAGGATTCAACCGGTACTTAAAAAATATTTACTCAATTTATATGTTGGATCTTTAGAAGAAAAATTACAGAATAATTATGACAACTTGTTGTATTAAGAGGAAATCTTTTTAATTTTAAATATATAAAGAAAAATGAGTGAGATTGAGGGATCAAAATACTTCCTTTTTCCATACCAAACTTAGGTTCATAGAAAAAGGAACAAAAATATTGGTTTATACTTTATATCTTCTTGATGGCACTTAATTAATGGTTTATATCTTCTTGATGGCACTCAGTGTGTTGTTGGTGAAATTTTGGAGAATAATGATCTATAAGGCTCTATTTGTTAACAAAGAAAATAAATTTATGAACACTCTTTTAGTTGTACCTTTCTTAAGTATGGAGGGGAAACAAATTTTTTTAAAAAGCTTGCAAAAGTTTAGGTTTACTTAGTTTTAAATTCCATGATTTTTTACAAAGCCCCTAGACCCAACGACTTCACTTTTAAACCTACTGAGAGGTGATTAGTGATGATATTTCAAGCCGGTTAAGGATGTTTTTTGATAAAGGGATATTTGATACTTCTATTGTAGAGACTTTAATTACCCTTATTCCTAAAGCTACATCCTAATAAATTTAAGGAATCTCACCCTATGAATCTTCACAAAGCTTATCATTAAGGTTCTTGTGAATAGGTTATGCCTATTCTGATAGGAACTTATTAGATCCCTTCAAAGTAGCTAGTTTCATTCCTGAATGTGGTAGTACTTCCAATAATGTTTTTGGTTTGCTAGAGATTATTCATCACATTTATAAATCTAAAAAAGAAAAGATAAGGGACTTACTCTTCAAGTTAATCATCAAGAAAGTTTATAATAGAGTGAACTAGTACCCTTAAAGGTTTTGGCTTTCATAGCTCTACAATGATCTAATCAAGTTTTGTGTTTCATTGTCAAATTTATCTCTGTAAGGTCCACAAATCCTATTGAGTTGTTTTCATAATGACAAACTCTCAAAATACACTTAATATAATTATGAATAAATAAATACTAATGTTTCAATTGAGTTTATCTTGAGAAAGAACAGAAAAATCTTAGAATTCATCAAGGAAGGAATCTGTTAAGAAGAAAACAAATATTTAAGGTAGCAGAAGAAACACTTCAGCAACTAATATGTGTTTAGAAGAAGCAACTTATACTTAAAAGGAATAGTATGCACAAGCTTAATCTTAAAAATGGGAGAACAACTGTTCTCAAAAGGCTAGATAGTTGTACAAAAGATTATAGAAAGCAAGAAAGCTATTGAGAAGAATCTGCCATCAACATAACATATTGCTTCAGAAGAAAGGAATTTTGTCAGCAAGTTCTAGAAGAAAGAAACTGATAGAATACTCTTCAAATTAAGTTTACTGGATATACAAACACCATGTGCTAAAATTACATAAATGCCCAGTATCCCTGCATGTCTCAAGAACTACTCCAGAAGAAGGAAGCTAAAACAGAGAAGAATTCCTGGCTCCAGAAGATATGACCAGTCAAACCTAAAGAAATAGAAAAACTATCACATGAAAATGATAGCTCTTACAAGGCCAGCTGGGAGATTAACCCCTTCTCCAAGGCATTCCAACGACTAATTAAACCAGCCTTGCCTATAAAAAGAAGCTCCCTCTTCATCTCAAAACACACAGCACCAGAAGAAGCATCATGCGCATTAAAATTACCATTTGTACCTTATGGAGAAATTCCACTTTCTGCAAATCATTTAGTTTTGTTCTCAAACAATTAGGAAAGTGAGAAAGAGTGTGTGTAGGCTCATTATAATTCTGTTGTGCTATTCATATACTGTTTTGAGTCTTTAATTTGTAATTTCCCACTCATTTCATTGCTTGTAACTCTCAAGACTAAGGTATTGTTAGTTCTTCTAAAGAGAGCTGTGTAAAGTCTGCAGAGAATAGGTGTGCCCTTCTGTTGTAGATTTCTTGTTGTATATAGATTGTAGTGAGCCTGCAGAGGCTGCATAAGAATATTGACAGGTGAGCCTACAGAGGTTGTAGAAGAATACTGACTGGTGGAGCCTGCAGAGGCTACAGAAGAATACTAGGAGGTGTGTTGCACCAAGAAGCCTGTTGAGGTTGTTTGTATCAAGGCTGATATAGTGAAAATCCTACCAAGAGTAGGGACTGGACGTAGCCCTAAGATTTAAAGGGTGAACCGGTGTAAAAATATCGTGAGCATACTTCTTTTCTCCCTACACTCTTTACATTTGATAGTATCTATTTAAATACTCATAAGATAGGGTGATTCTCATAGTTGCATAACAAACTATTTTCAAACCTATCTAATACCTAAGTAAGTGTGACTTTAAAGAAAGTCTTTCCAAAAGAAGAAAGATTATATTTTCTCAATAAGAGACTCATTCAAATAATTGGCATTTTGCATACTATCTAACTTGTAATCTTAAGCTTCTAATATCAGCCAAGAAGTCTCTCTTGAGCAGAATATATTAGAAAAACGTGCAGAAATTTTAAAAAGGTCACAATTCAACCTCCATCTTGTGACTACAAGATTTACTTCAATTTCTGCTTTAGAATGAGAAATACCTTCCATCATTCGCTCTTAAGCGAGGCTTCTGGCAAAGGGATTCATTGTCTCTGTATATATTTATCCTTTGTATAGGATGACTCGCAGTGTTAATAAGTTAGCAAGTTGAGACCAAGAGATGGCTTCGTATTCAATATTCAGGAATGACCCAAAATCTCTTACGTTATTTGTATTTGCAAATGACGTCTTATTGTTTATAAAGGAAAAAAAAACTTTATAAGTTTCCCTCTTACTTAATGTCATCTATACCTTTTATGGGTTTATATGTTTCACGAAAAGTATGAAATGGAGATGCCCTTTTGATCCAGAACAAAAGAGGGTCCTATACTTAGAAATATTTTTTTTTTCAAAATCAAGCTTTATTGAAAGCTAAAGAAGTTCTTCAAGATGACTTCCTATTAGGATTAGAGGATAGTCCGTAACTCCACATTTTCATTCAATAGGTGGCTAGATTCAGAACAAGAATTCTCTATTATAGCTTTGTTGACATTCAAGATGTCCAAATAAGAGTGGTAGATATATGGAACAAGGAGAAAAAGGGATTTACAATTGCTATGCATTGTGATGCCTCAAGATTTACACGAAAAGATTGGCAGGACTTACATACAGTTGAATGTTCACACATAAGATATTAGGGGTAGAAATAGGTTAGGCTAGGCTTTCTAAGACCCGAGATTGGTCTATATATGTGAGAGCCGGAGGCTGATGAGGGCGGGGAGTGATCGCCGGTGCAAAGAGGCACGGATAAGGAGCGGCTCCTGGCAGGCTTCTAAGCAGGTTAAACTCTAAAATAACCTGTAAAAGTTTATCCATAAAAGAGATAAGTCCCCCTTACTTAACCTGACCCTCCACCATCGTCTCATGGTCTACCTGCCATGCACATTTGAATTACCTCCTCGTGTAGAGAGCAAAGCTCATCATGGCCTATGAACAGTTACTTCAGTAATTTTGAATCTGCTATAAAACCTAAATTCAGCTCTTTATTTCTAATAATTCTTATCTTATATATTAAGATTGATTTTTTTTCGAGCGTAAAAAAAAAAAGATTGATATTTTTTTCATTTTGAAAACGTGTCGCTTGACAATTGACATTCATGTCTTAAATATTAAATTTGATAAACATCAAATTAATAGACACAAACGATGTTGTATATCTTCACTCACCTAATTTATATTTATAACTTTTTTCGCAATTCAAAATATCTTTACCGTAATTTATAGATATATACTTCTAATTTAAATTTTAAATATTTTCTCTCTTAAATATTTTTCTTTAGATGTTGACTTTTTAAATTTTAAACATATATACCATGTACAGGAAACTTGCTAAGTATGTCAAAAAGAAAAAGTTACAAAAAGGAAAGAGATAAAAAATAATTAATATATATACACGTACATTAATTATGCAAATAATAATTTATTTTATATAATAAATTCAATTTTTCATTTTTAAGAGTGAAATATTCTTGGTCGTGTTTTTTCTCATTTCATGACATATATATTTTAAGTTTATATATATATATATATATATATATCATATCAAATTGATATTTTTTTATTAATTATCTAATTAAAGAATATGTTTATTTTCTTTAATTTTTAATCAGTATTCAATTTTTTTGATAACTTAATTATATAGGCATAATGTTTGTTTTATAAATCACCATTAAAATAGTCTTTTATATTAAATCGACTTTTAGGATTTTTCAAAATATTTTTCATATTTTAGTTTATACTTTTTAATTATCAAAAAAATAATCTTTTGTTAGTTACATTAATATTATCTTAAATATTTTTAAATTTGTATTTTTTTTATATTTCACTTAATAAGTTTATAAATACTTGTACAGTATTGAGAATAAATAATCAATGGCAATGGCTGGTTTCAGCTTCGTTTATAAATTCTAAGCATCACGCCGGTAGTCGATCGTATGTCATTACGTCTACATACTTCATATCGTATGCAAATACGTCATACTTTGATTAAATTATTTTTTAACCAACAAAACAACGTCTGGTATTAGTATTACTATATATATATATATATATATATATATATATATATAATCTAGATAGAATATATATATAAACTGACTTAGTAAGTAATATACAGATAGAGTGAGAGAATGACGTGACAAGAAGTTTTACTATGAGAGCTCAAAAAAATAAATATTGATCGCGAAAAAATGATATATAATTGTATCGTCCATATCTATATAGTGTTAAATTAGATGTTACAATGACGTGACTTTTTTAAATAATGTGAGACATTTGTCTACGTGATATCTAAGCAAGTTTTAATTCATCTAACCACGTGATATATAAGGATTACGATTTAATTTTAATTATTTTAACTCTAATTAACAATGAGACAATATATTCACTGATATACGCATATCATATTAGGAGTTAGGACGAATTTAGAATATTTTTATGGCACTAACACGAAAGAGTCACGTTATAAGAAAGAAACACTCGCAGGAATTATATCACTGTGAGTCTCCTTTATTAGTAGTATAATAGATAGTAGAAGACACGAGTATATTCCAAATTGAAAACTCAAATATTAATAACGACAAAAGTAAAATTAATAAACTTCACATAATCCGTCAAGTCAAATTGTGTCAATAAAACGGAGTTGTCCTGTTGTGTACTTATCATATAGTTATTGGGATGTTAAGCCATTAAAATTAAGTTAATGATGACGGGATTAGATTGTCCTGAGTTATGTGTTGAAATTTTTTCACCGTTTTTTTTAGGGTTGAGTAAAATTAATTTTAAAATAAATGAATAATATATATTTTATAAAAGATATTGAAGATTAATGATTTAAAATCAGTTTTTTTTAGGGTTGAGTAAAATTAATTTTAAAATAAATAAATAATATATATTTTATAAAAGATATTGAAGATTAATGATTTAAAATCAATTTTGTGTTGTGATCCACGATATGGGTTTGAATAATTTGCATTATTTAGTAATATATTCATTTTAGAATAAACACTTAATTCAATTCTTCCAATAAAAAAATATCATCACGTTTAATATCCTAAAAAATTTTGTTATTACTCTTTAGGGCTCTTTTAATTTGCGGGTTAACATAATTGATAAAATAAAATATTAATATCCTATGATATTCTAATTTTAGTGTTTGTTGTAATAATATGATAAGATAATATAAGTCTATCATATTGGGTTATTATATCTATCATTTTCTCTCATGCAATTTTTTATCTTTAGAGGGGGGTTTAGGATTCACAACTCTCTAATACAATGCTATATCTTTTTACAATAGCGTCTCAACACTCTTCTCTCCCAACTCCCTTCTATCTTATCATTGTCACCAAATGAATAAAGTATTATTATACTACTCCTCTAAAAAACTTTGCACATGTATAAGAAAATCGGTATTTAGCGACGGTCAAGGGGAAAAACTGATAGCAGACAAGTAGTGGATCTAGAATTGAGCAAAAACAACCGATTAGAAGTGAAATTATGCGCAATATATGGGTCGAACAGTAAGCATTAACATGCAATAAAATGAAAGAAAAGTGGAGAAGAAAAGAGATGGTGTAGGCGCCACCAGCTCGTGGAACCGGATAAGAATCACAATGGTTTGAGCAAGAACCATCAACTCTCTCAATCTCACAAGGGAGAATGAAGCATAAGCTTTCTATTAAGAAATGAAGCTATATTAGCTTACAAGAGAGTAGGAGGCCTCCTTATATAGCCAAAGGGGGTGGCCATGTAGTGGGGAAAATAGAAAAGACTAAATTCCTATCCTAATGAGGACTTGATCCCATGACCTCCTAGCCTATGAGTCAAGAAACCTCCTAGCCAATAAAGGCACTCATATTAGTGCCCCTATGTAGGAAAAATAAAAAATAAAAAGAAAATACAAGAGACTCTTAATTAAGGGTGGCACATAGGACTAAGGGTCCTATCCAGGGTCAGGGACATCCTCCTGTAGGGTAGTGCCCTCCCGTAGCGTAGTGTCCCTAAAATTGTAGGACACTAAATTCTTCATTCCTTCCTTGCTTGAAGTTGGGTTATATTCCATAGTATTGATCTCGCAAGCCCAAGCAGCCTTGTTCTTTTCTAGCAGCATGTCATCATTCTCTCCCCCTTTAAAAGGATTTGACCTCAAATCAGCATAGAGGCTTATAGTAGGAAAAAGCAAAAAGGGGTAAGAAGAGGAGTAGTAGAGAGATGAAGTGGATGACAAGATAAGATGAGAAAGGGAGATACTTCCCTTTGAATGGTAGCAATCTACTTATCCTTCACTTATAAGCACTTGATGACCTGAAAGGGCAATAACACCCATAAGTAATGATCTCCAAAAATATTGATGTGACTCATAGCAAAAATATTTTGGAATCATATAGATAGGAAGTATAAAGACATATGCGATGAACAAGTGGTGGTTAAAGTAGGAAATAGAAAACTCCCCCTTTGAAGTTGAAGTCATCTTGTCCATGCACTCTGTAGAATAAGATCCTGGATCATAAACCATTCTCTTGAAGCCTTTCCTTGCAAGTAACAGAAAAAGGTAATTATAAGGAAGACTTAAGAAGTGGTTGTCACATAAGCACTAAGAAATTTTCATTTCCTCAAATTCCACAATATGCTTCCAAATGAATGCACATGTGAAAATATGTGGCATAAATGTATTAATATGTTTCAATGTCATCCCAACATACCCTACGATTTTACCACATGCATCTTATTGATAATTGTTAGGAGCATATTTCATATGATCATGTCATGAATTGTTTTTACAATTTATTTCAAGAGTCATATCAATAGGAATGTACTTACTCAAATTCATAATGAGCAAGCATGTAAGGAATATCAGCGTTTGACATACAAGTATTTTTACATGTGATATCCTTAATCCAATTCTTATTTCTTTCCAAAACTATTTTAAGAGCATGATACACATCATCATGAGATAAAGAGATAATTATAGAATGTGTATGTAGGTCATATATACAAACCAATTGTTGTTGCATATGTAATCTAGCATGCATGGCAAGATATCTAAAGGGATATGCATCTTCAAAAGGTAATAAGTTACTCTTAAACTGAATTGGTTTTTCTAAACATGCAATAGGTTTCAAAGAACTATCAACATTGTTTATTCTTTTAAATATGCAATGCTTTGAGGCATATAATTGTGCATAGAAAAAGGCATTTCATGCATAAAGAAAGTTAGTTTAGGGAACTCCCTTTCAGTTGCCTGAGTTCTCCTTCTTGCACTATTAAATTCAGTCGCCATCAACCTATCCAAGTTTTCATTAAAAGGGTTAGCTTCCAATTATTTACAAGATAAGGTAGGTTGCCTTCCCAAATACACTCTTTCTCTTTTTATTTTGTTTTCTTTCAAAATTTTCTTAGTTTCAACTTCTACTTTTTTCCCTTAGGATTTCCTTTTCCCTTTCCTTTATTTGTTTTTCTTTTTCTAACTTGATTTCCTTTAAGGCTTCTCCCTCTAATTTGGATTTTCTAATCTTTCTTGTTGGATGGATTCCCTAAGAGCTTCTTGGTCTTCTCTAACCTCTCTAAGGGTCATAGGCTCAAGGATGAATTTCTTACCATTATGAAGGAATTTGATGATGTTGGTAAACCCATTATGTTTAGCCATTTTATCATATTTCCAAGGTATTCCTAAGAGGATATGGGTATGATCTAAAGGTGCTATATCAAAAGTTACCTCATCTTCATACTTTCCTATGGCAAACTTGATAGTCACTTGCCTATCAACCACTAGTTCTTCCCCTTCACTCACCCATTGAAGTGTGTAGGGTTGTGGGTGTTTGGTAGTGGGTAGGTTGAGTTTATCTACTAACCTTTGGCTAGCTAGGTTGCAACTACTTCCTCCATCTACAATTATGGCATAAATCTTACCCTAAACCAGGCATCTAGTGTAGAAAAGATTCTCTCTTTGGGTATCTTCCTCTTCTAAGGGGATTTCTATATTTTTCCTCATCATTAAGTTTTCCCTTACCCTTATCCTCTTTCCTTCCATTACGCCTAAGTGAATTTTAAGTTCAAAATGTTTTTAGGACATTTCCACTCAAGTTAAGTGTTTACACACAAGAGAATGTATTCACTTGTGTTTGTCACTCTTTTTATGGCTTTTTCTATAATGTGTTCACTCTAGCCTCTTCTACTCGGTTAGGATTAATTTTAGTTCTTACAAAGACCAAAGTTATTTCCCTACCCAAGGTTGACGAGATTTAGAACGAACAACACTACGATTATCTAGGATTGTCTAAAAGGAAAAAATTAAAGACAAAACTTAGAATAAAATTGACAAACAAGAAAAGCTAGCTAGAAGAAAGCTTATACACAAGAATAAAGGGTCAAACAAGACAAACAAAAATACACAAATAAATTACAAAGAGAATTGCTTTTGGGTTAAGTTTGGATTCAAAGAAGAGTTGCCAAAACAGTTGTTTTTGGAAAGCAACAAATTACAACTAAAAAATGAACAGATATAAGGAAATGAGAAATTTACAGCAAACTTGAAACTATATTGTTGGGTTTTTTCTTGATTTTGTTTTTGAATTGGAGGATTCAACTTTTTCTCTTTTGGACTTTTGTACATTTTTTGCTTTTTGCACCCTTTTTTGTATTTTTGGCTAAATAATTTTTAATATTTCTTCTTTTTCTTTCTTTATCTCTTGCCCCAACAGAAAATTACAGAAAAATGTACAAAAATATAAGTAATTGATACCTATTCTAAAACATAAATATGCAAGAATCCGGCCTAAAACAGGACGAAAATGGTACCAAAAATTAAAAAGAATTATTTATTTTTTAAAACTTAATTTGCAAAATGGAATGACAACATGAATCAAAATTTGCACCAAATATTGTTTAGCATTTCCCTTGGATTACACACAAATTTTGCATACAATAATTCAAGCGTGTTGGATTGATTTTATGGTTCAAAACTGAGAAAAACAGTCAAAATTCAAAGATTAAATTTGGTGAATTTCGCCTATTTTCTGAGCTACAGACCTAGCCTATGGTTATGCGTTTTGCGTAATCAAATAAGCATTTCCTAAGGTTTTGCTAGTGGTCAATCCAAATTTGCAATCAGATTACATAATAACAGACAGAAGAAGAGTAGAATATTGAACAAAACAGGCTCAAAAAATGCGCATAAATGAGAAAAAATAGGAGATAAAATTGCGCAAAATTAAAGAGCAAGAATTAAAAGGGGAGAACTGAAATTAAAAGGATTGGGAAGACTAAAAGTAAATAGTAGAAAGTAGAGGGGATGACAGAAATTTAAAGGATGAGGAGAAGCAGAATTTAAACGGCAGAAATTAAATGATTGAAAATTAAAAGCGGAATAGTAAAAAGATGAATTATGAATGAGCAATTAATATGGGGGAGATGAACAAGAATGAAAAGGGATGGGTGGAAATGTAGGTAAACGATCTTTGGAAAGTGGAAGCAATAGTGCTCTCACTTACCACAATCCACCACAAACAAACAGTTAGATTTCAATTTCACTCAAGTGTTAGAACCACAGGAAACACTAGAAGGGGGGGTTGAATAGTGTTTTAAGCTTTTTGATAGTTTTTGGAAATCTTTGATTTAAATCATGAAGATGAGCAACGTTCAAAACAAATCTTAAGATCAGAGATAGTTAAAACTTGCAGAAGATAAGAAAAACAGAGTTTCTTCTAACACTTAAGATTGTTTTAAACAGAGGCTTATCAAAGTATCTTCTGAAGATTATTACAGAGAGTATTTTCAGAACTGTTTCTGAAATACTTCAGACGACTAGAGGTTGTCTGAAGTCTGTTCCTGATTTCTGAATTGATCTCTTTCAGACTTGCTTCAGAGAATTTAATTCAGAAGTTCTTCAAGGAACATTCTTTGTAAAGCTCCAAAAGATATAAGAGTCATCTCATGTTTTATACATATGAAAGGTCATTTTATTGAAATATTTGTGTTAAGTTTATTATAGAAAATACTTTTCAAATTCCAACATAAATATGAAAACTGGAAGTAAAGAGATTAAAGAAAAACTTAGGCATAGAGATTTCAGACATGCTTTTAAAGAGGCTGTCTGAAGTTTTTCAGACGACTGATAAAAACTAATTTTAAAAGATGTTTTGTGCCCTTTTTAAAATATCAGATTAACTAATCTGACCTCTTGATTTGTATAAACAGAATAAATAAGAGATAAGGGTAAGAGAACTTAGGCAAAGAATTTATCCTGGTTCACCCACAAACCCGTGAGCTACATCCTGTCCCAGAGGCAAACTACCACTGGATTTTCCACTATCTGAATCCACAGATACAAGTATTATTCACAGCCTCTTCAGGCCCAACGAGTACAGTCTCTCCAGACACCACGAGTACAGTCTCTCCAGACACAAACAAGTATTCTTTTCTGTCAAGCCTCTCCAGGCTCTACCACAAGTATTCTTTTCTGTCAAGCCTCTCCAGGCTCTACAACTCAGTATTCTTTCTTCCACCAAGCCTCTGCAGGCTCTCTGACACTTATTCAAGTGTAGAGTATTCTTTCTTCCACCAAGCCTCTCCAGGCTCTCAGACACTTATTCAAGTGTAGAGTATTCTTTCTTCCACCAAGCCTCTGCAGGCTCTCTGACACTTATTCAAGTGTAGAGTATTCTTTCTTCCACCAAGCCTCTCCAGGCTCTCAGACACTTATTCAAGTGTAGAGTATTCTTTCTTCCACCAAGCCTCTCCAGGCTCTCAGACACACAAAGTGTTTTTAAATTAAACTAAGTTTAAGTTTCCACGAAACATAAACTTAATCTTTTCCTGTACTAGAGGTTAACTGAGTACTACTCAGGATACAATGGATAAATCTAAGTACAAGGTTAAGACAGTGATAGAAGTGTATAAGTTTGAGTACAATCCCTGTCTCTGATAAGAGGAATAACATCCTCTGAGAATTGGCTAGGTAGATGCTGACTTTAAGCTCCAGCCTTGTTCTCCAGCCATTGGTTTCCATGGGTTACATTCTCACCCGTATCATTGGAAAAACCAAGGCATACTTGCAGCTTCAAAACCATTCTTGGTTCATATGAGATTAAGCACAGCCTGGTAGTTTGTTCAACTGAACAACTACAATCTTGACTAGCATAGTTGATTCAAGTAAGTGTGGTCAACACTGATAGGATTTTCTGATGCATCTTGATCAACTGATTGAACCATGTGAATGAGTTCAACATCTTCAAATTCTTCCTTGAGGCTATTTATATGTTCTGTTGGAATATAGCCGTTTGAAGATGATTCATAATACCGTTGAGATGTTGATGATGTGGCTCATATAGCCGTTATGTAATAGTGTCTCAAACGGTTGCTTCTTCTTTAGCAGATATGTGTTCAGACAGTCTTGTTCTGACACTTCTGTAGATGAGCTCTTTTAGAGAGATTTTCTTGATATTGTTTTGCATGTTCTCTCTCTTGATATCCTTTTACTTTTCTTTAGCTGACTTCTGATTTTCTCTGCTTTTCTTAGGAGTGTATATGAGGAGGTATCCGTTGGATTTGTCCTCTTGCTTATTTTGTATAAGCTCCTTTTCTGTTTGCTTCCTGACACCATTTCTCCTTTCTTCTTTGAGTGAGGTGTCTTTTTCAATGGTTGTTTCTTGCAGATGATAAAGTATGTTTGAATTAAAATATTTTATTCAAACATTTCTCTTTGTTGCTTCAGCTTAGTCTCCTGAGCTTTTCTTGTGCTTCCTTTTGAATTGATGATGATGATATTTCCGTTGTGATACCACCCTTTAGAGAAAGCATTGAATGCTATTTAATCCATCGTGAGACACGCTTCTGGGTGTCTTCATAATTCTGACAGAGTACAACGTTGGTGCTGCTATAAAGCTGCCATCGTTGTTGCTGCAATTTCTGCGTTGCAGAGATTTCCTCAGTGGTGTATGAAATTCAAAATCACCAGGAAAGATCTCTGTATTTCTTGCCATAAACGTGTTTGAAGAAGTACGTGCAGCAGAGGTTCAGAAATGTCTTCACAAGCTTCAGCAGAGAGTGCCACGTCATAAGTGAGACTTCAGACAGCACTGATACTTCAGACGGGTTGAACTACTTCAGACAGCTCCAATTCTTCAGACGAGTCCTGCTTCTTCAGACAGCTTCGTTTCTTCAGAAGGCTTCTTTGCTTCAGACAGCTTCTTTTTCTTCAGAATGCTTTATGTTGTCTTCATATGGTCTTTACGTCTTCAGACAGCTTCTTTATCTTCAGAATGCTTTATGTTGTCTTCATATGATCTTCACGTCTTCAGACAGCTTCTTTTTCCTTGATCATGCATTTGTTCTTCTGATCCTAATCTTCTGATTATTATTTCATCCTGAAACACAATCAACAAACCAATACCTTTCTCAGTAGAATCTGTTTATATAATCTTATTTGTTAATCATTAAAACTACAGGATGTTAAGTCTTTGAGTCAAGTTTGAATGCTCAAACTGATTAATAGACTTCACATCAAGAACAATTATGAGCAGTTGGAATAGGCATTTCATCAAACACCTAAGGGGTGGGATTAGCGGCCCGAAAACAGCCCCATCTAGCAAGAATTCCACGCAAACAATCAAGACAAACAAGTGTTGCAGGCAGCAGAAAAGGCACCTTGGGCCCGGGAAACAGCCCAAGTCCAAAATTACAAGGAATTAGATGAACAACTACACAAGAAAAGGTGAAGAAAAACAGTTGTTCCAGTCCATAAACAACGCCCAAAAAGTGCAGTAGCAGCCCCCAAAAGTTGCTCAAATCAACAAGTTCTGATGACTAATTGATAACAGACAAGACAAGTAATAGATCTAGAATTGAGCAAAAACAACCGACCAAAAGTGAAATTATGCGCAATGTATGGGCTGGACAACAAGCATTAACATGCAGTAAAATCAGGGTTGGAAAATAAGTCCATTTGTCCACTAACCATCCAATCCATCCATGAAAAACTTAATCCAGTCCATCCAAATTTTTCAAAAAAAAAAAATCTGGATAAGATTGGATGGACAAGTTCAACTAAATTGATGGATTACAATCCATCGTCTTTATTTTAAAAATCCAACGGACCACTTTAATTAAAACTCTAAAATCCAATGGATCATTTCGCTATCCCACCATATACATGCTCGCTCATCTCTATGAATTCCGACTCAGTACTGCTCACTTCTGCACTCATCGTTAATTAACATTTATACATCAAACAACAACAACAAATTAATTAAGGTGCTTTATGTTGTTTTTTCATACTCATATCCCCTATATATGTATAAATAATAAGAATTGAAAAGATAGATATTGACAAGTAAAAAACCTTCAGAGCTAGCTAGCGTCTTTCTGACTTTGTTTAATATTCCACAATTTCCACCATATATGTAAATAACTTTCTCAAATTTTCATTTTAAAGAAAGGAAACCTGTTAGATTTTTAAAATGTCTTTTTTCATTTGTAAAAAATAAACCAATCAAACTTGTAAAGTATTTTACACACACGGAGAGAGAGAGGGAGAGGGAGAGAGAGAGTCTTAATGAAAGAAAAAATGTAGAGAAAGAAATTTTTTAGTATTTTTTTAGTTAGAAAAAATATTTTACAAAATAATATTTTAAAAAAAAATTATGGATGGATTGGATATCCATCCATAAAATAGTTGTTAATGGATGGATTGGATGGTTTTTATTTAATGGATCATAGATGGATTGGATTTTTATAATAAATTTTTAACGGATCATAAATGGATTAATGGATTGTTTCAATCCATCCATTATAATCCTGATCCAAATCCATCTTATCCATCCATTTGCCACCCCTAAGTAAAATGAAAGAAAATAAAGGAAAATGAAAGAAAAGTGGAGAAGAAAAGAGATGGTGTAGGCATCACTGATGAAGGCAACCCCTTCAGCAGATAAGCCAGCAGTGTAGATTCACCACCAGCTCATGGAATCGGATAAGAATCACAATGGTTTGAGCATGAACCATCAAGCCTCTTAACCTCACAAGGGAGAAATGAAGCATGAGCTTTCTATTAAGAAATGAAGATTAGCTTACAAGAGAGGAGAAGGCCTCCTTATATAGCCAAAGGGGGTGGCCATGTAGTGGGAAAAATAGAAATGACTAAATTCCTATCCTAATGGGGACTTGATCCCATGACCTCCTAGGCTATGAGTCAAGCAACCTCCTAGCCAATAAAGACACTCATATTAGCACCCATATGTAGGAAAAATACAAAATAAAAAGAAAATACAAGAGACTCCTAATTAAGGGTGGCACATAGGACCAAGGGTTCTATCCAGGGTCATGGATGTCCTCCTCTAGGGTAGTGCCCTCTCGTAGGGTAGTGTCCCTAAAACTGTAGGACACTAAATTCTCCATTCCTTCCTTGCTTGAAGTTGGGTTATATTCCATAGTATTGGTCTCGCAGGCCCAGGCAGTCTTGTTCTCTTCTAGCAGCATGCCATAAAAAATCGTCGTTATTTCATAATTAGCGACGGCCTAGCGACGACTCACCAACTGTCGCTAAAAGCCTCGTCGTTAATGCAGTAGTAACAACGTTTTACGGCCGACGCAAATAGCTGACGCTTGTTCCATGGCCTTTACAACATAGCGTCGACCTTGCTAATAATTTTGTAAAAAAAATTCCTTTCTTCCCAAAAAAGGCTCATCAATTGTGAAAATCAAACCCACAACATGCATGATACTGAGAAGAAACATTACCGTTATGCTAAGTTTGTTTCTTGAAATATATAGTGCAAAATGTTATATATATATATATAGAAAAAATAAAAAGAAATTAGCGTCGGCCAGGCTGACACTAACTTTACAAAGGCCAACGCTAAATTAAAAATAAATTAAAAAATGCCTAAAAGTTTATTTTACCATGCTACATAAAAAATGAAAAAAAAAAATCAACGATGATGCCTTTTAGCGTCATCCTGGCCGACGCTACTAGCGACGATATCGTGGTCAACACTACTCATTCGCATATAAATAGTTGATTTTTTGTAGTGCACCATGTTAGATATTTGCACTAGAGACTTATATGCTTTGAAACATCCATCACATGTATCTTATTATTTTATAAAGGCAATTCATTCTTTTAAGAATACAATTAATGTCCTTAGAATAGTAAGCTCAAACTTCATAAGAAATCAAGTAGATGACTTGATCGTGAGATCTTATGAAGAATTATTCTTAAAATAGTCTTTGGTCAAGTATCATCTTAGGACAAAGATGCATTTAGACTAGTATGTGAGTCCATTGATGATCACATCCCACGGATCATGGATATGAGATATCATGTGCTCACATAAGTACATATTAAGAGTAATAGTGTACTGGACAGACCCACCTTAAGAGCGTTGCATGGATTGTTACATAAGTGTCATGAACGTTTCTTAAATTGATAAATGTTATATGAAGTCCTTTGACCTGAAATCACTACGATTCCTACATAAGGAATTATATGTTTTAATTATCATCAAAAGTTGTTGATAATCTCAATATTTGGGTAGTGATGTATTGCTAGATACCACTCACTATTTATGATATTAAATATAAAAGGGTTTTATTTTAATATCATAACCAAATATTAAAAGTTTATTGGGTCACACGCATACAACAAGCCGCTAGGAAAAGATAATAATTCTAATTTGATTAGAATTATAACACAATGGGCCGGACCCATATATGTTAGGGTTAATAGAGTGAGGGGTTAAACCCTAGCCACCACTCTATGAATATAGCATAAGATGCATTACCCTGTACAGATGAGCAGTCGCTCCTACTCTCTAAACACTACTAGCAGAGTTGAGGAGGGTTTCCTAGTTCGGCTGTTGGCCTGGACACCATTAGAGGCGTGGCTACTATTGCCTCATTCGCAATCCTTAAAAGGTACGACCTTTTGTTTCATGTCTTTTATGCCTTAATTCGTGTTTTCGAATTAACGATCATAACAAGGGAGGGAATCCATTTATTCCGCTGCACCCTGATCACATGCTTGATTCCCTTCACACCAAAGATATAATATGGTTCTAGCTGATATAAGCTACCTTATTGTAACTATCACTTCTAATTTAATAAACTAACTTATTAGCTTAGAGTTTATCAGAATTAGTTGTGAACTTATCAGCTAGAAACTAGCTTATTAGCTATCAGCTAGCTTAATTATCAGCTAGTTTTACCAAATGTATAAGTGTTTGGTGAAACTAGCTGATAATCTAGCTAATAAATATAAAATAACATAAAAATATGTAAAAAGAAATTAAAAATAAATAGGGAACTGTATTAAAATATGATTAATCAAAATAAGTAACCTACAAGTTACTAAAAGTTATAAGCTACCTAAATAGCTGATTTTATGATAAAATAATTTAAAGAAATAATTAATATGAGGGTTTACCCTTATACTTGAACTTATGAATTTAATTGATAGAATATTAGATAAAAATATAATATACAATGACATGTGCGCCGGCCAAATTCAATAATTTGGGTTATAATTACCAAATATTTCCCCATTAAAAGTTAAATCATCCATTTGAAATATTCTAAACCATAATATATTTAAATAGTTTTTTTGACAATTCTTTTTAAAAATTCTAAATTAAATAAATTTCAAAATTTGATATAAAAATTTATTGAACAATATTCTTTTGTAAAAGTAATTTCTATGGATATTTTATAAAAATTTAAAAATGTATTTATAAAAGATTATATAGACGAACCATCCATTTGTGTATAAAATAAAGACGGTGCATGAGTGCATAATATAGAGAATAACAGTAAGACAAATTATATTCCCATTTTTTTGCTAAGCAAAGAAGATTAATTAAAAGAGTACAAGGGGTATTCCAACGCATTACAACACTAACAATTACAAAACCAAAAAAAAAAATGGAATGGCCTAACAAAACCAATAACATCAACCACTTAAACTTAGAAACCAATAACTCCAACATGAAATAAAGAAAGAAAAGGAAGGAATGACTAAACTTAAAAGACAATACCCATTAAAACATGAAATGAACTTGAACCACCATGGCGTGATAGACAATGACATCTAAGGTAGAAATAACGCCAATGGAGCAGCCGAAAAAACTGTGGCTGACAACAAAAAGCCAATGAACAACAGAAGTCACCTCCCAACAATACTTGTTCCAATTAAGGACATATGTAAGAACTATTGTCCAACAGCTAATACTTCCAAACAAGGTAAAAAAGAACCCCCAAGACAGCAACAACAACTTCCCACTAGAACCTGTAATATACATAATCATCTACATATTAGTAGTAACACCAGAATTGTAACCCTCAAATAAGCAAGAAATTGGAGAAGACACCCAGGATGAGAATGGATAAACAAAAGACAAATCCTTACAACATAACCAATTCCAAGATCTAATTTTAATGAGATCGAGCAATTCAGTTGGACTTATCAACTGTGTAGAAAAAACCATTACATTCCTAACCAGCCACAGAGACCAAATTGTTACCATCCATAAAATAGACCACTTGAAACGATTATTAGCAGAACAACATGTAAGGCCTATAAACTGAGCAAAATTTCCATGACCAGTATTATGCAAAACAGCCGAGAAACCAAGTCAATCCATACACAACATCCAAATAGAGTATGCAAAAATGCATTCAAAAAGTAAGTGGGTAGTAGTTTCCACAGACTCCCCACACCAAACACAACTACCTGCTGACAGTAGAATAGCCTTCCTTTTAATTAAATTTTGTTTGATGGGATTCTGTCTAATAACACCTTCCAAGAAAAACCTGAAACTTTTGAGGGAACAAGTTTTGACCAGAGAAAATTGTGAAGAGGGAACTCTACAAAAATACTATCATTGATAATAATTTTGTAGGCAGAACGCACGGAATACACCTCTTTGGAATTAGCCTTCCAACTCCACCTATCAATATGATTAACCTTAAACAATACTGAATTTGATTCAGCCTGCAAAAGAGTTAATTGCTTAATCTCCCAATGGAAGAGACTCCTCTGCCACCGCCAATTCCAAACAACTCTCTTATTCCTCTATACAAACATATCAGCAACTAACACATCCTTATTAACCGCAATAGAAAATAATCTATTATATCGATCACACAAAGCACTCAAACCACACCAAATAACCCTCCAAAAAGACGTAGATTGACCATCCCCCACTACCCGAGCACATGTATTAGAAAACCACTCATGAGTAAACCTAGGATCACTCTTAAGACTCCACAAATCAATCCACCAATTAGACCCCTTAACACCATTAATTGTATACCTTCCCCCCACATCCCCATATATAGAGGACACCACCCCTTTCCACAACCTATTTTTTCCACCAACAAACTCCATCTCCACTTACCTGAAAGAGCAAAATTAAATGCTCTCAAATCTCTCAAACCCAGCCCCCCATGTTTTCTTTCCCTACAAACAACCTCCCAAGATACCCAAGCAATCTTATTATGACACTTATTCCCCTCCCCCCAAAAGAAAGTTCCGAAATAAAGCTTCAAGTTTAGAAATTATACCTTCTGGAGCCTTGAAGAAAGAAAGTAGATCGAGATTGAGTGGAGAATGGACTTAAAGAGGACACAACGACCACCAAAAAACAAGCTTTTAGATTTCCATTTAGACAACCTCTTCTACACCTTATGAATCACCGGCTCCCAAGTCTTCCTATTCCATGGATTTGCTCCAATTGGAATTCCAAAATAACAGAAAGGAAAGACATCCACTTTACAGTTAAGGAACTGAGCCTTCAGTTGTAATAATTCAAGGGGAACATTAACACCAAACAACTTGCTTTTAAAAAAGTTTACTTTGAGACCCACAACCAACTCAAATAGTTGCAGAATTGATTTGATGGCCCAAGCATTATGCATTGAGGCTATTGGCTTAATTGTCAGTGTCACCCTTAGGATTCGATGGGCTTAACATCCCAACCCATGGCGCCTATAATAGGCGCAACCCCTTAAGCTAGATGCGGCTCTGGGTAACATCCCCTTAAGGAACTAAAGTTGCGCCCTTGCTAACAGCTATAGCTTTTGGCCTAGTGGTAAGCGTTTGATCCAACAAGTGGTATCAGAGCAAGGTCATGAGTTCGAATCCCCCGGGTGACACTGGGGGGGAGATTGTTGGCTTAATTGTCAGTGTCACCCTTAGGATTCGATGGGCTTGACATCCCAACCCATGGCGCCTATAATGGGCGCAGCCCCTTAAGCTAGATGCGGCTCTGGGAAACATCCCCTTAAGGAAATAAAGTTTCGCCCTTGCTAACAGCTATAGCTTTTGGCATAGTGGTAAGCGCTTGATCCAACAGAGGCTGCCCCCAAAAAATGGTATTATCTGCAAATTGTAAGTGAGATAGGAACACTGGCCTAGTTCCAGCAGAATAGCCATTGAATATTTGATTATCAATCGCTTTGCACATCATAGCATTTAAGCCTTCAGCAATAATTAGAAACAAGAAAGGGGCTAGCGGATCCCCTTGCCGCAACCTCCTACCCACACTAAACATCAGGCTTCAAGATATCCCAAAAGTCCTTTATAAAGTTAAAATTAAATACATCTGGAAGACTCATAGTGATTATTTATCAAAGAATAACTCTGGTTATCAAATGATTGAACAACCGGGAACAATTTACTTACGATACTTAGTTGACATTCATAAAAAGTATCTAATGAATTATGAGTTCAATACATCCTGTTTAGCAGAAAGACGGATATTCCTTGCTCATTATCAGACAATCACTTATTCACAAACCCTGTGTGTGGCTAATAGTTTTCATTTCCCATCTCATGGGAAACCCTTTTCGCTCCGCTTAGCCCTACCCCCCTAGGGGTATTTTAGTGATAGGTTCTATAGGAACTGGACGATCCTATTTGGTCAAATACCTAGCGACAAACTCCTATTCTTTCACCTTCAACTTTCAAAGGTTGGTCGTGACCAAGATTGCTCCTGAAAGTGTGATTCAAAGAATCCCCTAACTGCAATCTTCATTTCAGAAGGTTGTAAATACCTCTCATTATTAATCAATAAAGAACGAATCCCATTCTGCAACCTCCTTTTATTTATGCAAACATGAAAATACTTACTATTGGCATCTCACTCACGTAACCACTTTAACCTAGATTTCTGAAATAGCAATATGTCCTTCAAAGACTTGAAATGACATATTTGAGCTCTCAATTCCCTCATTTGACTAATTTTTACCCCCTCAAGAGAGGACTCTTCAGCCTTTATATCGAGCACATTTGCACAATTAATAACCTCACTAATTTTAGAATCCAAGTGCCCGAAAGACTCGTTGTTCCATTGAAGAATCCTCTTCTTCATTTCCTTTAGCTTCTCTTTTAACACAAAAGATGCTCTGCCTTCAACATGCAAATCCCCCCACTGATGAAGAACAAATTTCTTATAAGATGGGTCACATCCCCAACAATCAAGAACTTTGAATGGTTTTGGACCCCAATTAATATTCTCATTTTTCAGCAAAATAGCACAGTGATCCAAGATACCCCTCTTGAGACCCCAGTGTGATGCATTACTCCACTTAGTCACTCATGCATGTGAAACCAGAAACCGATCAAGCCTGCTCATAGATGACCCATCGGCTTTATACCATGTATATTTTCTCCCTATTAATGGAAGATCAATCAATTCTGCTGCTTCAATAAATTCAATGAAAGAACAAATATCCTCCCTTCTCCAAAAAGTTGTTGATCCTCGCCTTTCCGCCTCAGATTTTACAATATTGAAATCCCCTCCAAAACAGCACACCTCTCCCCCACGACTGCACTTAAAATCAACTAGTTTTAACCAAAGTTTCTTTTTACCACTAGTATCACAAGGTGCATACACATTTAGAATACAACACCAAATTTTTTTCCTCCCCCACCACCCACTTACTGCTATAAAATGGGAATCATGAAAAATTTCCCCCGCAGTAAAACAATCTTTTCGCCACATAGTTAACAAACCCCCTGACATTCCCTCTGATGGACTATGTGTCCATTCAAAATCTTCCCTCCCACACAAATTATCCCCAATTTGTTCTTTTTTCATTTCTTGAATAAGCAAAAAATCTACATGTTCAAACACAATAAGATTTCTTATTTCAGCCTTCTTGCATCTTCCCATAATACCCCTTATGTTATAAGAAGCAATTATCATTAAAACTGGAAGATCACCAAAACAATACACAACACCCCTCCCAACAAATTCATTCTTCAACACCCCTTCCCACAGCTCTCCTATCTCTTAGTTCCAAGTTTTCCAAAATTTTAACAAAATACTGATCATCATCACCAGCAGTAGAGACTCCCAGACACTTCCCAATATCCCAAACATGCTCTGCTATTTTAGGTGGTCTCTAAGTAATAGCCTTAGAAGCAAGTATAATTTCAGAATCAAAATCAATGACATCACTAACCTTTGAAAAGAGGCACTGTTCTTCTTCTTTGGTCTTCCTCTCTTTTTCTTCATATTTTTTGTAACATCAAAATGGTTACTGCTCTTGATTTTTTTTTCAATAAAAGACCCCACATTAGACGCGTCATTAAGCTCCAGGATTGGCAGTTCACATAGCTGCAACTCATCTTCACTAATATGCAAAGTGCAAGGCTCAAGTTCACCACTACCATCAATCTGTGCTTGTGAGCTCCAGTGACTGGTCAAACCAAAAATCTCAACATTTGTTGTCATCCTCACATTATCAGGACCTAAAACTTCCTTACCTGTAGCTTTACCCAAAACGATATGGACTCCCCTAGGCTTCTTGTCTGCGCGTGAAGTACTGTGTAAAGACACCCCACATGAGTTTGCCAAACAATCACTACCATTTGGTCCCAAAATTACTACGATTGAATTGTCAATAGCTACCATGGAAACACCATTCTACAGTTCGTTAACAGAGGAGTCACAAATCCCAAAAACTTGACTGAATTGAGGTTGTACACTCATCGCATCATAGATCAACTGTGAACCAGCTACAATATTTGGCCGAACCGATTCTTTACGCAACCCACCCTCACGCTCCAGTAGCAAAGCCTCATCTTCAAGTAGATGATTTATTCCCATAGGATCCCCATCCACCGGCCCATTATTTGAGCGCTCATGTTCCAATAACTTTGCTTGCGCATCACCGACACATAATTGCTGCCCATAATATTTAATCAGGCCATGCCCAAAATGGGCCACTTGTGAGTCATCTAAATGGTGCGGCCCAACAATTGTCTCAAAGTCCACAACATTCTCATCTAATACAACATTGTCTGCCCCCAAAAGCTCGTGACACATCAGCGCTTTATTTGGAGACCCACACTCCAATAATTTGTTTTGCAAAGCAGCCACGTAATTTTGTATTTGCGGTCCAAAATCTAGAACCAGCCCAACCGCGACCTAGTGCGCACCAAAATAACTAATCTTTTGACCATTTTCAGCAGCAATCAAAAGCATGGAATCACCTTGATTCTCTCCATTATCATCACTTAATTGCTCGTGAGATCCACACCTTGAAATATTATTGCTATAATTTTGCTTCATATTAGAATCATTTTGAAATTCAAATTCAAAATCTTCTTCTTGACCCCCATAATCAAGCTTATCCCAAGTATCCGTATCTGAGGAAAACAGCTCGGAAGAACAATCACTTAAGCTTAGAGATGAGGCAATTTGCCTCCTATGTAAAACCTTCCATGGATCAACAAATGGTTCCTCAATAACCGAAATTGAAAAGAATAAATCATTAATCTTAACTCTAAGCATCCTGTTAATTGTCTCCTTTGAAGTTGTATGAATCAAAATATGTTCCACATCCAATCTATCTTTCTTTTCCGTGACCGTATCAATGGAAACATATCTCCCAAAATGAGATGCCAGCATACCAAAAAAGGGTTCTGTCCACACATGTACTAGAACACTGTGACAACACACCCATGCATATCTATCACATGCAACTTCACCATGTTGTGAAAATAGTTCCTCCAATTCTTTCAACAATTCAAGAAAATCTTCCACGGGATCCAGTTGAATTAGAACCAAGTCACCTCCCATTGGAATCACCTTTATTGATTGAATACCTTCAACTATAATTTTATCTTGTAATACAAAGACCTCATCAGCGTGATGGACTTGCCCCACATAGGTATTTTCCAACTATGCCATATCCTCTCTTACCACATAAAATTCTAAACCATTCCATTTATCATCATTAATAGATTTCATGGTCTTTTTTGGTTGCCAAACAGCATTGCCATTCCATTTAACTGCATCCACAAAGCTTTTCCCGCTCTTCACCCCTCCCATACTGCCCAATTTCACAAATTTGTGGTCATCTTGTTTTTTATTATTCACGGCATCATAAACTACCTCCTTCCTGTGAAATCTGGACATATTAACAAGTAGTTTATATGTGCCAATCCAAATTTGTCGCAATCGTTCTTCCAAAACATTAGGATTGGCATTGTCCTCGAATCGTAGAAACCCAAACCGATTACCCCTCTTGTCTCTCTTTTGTGGTATATAGACATCAACCACTCTTCCAAACCCCCATGATAAGTGAAAAATATATGATAATTTACTGCATAATTACTGCACTTATCAAGGGTAAAATAATAAATTTATGCCCCAAATTACCTCTTTTTAGTAATAAATACATATTTTGTAATTATTTGATTTGAATTTGAATATGATGCTATTTTGATAGAAAATCTGTTAATTTTGCAGATAAAATGGCAAGTTTTAAATGAAGAAACAAGATAACATTTATTTGAAAAGAGAATCTGCAACATAAGGATTTAAATGGCAGCTGATTAGGATAGGATCAACAATTAATTGGATAAGGATTCTGCAGATTTAATTCTAAATTCAAATTTAAGATCAAATCAGCACAAGATCAAGCTGAAAAGAGGGAAATAAGGAAAGCAGATCAAACAAGAATAAGATCAGGAAAAGATCAAGCTGAAAAAGAGGAAATCAAGGAAAGCTGGAACATGACTCACGCTCCACCTGCGCTAAGCGTAGGTGGAGCGCAGCATTTAAAATTGCATTCTGGATCCTGCGCTTCAAACGCCCTGAGCGCAGGATGAAGCGCAGGAATACAGATCAGTTTTTCAAAGGATTTCAAATCAGATTTCTTCCAGATTTCAGATGGCTTTCCAACCTCTATAAATAGAACCTTTTGCAAAGATCAGAGGGAGAGACGGCGGAGCAGAGCTGGAGCAGGAGAAAAGTGTGACAGTCTCTCCATTGGTTTGTTATGGCTACCATGAGCAGCTAAACCCTCTAATAAGATTGAATGTAGTCGATTCAATCCCCAATTGTATGTGAATTCTCTTTATTATTTATGAATCCCTGTTTTTATAATATTGGTGTTTCTTATTTGTTCTTAATGCTTAGCTTCCGCCTTTGTGCCGGAGTTATAGATTGGTTTTGTGGGGCACATTCGAGAGGTGGTTCTATAAAATCAATAGCAAGTTTGGGGGAGCCTAGACATAGGAAACTTGAATTCTGATTGGTAAAAACACTTAATTTGCGACTGTGGAGACCAGGGTGAATTAATACCATAAACAAATAGATCTTTAATCCGGGGTAATTTATCACTGTGGAGACCAGGGTAAAATAACTTTAATTTGTGCTTCAATATTATAATTGCATATTCATAAATATTATTGGGATTCAAATACGAAAGGGGTGCGATAGACGAAGTTCAATCCTAGTTCAAGTAACCTGCTCAACCTATCTCAATTTATTGTTTTTTTATTTATTATTGCAAACTACACTCATATCAAATATATTCTCTCACTTGATAGTTGTGACCGGTAGTATTTAAAATTGAACCGTTCCTTGTGGATACGATACTCTTACTTACAATTATACTGCTGAGGTTTTGGTACACTTGCCAGAAACTCAACAAGTATTTTCCACATTGAAAAAACCTTCCAAAGATCCTTTACTCCATATGTATCTGGAAAATTCGTGAAGAAATGCGCAACCCGGTCTTCATATCTAGCACTATTACATGTCCTCCTCCAACACCGTTCCCATTATCATCTTCTAGTGGTCTAGTGTCCTCTGAATCCCGTCGTGATCCCGATCCAGTGAATCTTTTTGTTTTCTTGTTTGAGCACTATCAGATAAGTTTGCATATATATGATTCCATGCAACTAATTAGGGGTGTTTATGGGACGAGTTGAAACTAGGGGTGTTTGCATATTGGATTGGATCGGTTTTGAGGGGGAAATAATCCAATCCAATAATTTCGGTTTTCTCATTTAATCATCCAATCAGTTTTGATTTTTTTTCAAAATTCAATCCAATCCAATCCAATTTTAATCGGTTTGGATTGGATTGGATTGGATTGTATTTCGATTTCTCAAATAAACTAAAAAAATGAAGTTATGAAAACAAAATTATGACATCATTACTAGTTTCTGAAATCGTTAATCATTTACAAATTTATAGCCGAAAAGTTATGCTTTGCCAAATTATTAATGTTTCTTGAACAAATAAGTTGTAACTTTAAATACTTAATTAGATATGAAAGTGGATCCCAATTCCATTGTCCATATAATAATATTTTCTTATGGTAACCCAATATGATAAAAACATGCAATTATCTTATCCCATCCTATAACATACAAATTACTTGATGGCTTCCAATCCCAAGATTGAATGTTATTCGTTAAATATAGTTGCACAATAATAATTTTTTTACATCATCACAAAAAATAATATCAATAATGATAATATATCAAAATGTTTAGAAAACTTTGGATCGGTTTGGGTTGGATTGATTCTCACAGGTAGATCCGAAATCCAATCTAATCTAATAAAAAATTTTGGCTTTCTGCGGTTTGCGATTTTTTCGATTTGCGATTATTTCGGTTTGCGATTTTTTGGATCGGTTGTTGCGGTTCTAATTAGATTGGATTGGATTTGAACACCCCTAGTTGAGATGGATTTTGCTTGTCCCTAACCCAGGCCTAATTTTTTATCAGGCCAATTTTATGGACCCAAACCCGTCCATATACCCGAAGAGACCCGATGATGTACGAATCTAAGTAAGACTGGGTCTGAGTGGGACAAGACCGGGTTGACCCGATATACAAGCTAAATATAATCGTGAAACAATCATATAGCAATGTTCAAAAGAAAATGGTTCATACAATTAATAAATATATTGCATACAATAGAATTCCTCTTAATGTATGCAAGATTTTTTACTTTTTTAAAATTTGGGACATTACTAAAATGATAATAACATTATATCACTATATAACTTTACGTATAGAATGTATTTTTAAAGGTAGATAGAGGAAACTTAGACTTTAAAACCCTATCTAGAATGGAAAAAAATAAGGTTATGGCTTTAAATAATAGAAAATTATAAGTAACAAATATTATATTTATATATAAAGGATGGGTCAAGTACCCCGAAGGTTAACCCGAACCCGTCTTCAACCCGATGTCGAGTCAACAAATGAAACCCGGTGAGACCCGATTTGTTTCTATTCTTTCTTGTAGGACAAGAACAGACCCGGCCCAAATAGGACGGGTCAAAGAGACAGACCGAGTCTTGAACACCCCTGATTAGGGGTATAAACAGGTCGGGTCGGGTTTGGGGTAAAACAGTGTCCGAACCAATGGAAATGCCTCGGTTTGGGTTGGGTTGGTTCGGTTCTGTCTGTTTCACTATTCAACTCGAACCGAACCAACCCGACCTTAAACGGGTTGACTCGGGTCGGGTCTCGGGTTTGGAATAATTTTTTTTATTTTTTCCAGATCACTAAAAAATCGTGAAAAAAAAATCTAAAAAAAAATCTAAATCATTATTTTTCATTATAAATGGGCCAATAAGGCTTAAATCACCTGCAACTTTTTATCAGAATGTCTCAATCCCAAACAACATAATAATTTATAGGGTAATAGTATGACAATAACATAAGCTTACAAGTGCAATTTTTTAATGACAATGCTTATAAGTGGGATTTTTTAACAAGAAGCTTATAAGTGCAGTTTTTTAATTCATAAGCTTACAACAGTAAGCTTATAAATTAACAACAGCAACATATTAAATAAAAAAACAATTAAGCACATAATAACTTCATTGGAATAAGAACCATAACTAGTGTGAGGACCAATAAGTATCTTTCGTCAGAGGCAGACAATTTGTAAAGGATATAATCAACAATGGATAATTATAGTCAAGGTATACTATAACAATCAACAATTAAAAGCAATTACATGTTGACCATTCAATCTATAGCTTCTGTTGTTGTTCCATGTTCATCCTGTAGATATACTCTCCAACCCCTGAAATAACAGTAAAGGTATACTATAAAAATTAAAGGGGTAACATGAATAATTATATCAATTCACAAACTTCTGTTAGGATCCCTCCAAAACACAGTATTCAAATTTATTGCCCAAATTATATTGCATAATCGTCAAAATCCATATTTTATTTTCTCCTTCTCTTGCTAGTTACAGGAATTTAAGAGCCATAAAAGAATCACTCAATATGTCTGAAAAGGTCAATCATTAGGTATTAAAGCATCACTGTAAGTCATGACTAAGGCTGCTGGTCATATAGCAGCTTGTAAAATGAATAGAGTATAATATATAAATTTGACACTAAAGAAGAATGTGCTTGAGAATTGTGATCAGCATATAATGAACAATTCAGCCCTATTTTGGAATTTTTAATTAAGGATAAAACATAGAAGAGTTTATATAGTCAAAGCTACATTAAAATGCATTACCTCTCTGCAGCTCGAATAACAAGCCTTCCTACGACACTGCGGACTATGTTTGATTGTGGCTTTTCCTTCCCATCAAAAGATTTTGGAAGTCCAATTATAAATTCATCAGCCTCCTACAGTTTCAAGATCAAGTTATATCTAAGGCTATGTGCCCACAGAGAAACAGATCCTTATCCACCAAATTTTATGCACTACAAGAGGCAAAATTGAGTTCCATTTTTTTTTCAGACCCTTTAAACCCCCCCCCCCCAAAAAAAATCTCCAGGAAATATTGATTTTTCTTCAGACCCTTTAAACCCCAAACAAACAAATATCCAGGAAATATTGATTCCAAAGTTTTGCAACTATAGATTAAAAATAAAGTTTTGCAACTATGTTTACAAAATGGACAAAAAACTCAAAATTAAGTAATAAATTGATTGTTCAATTCAACCAAAATTCACAAAAACTTTAGTAACAAAACATCATAACACGATAGAAATACATACTGATAAGGTAACAGAAATATGGCCAGCAAGAGTCAGAAAGAAAGCATGAATTTTTACAGTTAAAGGGCGAATGGAGAAGCCTTTGCTGAGGGAAAGGCTCGTGCGAGCCATTCCTAAGTCCACTCCAAGGGTGAATCCTCCTCTCCACTGTGGTTCTCTCTTCCTGCGAAGGGTATTTGGGGGAAGTTCATCCAAAGATATTGCTTTACTCTGCTATACCGATTTTTACCCTTTTGGGCCCAACACAGTTCCACAAAAGATGGTCTTTTGTAACATTTGGAGGTGAACAACAGAGGAAGAGTTTCTAGGGTGGTAAAGGTAGCAACAAAAGATGGTCTTTTTGTAACACCCCTTTTGCTTCAAAAAGTTCAAATTAAATTGCTGGTTTTTGTAGAGAGGCTGTACCTGAGAAGGAATCAGAGCAGAAAGCAGGATCTGAGCGCGGGAAGAAGGAGATTGTGTGGCGGCCTGAGCTCTGCAGATCCAGACATGATCGAAGAAGATGATGAGGGAGTGTAGAAAGCCAGAAAAGATCGACCTTACGGAGGAGCACGAGGCCGGTGACAAGAGGGAGAACGGCGGCGACGCACAACAATGAAGTGAGTGAGTGGGGGAAAGGGAAGCTAGGGCATACAGGAGAGGAGAAAAATGAAAGAAAAGGACCCTGGCTCTCAGCTACAACGCATGCGTACAACTAACTTGGTTCGGGTTCGGGTAGCTCGGGTTCGCAATATAGAAACCAGATACCCGAACCATTGAGGTTCGGCTTTGCTTGAAAATTACCCGAACCGACCCGTGACCCAACCCAACCCGTTTTTTTTTTTTTTCAGGTTGGCGGGTCAATCCAAACCCGCTTACACCCCTACCCCTGATAAGGGATGTGTATCAAGTGGGAGGTGAGGGGAATTAATTTTAATTAACTATATATACAAAATTATTTACATAAATTTTATTTTAATTTTCTATTTATGGTGTATAGTGACGTGTGTGAACTGTGATCAGCCATAAGAAAGATACAAATTTCCCCTCTTTGTCAGCTTTACCAAGATACAAAATACTCAATACTCAATAGTCAATACCATATAAAGTATAGAGTATAATATGGGAAACAATCATCCTTTAAAAAAAGTACTCTCTCACTCTCTCAGGATTATTAATCAGTAACTACCTATCGTCATTAATGACGCTTTTAAAGATACATTATTATTATTATAAAGTCATGAACATGTGGTTTCTCATCCCCATATGCCACTACCTACTATCCTTATAATAAGCCTCACCACATGCTATCATATTCATATCAGTAATCAGTAATCACCAAAGTCCCAACCCTGACCCTTTCTTTTTCTGTTTTCTGCCCCCACCACCCCACACTCCCAATCCCGCGCGCACTCTTTCTTATGCCTATAAATCCATAATAGCATTTGCAACAACATTCAATAAACAAGAGGTTGGTTTTGGAAGCTAGCACAATAAGGCAGAAAAATTAAAAGCCACCCCAGTGGCCAGAGAATCTTACTGTTGGTTTTTCTGAGGAAAAAAAAAAAGAAAAGAGTATTGGGGTGGCAAATGGGTGGGGATCAGAACACTCTTTCCATGGTTGAGGAAAAGAAGAAGAAGAAAGAGAAAAATGGCTCTTTTCGTTCCATTTTCATGCATGCTGATGGCCTAGACTGGTTTTTCATGATTTTGGGTTTGTTTGGGGCTATTGGTGATGGCATAGGCACCCCTCTGGTGCTGTATGTCACTAGTGAAATTATGAACAATATTGGCGGTTTTTCTAGCCCAACAAGCAACTCTTTTGTCCATAACATCAATAAGGTTCTCTCCCTCTCTCTTTTTTTCTCACATAAACATTGATACACAGAAGAGATAACATGAAATTAATAGGAGTAGCTAGCTTATTTGATTGGTTTTTGGCTTTATTAACTTGTGATGCAGAATGCAATTGTTTTGTTATATTTGGCTTGTGGCTCTTTTGTTGCTTGCTTCCTCCTCGGTGAGTTTTAGTTTTGCTATATGGTTTTGGTTTTGATTTTGATTTTGACTTCTCTTTAATTTGTATGATACACAGGTATTAATTAACATTATTACCCTCTTATCTTGACTTTACTTTTGGGGGAACTTTCAGAGGGCTATTGTTGGACAAGAACAGGTGAAAGACAAGCTGCAAGAATGAGAGCCAGGTATTTAAAAGCAGTGCTTAGACAAGAAGTTGCATACTTTGATTTGCATGTCACAAGCACTTCTGAGGTCATCACAAGTGTCTCTAATGACAGCCTTGTAATTCAAGACGCTCTTGGTGAAAAGGTATCCAAAAAAATTCATTGTTTTCTTTTTCTTTTTTGTTTTAAAAATTTGATTTTTAATTACATTTGTGACATTAACAGTTAATTTTTTCTACTAGGTTCCAAATTTTTTGATGAATGCATCAATGTTTATTGGGAGCTACATAGTGGCTTTTGCATTATTATGGAGATTGGCCATTGTGGGGTTCCCTTTTGTGGTTCTACTTGTGATCCCTGGTTTTATGTATGGGAGGACTTTGATGGGGTTGGCTAAAAAAATCAGAGAAGAGTATAATCTAGCTGGTACAATAGCAGAACAAGCAATATCTTCCATCAGAACTGTCTATTCCTTTGTGGGGGAAAGCAAGACCATAGATGCTTTCTCTGATGCTCTACAAGGGTCTGTTAAGTTGGGCTTGAAACAAGGCTTAGCTAAAGGCTTAGCCATAGGAAGCAATGGTGTTGTTTTTGCTATATGGTCTTTCATGTCCTATTATGGTAGCAGAATGGTCATGTACCATGGTGCTAAAGGTGGAACTGTATTTGCAGTTGGAGCATCCATAGCTCTTGGTGGATTGTAATTACACCTACCCTTAATCTCATTCCATTCAATTCATCTCAAAAAAAGTTTCATAATTTTTGAGCAATTATATAATTGGTACTATTTTTATTATTATTTTCTCTTTGTGACAGAGCTCTAGGTGCTGGTTTATCCAATGTGAAGTACTTCTCAGAAGCAAGTACTGCAGGAGAACGCATAATGGAAGTGATAAAAAGAGTCCCTAAGATTGATTCTGATAATATGGCTGGGGAGGTGCTGGAGACTGTGTCAGGGGAAGTGGAATTTGACCATGTTGAATTTGTGTACCCATCAAGGCCAGACAGTGTGATCCTGAATGATTTTTGTCTAAAGATTCCAGCAGGGAAAACAGTGGCCTTGGTGGGAGGGAGTGGCTCAGGAAAATCTACTGTGATATCACTTTTGCAAAGATTCTATGACCCAATTGGGGGAGAGATATGTCTTGATGGGGTGGCTATTCATAAGTTGCAACTCAAGTGGCTGAGGTCTCAGATGGGTTTGGTTAGTCAAGAGCCTGCTCTGTTTGCAACAAGCATTAAGGAGAATATACTTTTTGGAAGAGAGGATGCTACAGAGGAAGAGGTTGTGGAAGCTGCAAAAGCTTCCAATGCTCATAATTTTATCTCACAATTACCAGAAGGGTATGATACTCAGGTGAGTGCTACTTGTCATTTGTCCACTAACCCAATATATGATGAGTGTTACTGTGGAATCAGGATGATTGTGTCACGGCAATCTATAATGATTCCTACTAGTGCATCATTCTACATATGGCAATTCAGGTAACCAAATATGCATGTTTTTAATCATTGATGAAAATTCAGCATTAAAAAAAGAGTAAAGGAAAGGTTTGTTTTATATTATATAAAAAATTAAGTTATCGATTGGCACGGTGAGTTTTCAATTTTTAATTTTTAAAAACTTTCAATTGATTTTTTTATAACTAAAAATCAAAAATTGAATATTTTTTTTTATTTTCAAAATAACTAAAATCTAAAATTGAATATCTCTTTTTGTGATTTTTAAAATAATAACAAAAAAATATATTTTTAAATTTTGGTTTTGAGTTAAAAAAATTAATTTTAAATATTTAAAAATCACAAACTGAAACTAATACTTCTGAAAAAAAAAAAAACTTAAGTCAAATAGATCCTATATTTTCTAATGGTGAATTAAGCAAATGAGACATGTTTCCCATTTACTGAAAGAAATTGGATAAAGAATTTTAAAATTCTCAAATTATAAAATCAATTACGAGTGATAATTAAATAAAGAATTTAGTATGAGATAAATTATAAATAATAATATAAAAAAATATTAAAATTCTCTCTCAATGCATATTACTAGGGGTGTTCGCGGATTGGATTGGATTGGTTTTGAGGGAAAAATCATCCAATCCAATAATTTCGATTTTCTTATTTAATCATCCGATTGGTTTTGATTTTTTTTCCAAATCCAATCCAATCCAATCCAATTTTAATCGGTTTGGATTGAATTTCGGTTTCTCAAATAAACTAAAAAATGAAGTTATGAAAGCAAAATTATGATAAAAATATGCAATTATCTTATCTTATTCTATAACATACAAATTACTTAATAGCTTCCAATCCCATTATTGAATGTTATTTGTTAAATATAGTTACACAATAATAAATTTTTAACATCATTACAGAAAAATAATATCAATAATGATAATATATCAATATGTTCATAAAACTTTGGATCAGTTTGGATTGGATTGGTTCTCATAGGCAGATCCGAAATCCAATCCAATCCAATTAAAAATTTCGATTTTTTGCGGTTTGCAATTTTTTCGGTTTGCGACTTTTTGGATCGGTTGTTACGGTTCCAATTGGATTGGATTGGATTTGAACACCCTTACATATTACTTAAAAATTTTCCTATTTATCATTTAAATCTATTTATCATTTAAAATTCTTTCTTTTACTTTGCAATAAAACAAAAAAAAAACAACTAATAGTTTGTTGGTCCACGTACATAAAGCACCTCATCTTTCCTTCCAAGTTGTATAACTGCAAATGGCTTTTAAGAAGCAAATTCCATAAATGGCCGGCACCTTGACCCTATAATTTCCGATCAAATTATCACCACATAGCATCTCTTTCAAAACAATCAATACACTATCCTATCCTATTAAGTACAACTCATAACCATAAGAAAAAATATTAAAAAAATGTTTAAAAAACTCCGGCATACTTACACACATGTACATAGTTATATATTATTTATAATTGAACTTGTATGTAAAAAAATATATGATGTGCAAACAATTCAAAACATTTATTTGTAAAAAATGCTTGAGATTTTCTATTGCTTACACGTAAATTATTAACACTAATCAAACATGAGTTGGGTAGTTGAAGCAGTAAGAAACATTGTCTATTCACATATGTTCCCATATTATACAATAGTTTTATTTTTATTTGCTAGCTAATCTATATGAAAGTGACTCGTGGAGTCATGGGAAGATGCAAACTAACTCAAGCGAAGTATATATGCATGGACATCAATCGCTGACTTTCCCTAAATTAATAAACAATTACTTGCACCTTCACAAGTCCTCTTATTACTCTACCACCAGTTTCTCCAATCGATTATTAATTTATTTATTCCCTCCTCGTTTATATTATTGCACAAATCGTGACAACACAGTTTCTAGTAATCCCTGGATAGAACCTCTCCCACATACGTTCGATTATTGTATAAATTCAGTGTAGCTAATTTAAGTGCAATGAACTTATGAAGGATCATTAATATTTTACTAAACACAATATTTCTTTGATAAAAAATAATGATGTAACTGTCAATAATTTCTAGTATCATATAGAAAGACATTTCCCTTCCTCAAAATACTTATTCATTTCAGGGTTTGACTCTTTTAAATTAAATAAGTAATGATTAATATTTTATGTATATATAATATAAGTAAAAATACAAATTTATTTACAAAAAAAATGTTACATGCTTACAGGTTGGGGAGAGGGGAGTTCAAATGTCAGGGGGACAAAAACAAAGGATTGCAATTGCACGAGCAATAATAAAAAGACCAAGAATCCTTTGCTAGATGAAGCAACAAGTGCACTTGATTCTGAATCCGAACGAGTCGTGCAAGAAGCTTTGGACAAAGCCGCAGTGGGACGCACCACCATCATAATCGCTCACCGTTTATCCACCATCCGAAACGCAGATGTCATTGCTGTCGTTCAAAGTGGGAAGGTCATGGAAATGGGATCACACGACAGCCTCATTCAAAACGACAACGGTCTCTACACTTCACTCGTCCGTCTCCAACAAACAGACAAAACCAAAAACGAACAAAACGACACCATCACCACAACCACCCTCTCTCACCCTCACCCTTCGTCTATCTCAAATAGAGATAGCAATGTTCAAAACACAAGCAGTCGTAGACTCTCCCTCGTGAGTCGTTCAAGCTCCGCAAACTCAATGGCTCGAGCTTGTGATGATGTCGCTGAAGAAGCTATTACTGAAGATGATGATAAGAACCAGAACCTGCCTGTTCCTTCGTTCCGAAGATTGCTTGCATTGAACTTACCGGAGTGGAAGCAAGCGTGTTTCGGGTGTTTGAATGCGGTTCTGTTTGGTGCGGTTCAGCCTGTGTATGCATTTGCGATGGGATCGGTGATATCTGTTTATTTTCTGAATGATCATGATGAGATCAAGAAGCAAATCAGGATCTATGCGCTTTGTTTTCTAGGGTTGGCTCTGTTCTCATTGGCGTTTAATATCTTCCAGCATTATTGCTTTGCTTACATGGGAGAATACTTAACTAAAAGGATTAGAGAAAGAATGCTCTCCAAGATACTCACATTTGAAGTTGGATGGTTCGATCAAGATGAAAATTCCACTGGTGCTATTTGCTCTAGACTTGCCAAAGAAGCCAACGTGGTAAGTATTTTTATATTATTTCTCTTTAGGTTTTAAATTACAGTTACATAATTGCACAATATTGGGAACCACCGAACAACTTATAGGGATTGTTCCAGCTTAACAGTAAGGGGCATTTTCAGCAAGACATGATCTTGAGTTTGAGTTCGAGTTCTGGATACACAGTTTTGGTTTGCAGGCATTGGGCTTGCTTGTTCCCAGAGCCTCACGTTTTGTACTTGGGCTTTAGACTTTTGGTATGGTGGTAAACTTATTTTTCATGGGTATATCAGTGCTAAGGCACTGTTTGAGACTTTTATGATCTTGGTGAGCACTGGGAGGGTTATTGCTGATGCTGGTAGTATGACCAATGACCTTGCCAAAGGATCAGATGCTGTGGGCTCAGTGTTTGCAATCTTAGATAGGTACACAAAAATTGAGCCTGATGACTTAGATGGGTACAAGCCTGAAAAGATAACAGGCAAGATAGAACTCCATGATGTTCATTTTGCATACCCAGCAAGGCCTAATGTAATGATCTTCCAAGGCTTCTCAATCAAAATTGATCCAGGCAAATCAACAGCATTGGTGGGGCAAAGTGGGTCTGGTAAATCAACAATCATAGGCTTAATAGAGAGATTTTATGATCCACTTAAAGGGACAGTGACTATAGATGGGAGAGACATAAAATCATATCACTTGAGATCACTGAGGATGCACATTGCACTTGTGAGCCAAGAGCCAACACTGTTTGGTGGGACCATAAGGGAGAACATTGCATATGGAGCATCTAGTAAGATTGATGAAACTGAGATCATAGAGGCAGCAAGGGCAGCCAATGCTCATGATTTCATAGCAAGCCTAAAAGATGGTTATGACACATGGTGTGGGGATAGAGGAGTGCAACTCTCTGGGGGTCAGAAGCAGAGGATTGCAATAGCTAGAGCTATATTGAAGAACCCTGAGGTGTTGCTGCTGGATGAAGCCACCAGTGCCCTTGATAGCCAGTCAGAGAAATTGGTGCAAGATGCTCTAGAAAGAGTTATGGTGGGGAGGACCAGTGTGGTGGTGGCTCATAGGTTGAGCACCATACAGAACTGTGATCTGATTGCTGTGTTGGATAAGGGAAGGGTGGTGGAGAAAGGGACCCACTCATCTTTATTGGGTAAGGGACCAAGTGGTGCTTATTACTCTCTGGTAAGTCTGCAGAGAAGACCAACCAACACTATTGCTTACTCTGCACAAGAAATCAGCTAACAAAACCAAACCAAATAAGTTGCCATGTATCTATCTGCTTGAGATTACTATAAGACCTCTTTTTGGAGTTTGAGGGGAGATAGCTACAAAGAAGAATGATGGGGCTATTGTGGTGATAGGTGCAAAGCAAATTGAGCTGAAGCAGATCAGGGAAAAGAGGGCCTAGGGAAGGTGTGGTTCCCCAAACTTCCAAAATTTTCCATATATAATTATCTAAGTTGGTGGTCCCCAAACATAGCACAATTCCCATATTAATTATATATATATATATATGCTTATATTGTATGATAATTAAATCTCCTTTGACTGTGTAGTCTTTTGTCTCAGTTTCCTAAGGTTAAAATCCTGTCTCCACCCTTGAAACCAAGGGAAGGTGGGGAGATGACACTCTTAGGTTGTGTTTTCTTTCTTATTTGCAATCTGTATTAATGCCTAACGTCATTTATGCTTAAATGTATATATGTATGGATGGATGTATTCCAACATGAAGTAGAATGCTTCCTAACAACTTTGTCTATAATTTTCTTTCTGCTCTAGTGGTTGATATCATTTCCATTCAAAATGATCATAGGAGATATTTTTCGAAAACAGTGCATCAATAGTTGATTGAGGAATTGTTGTATTTTATCAATAAACATACCTCACTTTTAGGAACTTGAACCAGAGAGAAGATTTCTCATTCCCAAAACACCATCAGAAGGCTATTCCTAATTTTGGCTACTAACAACAAGCAAGAATTGCTCAGTAAAAATGCATTTGAACATTAAGTGAACAGGACGTGTGGAATGTGAAGGCATCGCAGACATAAAGTGGAGCCTTGCTGATGCCAACGTTTTCACAATTTCATGCATCTAAAACTCAAGTGATGCATCTAAAACTCAAGTGGGTCATTGCTCGTTACTTTACCAAGTCTTCTTCATGATTATAAAATGATCAATCTTATCCATTAAGCCATGAGAGAGAGAAAAATGAAAATAACAATACTCAACATATACATTATGCAGCAAACTATAGGAGTAGCCAAAATGTCGCGTGTGAGACTCAAAATATTTACAGAATCCAATGTATATCTCCTTCCATTTTCATGTGAAAATTCAAGTACTTTTCATAACAAAAATAAAATCGCCAAATCAAAGATTCTTAGGTTGCTATTCAAAGACTCTTATAATAAAAAAGTATGGATGTGAAGTCTATTCAACTTTTTAACAGATGTTAGTAATCAACTGCAAAGGTTTTGTGTTACCTAAAGTAAAGGGTTCCAATCAGTATAAGGACACAAATCATTGTTAGGTGACATTTCATGTTAATTCCATTAACAAAAAGTGAATATAAATTATTTAGTAGGACTAGCGTGAGATTTCATCAAAAAAGAAAAAAAAAAGTAGAGAGAGTGAGTTAGCATTCTTCTTACAAGAAAAAAAGAAAAAGAAAGTTGCGCATTCAATGCTCAAAAGTCTCCAATCAAGCACCGCACCCTGTTCTTGTGCTCCACAGCTCCACCCCAAGCCAACATTTTATTGATTTTATCCCCTTCTCAATCTCTGGTCTTGTTATTCTTTTTTTTTTTTTTGGAAATAAATAAATATTATTGCTATTCTTGTTATATTTTTTTTTTTGGGTCCAACTGATTCTTGTTATTCTTATTTGGATTGGTTTTGTAATTTTGTTATTGCTAATTTGGGCTGTTTACCTTGATTTGGGCTAACTCCTATGAGAGTTTTTTGTGAGGGAGTTTTTTTTTCCTTTTCTGCTTTGGTCATTAAAAATTAATTGTTGGATTAAGTTGACTTAAATATAAATAAATATTTGAGTAAAAGTATATTTAAGTGAAAAAATTAAATAACTAAAGTTTGTTAGTGTGTAAATTCTTATTAATTTGAACTAAAACATAGATTAAATTTTGAAATTGTATAATTTTTTTAATAGTATATATAGATTTATAGAGTCTTATTAGTATTAGTTACGTTATGATTTATATATAAAATATTTGATAGGTGAATTATTTGTTATTATATTTATTATATATTATATATGTTTTTAAACTTTATTTACTACCTCCTTATAAATAGGTGCTTCTATCTATACCATTTGTACATAATCCCTAACTTTTCCCAACACTTACTTTTTCTTTAATTTTTTTAGAGTTTCCAAGAACTCGACATTTGTTGGATAATTAGTCAGAAAGCACTAAGCACTTTTAAATCTCTCTCTAACTTTCTAACAGGTAAAACTAACAAAGATCGAGTTGAAGAGTAGATGAGCCTTATAAGTCAATGACATTCTCATTGCATGACCGTCCTAAAGGAAAAAGATAATATTAAGGCTAAAAAAAATATGGGAGTGGGCTCCTGGTCTATGACTTGTCATTACATTTACCATGCAACAGCAACTTCCTACACATTCACTTTTTGTCATGCTAGCTCAGGCCAATGCTAGCTCCAAAATAGTTATTATTTATATTGCAGTCATAGCATCTTTCAAAAATGACTTCAAATGCTTCAAGAACTCTAATGACCACAATTACGGCATATATCATTTGTTATGCTATACAACACAACTGAATCAGTTTATTGCTGCTCCATGCATTTCTCATCATAAGACTGCTTTGAGAGTACTAGGAGAAACCACCAGGTCAGGTCCTCTTTTTCTTGCTGATTATGATTTGCAGTTCAGGGTTTCAGTGACAAGAATTGGGCAAATCATGTGATAAATGGGCCAACTGTCCAGCCCAACTCAGATGTTGTCAAGCTCAGAATCTTGGGCTTACTCACATTATTTTAGGAGAATTCATTTTTACACATTTTTTTTAATATTAAATATCTAAATTTATTTCTTTCTCTTCCTCACTAGGACACCACCCTTTCCCTACCTCTTTCTCCCTCCCACTATTAATAATCCTATTCAAAACTTCTAAATTAATCATTCCCTTTTATATTATTTTCTCTCCCTTTCAAATTTTACATTGATGATGATTCAGTTGTTGCAATAATCATATTCAAACCTAAATCATGTAACGTTAAATCGTTGAATCCATGCTTTATTATCTTCCGAAAAAGTTTATCGAAAACTAATTTATGGTAATTAACGACAATAAGTTGTTGGTAAGTACCAACATTCTGATATTTAGCAGCAATTTATTGTTGGTAGTTATCGGAAATTAATTTCTGATATTTAGAAAAAAAAATATATTACTGTTAATAAAATGCCAATTAGAGGGTGTCACAGCCTAATGTGGTATCAGATTCTTTTTTCCGGTATTTGACACTATTATTGTCAATAAATTGCCAATTGTCTCTAACTTGCCAATAAGAGGAAGAGGAAGAGGAAGAGGGAGGGGGAGGGGGAGAGCGCATTGAGTGGGGATGGGGAACATGAACAAAAATGGTGTTTGTAAGTGAGAGATTAGATGGAAAAAATATAGTGTTTTTAGAGAGAAAAAATGGGTGAGGGTCATGTAGGGAGGAGAGAGAGGAAAGAGTTTAAATTAAGAGGGTATATATTTTAGGAAATAAGAATTAATGAGGGAGAGGCCGTTGAGATGCATAGGATTGAAAATGGGATGTGTGAAACCAATTCCCTTATCTTAAGTGTAGTTTAATTAAGCTTAGGCTTATGCTACATTTATGTTGTAGTTGGCAATAGTGGAATTCAATTATGCACAAATCTCGATGTTGTTGATTGCTTTGATTTTTTTCTTTTAATTCTTAAGAATTGATTTTGCACTATGTCAAACTAAAAAGCAAACAAGCAGCCTCCGTTTGGATACGTTGCACAACAATACCAAACTCGGTTTCATGGAATTAATTTCAAATCAATCCATTCCACGTGGACTGTGCTGGACTTAGCTCAATACCATTCAAGGAACGTCTCCCTTGTGACCATTTAACCTTCTATTTTAGATTAACGTACATTCACATTCACCATTAAACATTCTTAATCCTCTTGGGTTCAAGACCCATTTCCTCTTTGGACCGAAGTCCCCTTTGATTTTCTCTTATACATTCACACATTTATACATATTAAGTTCATAGAATAGAAATAATTATGATCACATATGTTCCTCAAGCCTTTAACCTATAGGGAAAGGAAAATAGGGGAGGGTTTACAACATCTGTCTTCTTCCTCAAACCCTAACAATCTCAAATCCCTAAATGTTCTTTCTATTCAACCATTCATTCAATACATACATCATTTAATGCAAGTACAAGCAATAAAGAAGAGGGAGATAGAAGGGGGAGCCTAAAAGAGTTTACACACAGGAATGGAGTGAGTGGGTGAACCACACTTACCTCAATCAGGGGAAATAGGAAGAATGGAGGAATGGGGATGATGATGCCAAGCTCCTTCAAGGTGTGGGAGACCACCAACCAAGTCCTCTTGCTCTTTCTCTTCCTTTCTCTCTCTACACGTCTCCTGCTCTCTCTAAAGGGGGCAAATAACTTAGTTATTAATGCTCTAGCTGAAACAGCATTTTAAGCTGTTCGTGGGCTCTCGCTCAAGCGAGAATCTTCTCGCTTGAGCGAGAAAAAGGAGAATCGCATTCTCGCTCAAACGAGAGCTTCCTCGCTTGAGCGAAATTCGCTCCTAAAAATACCCCAACCTCTCTGACTTTGTCTCGCTCAAGCGAGAACCCTCTCGCTTGAGCGAGAGCAAGTCTTCTCGCGTGAGTGAGAGCAAGTCAGAGAGCAAGCTCAATTTTTGAATTGAATTGCACTTGGACAACAGGCTCTTGATCAAGCGACCATATCAGTAGCCAAATCTCTGGTTTTTACTGATATGCTCGCTCAAGCGAGACCTTCTCACTTGAGCGAGAACACCAGAATCCAGATTTCTGGTTTTTCACTCTTATCCCTATTTTCCCTTAATTCCTTTTATGAAAGCCTTTTCCCTTATTAATTTGGTTTATGCAATTACTGAAATTTGGGATGTTACAATCCTACCCCCCTTAAATTAATTTTGTCCTCAAAATTGTGTACTTAAAATTCGTTACCTGGCTGGAATAACTCTGGATGTTGGGTGCGGATGTCCTCTTCCTTCTCCCAAGTAGCCTCCTCCAAAGTCTGCCCCTCCCAACACACCTTCACCAAGGGGATAGCCTTGTTCCTTAGGGCTTTGACACTCTGGTCATTGATCCGTGCAGGCTGAATAGGAACGGTCAGATCATCCCTCAACTGTACCGACTCAGAACTTATGATGTGTGAAGAGTCGTGAACATATTTTCTAAGTTGGGAGACATGGAATACATCATGGATTTTGGACAAATGCGGAGGTGGGGTGATAAGTGAAAATCATATGATAAATTAGAGCACTTTTTAGTTCACTTATCAAGGATAAAATGGTATTTTTGCCCCAGTTTAATCCCTTTTTATTAAATATTAGATAAATTGTATTTATTAATCTTAGATTTGAATTTGATGCTATTTTGATAGAAATATTGCTGATTTTTGCAGAATTTTGCAAGGATTTGATTTGAAGGAAAGATAACATTAAATAAGGGAGATATCTGCAAGATTTGAAGTTTAATTGAAGGCAATAATGAAGATTTGAAGATTATTTGAGAGCAATTAATGAAGATATCACTGCCAATTAAACAAGGATTCTGCAGACAACCTTCCCAATTAAATCCAAGATGCTCAATAAATGCAAGATTTCATCAAGAAAAGGGAAACAAGGAAAGACAAATCAATCAAAACCAGTCTCGGGGAGAGATCAAGTTAAAAAGAGAAAGATTGAAGCTGCATGACGCATTCTGCGCTTCAACCTGCGCTGTAGCGCAGGGTGAAGCGCAAGTTACGAAGATTCTTGCCCTGTTGCCGTTTCTAGATAGATTTCTCCCCAATTTTCTTTGTCTTTCCTTAGCCTATAAATAGGACCCTCTTGCACCAGATCAGGTGTGCACGATTATTGTAATTCAGTTATATTCCAGTGATAATGCACCAGTTCTAATTTTAGAGTAGGAGAGGAGGAGCGCTTCACAAGGATTGAAGATGGTGATAACATCTTCGGTGGTTTGTATGGCTACCTTGTGTAGTTAACTCTCCATTAGGATTGAATGTAATCGATTCCATTCCCAAGTGTATGTTGAACTCTATCTATTTATTTATGCAGTTCCCTAGCTATAATATTGGTACTCTTGTTCTGTGCTTAATTCCTAACTTCCGCGCTTGCGCCGGAGTTATAGGCTAGTTTGTAATTAACGTTACGACTAGGATTGAGTTTGGGGGAGCCTAGACATAGGAAACTCAAACTCTGAGTGAATGAGAATACTCTGTTAACCAGTGACCGAAACATGGGTGTTGCTAATGATTGATGGGTAGTATGAGTATCCTAATGAAGGGCATCTAAAGGATAGGCATGGTCTAATGGATCGATAGCAAAGGATTAGTTGATTGTCAATCCAGGAAGCGAAACGTGGATGTATTCTAATGAGTGATGGGTAGTGACAATACTCTAGCGAAGGTGCGTCTAGAGGAGTAGGCCTCGTTTATCAATTAGTTCTTTTACAAATGGAATAAAGAAAGCATAATAAGCCGAGGGTAAGTCTGTCGCTTGGGAGAACTCGCATGGATTACCTTTGAGTGTGAGTGGCGCCTGGTAACTCGGGGTCTTAGCAATATAGTTTGTCTACAGTGTTATAGTTCAAAGCCTATAAATATTGGGTAGTCTCGACATACATGAGGGGTGTGATGAGATGAAGTTCAATCCTAATCCAAGTAAAGTGTCTCTAACTCTTCCTTTCTATTTCTATTGATTATTAATTTGCAATTTATATTTTCCGCACAAAATACTTTCATAAATCCGTTGTTCTCCCTTGATAAATAGATCACGACTATACGCGAATTGACTGTTCCCTGTGGATACGATAACTCTTCTTACTATTATACTACTGGATTTTTGGTTCGCTTACCAGAAACCTATCATAGGGCTATTTTGTAGGCTAGGGAACCGACTCACTTAAGGATTTGGAGAGGGCCAACAAATCTAGGGTTGAGCTTTTGGACTTTAATCGCCCTTCTGATTCCTGTGATGGGAGTGACCTTTAGGAAAACATGTTCACCTTCCTCAAACTCTAGGTCATTTCTCCTTCTATGGGCATAACTCTTTTGTCGGCTTTGGGTCGTCCCAAGCTTCTCCTTAATCATTCTAATATTTTTTGTGGTCTCTTGGACCAACTCCGGACCTAACAGGGTACTCTCCCCCACCTCACAACAACAAAGCGGGGACCTACACTTCCTACCGTACAAAGCCTCATAGGGTGTCATACCTATACTGCTATGAAAACTGTTGTTGTAGGTAAACTCTATGAGGGGTAGGTACCTATTCCAACTACCCTTCTCCTACATAACACAGACCCAAAAGCATGTCCTCTAATGTTTGGATGGTCCTCTCAGACTGACCATCAATCTGAGGATGGTAAGCAGTACTAAACTTCAGTTTAGTACCAAAAGCTAGGTGCAAAGCATTCCAAAATCTAGAGGTAAACCTAGGCTCCCTATCTGATACAATGTTGAAGGGCACACCGTGGAGTCTGATGATCTCCTTGATGTACAAATCTGCTAATCTATTCAAAGGGTAGGTGGCCTTGTTTGGCAGGAAGTGGGCCGACTTGGTTAGCCGGTCCACAATGACCCAAATAGAATCGAACCCCGCTGGGGTCCTAGGTAACCCCATGACAAAGTCCATGGCAATTCCCTCCCATTTCCACTCTGGAATCTCTAAAGGCTTAAGGGTACCTGAGGACTTTTGATGTTCAAT
Source organism: Sesbania bispinosa (assembly GCA_026901365.1). Taxonomy (NCBI): domain Eukaryota; kingdom Viridiplantae; phylum Streptophyta; class Magnoliopsida; order Fabales; family Fabaceae; genus Sesbania; species Sesbania bispinosa. The sequence goes on along the minus strand of QLOH01000778.1, from coordinate 147,012 downwards.
CTTAACCTGTTGGAAGATCATGCACTTAGAGACAAATTCAGTTATTTCCCTCTTCATGCCTGCCCACCAAAACATCATTTTCAAGTCTTGATACATCTTGGTGGTGCCAGGATGTATCGTAAACTTTCTCCTATGGGATTCCTCTAAAGACAGTTGTCGCAGACTACCCCCTTAGGGACGCGGACTCTCCCTTGGAAGAGAATCGTCCCATCATCTGACTCAGAAAACCCTGATTCCCCCTTTCTATCCTGGAGTTCTACCTCTAAGTTATGGGTTTCTCTAATTTGTGTCCTCAGCTCACTGGCAATTCCTATCCTATGCAACCTCAGGCTATCGGTCCCAAAACTTACCTCTAAGCTTAAGTCTCTAAACTCCTTCACCAACTCTAACTCATGCACCATCATCAATGATGCATGCAGGGATTTTCTACTTAGGGGCGTCAGCCGCCACATTGGCCTTGCCCGAGTGGTATCTAAGCTCAAAATCATAGTCCTTAAGAAACTCCATCCACCTCCTCTGCCTCATGTTCAACTCATTTTGATCAAAGAGGTATTTGAGACTCTTAGGTAGCATTTGGTAGACACTTTAGAACGAAACAGAACGGGACATATGAGTTTTGTTCCTTTTTGTTGAAATTAAAAGGAGGACAGAACGGGACACGTGATTAAAATAGTGGAACACTTTTGTTCCCTAAAAAAGGTGGAACCAACTGGAACGGAACAGGACATTTTATTAAACATTTTTTAATGACAAAATTACCACTCCTTATCTTTATAACTCTTTCACTGCACACCCAACTAAAAAACAAAACCCTTGCCGCAATCCTTTTTCTCCCTACACTGTTTGCTGCTCCTTTTTCACTCTCCCTGCATTGTTCGCTGCTCCTGCTGCATACAAGGATAAAGCATTATTTTTTCTCTTTTGCTTTGCTATTTGCATCATTTGAATTATTGTGCTTTGCTATTTACATCATTTGAATATTGATCATTTGAATTACTGTTCTTTTTCCCATTCAAACAAAAAGGATGATGGACCATTCAAATCAATGTTGATATATATATATATAGGGAGCGTATCAAGTGAGAGGAGTTTTTAATGTTAAAATATAGCCCTTAGATTAAATTGAATTAAATTAAATGGTTGGGATTAAATTAAATAATAATGATTTGATACAAAATTCACTGTTATCTCTCATTAATCCTCCATATCCAGCCAGATTTTCGAAGAAGCTGCCATCAACATTAATTTAGCGCTTTATCATAATTGTAAAGTGTTTTTTTTACACTTTATCATATTTTAATTTGATATTTTATTTTCATTCTTATTATAATTTCATAAAATTTAATAAAATATATTTTTAAATAAACGCTATAAAATATTTTTAATTTATTGAGTAAATTAAATTTGTTATTTTTATAAGATCAAGATTAGCAAAAGTGGTAGACTTCTTTATTTCCTAGATATATTTAATATTGAAAATATAAAAAGGGCTTTAATGTTGATATAATAACTATAACTAAATAATTACAATATGTAAAGTGTTTTTTGTTGGGTACTTAAGTATATTTTAAATTTCATATTATATTTTTATTCTTCTTATATAGTTCATAAAATATGTTAAAAAAATTATACTATACACTTTAAAATATTTATTTATTTTTTGGTATTAATATCTATAATTTCATATTATATTTTTAAACACGTAACGTCCTTTTTTAAGGATATATTTAATATTATATTTTTTTAAAATGGTCTAATATTGACATAATAACTATAACTAAATTAATATAATTACTATTAGTCTATTACCGTAGTTACAAAGTGTTTTTTCATGATTTAAATTTCATATTATATTATTAATCTTTTTTTTTCATAAAATATAAATGATTTAAAATATTTACTTTTTTTTAAGATAGAATATTTATTTAATTTTAGGTATTAATATTTTTAATTTCTTAAAAACTACAATTATTAATTTTTATGAGATAAATATAAGCAAAAGTTTTAGGTTTTTCAGGTAAATTAGAGGATATTTTTTCCTTATATTTCATAATAGAAGTAAAAATGGAAATTGATAAGTTCAAATCAGATAAAGAATTTTGGTCTTTTGACTATAATTTATCAAAAATTATATGTTGTTTTTGCTTGATAAATTTAATATTTAAAATGTAAAAAATGCTTTAGTATTGATATAATAACTATAATTACTATTATTGTAATTATAAAGTATTTTTTAGTTTTTTTTTACTGTAAGTATTTTTTAGTTAAGTTTGTACTTAAACATATTAAAAATTTCGTATTATATTAAATCGTTGAGATTAAATTAAATAATAATAATTTAATGTTGATGGCAGCTTCTTCGAAAATCAAGGACTGGCTAGATTTGGCGTATTAATTAGAGATAACAGTGGATCCTGGATCAAAGGATTCTATGGATCAGAGATAACAAATCATTATTACTTAATTTAATCTCAACCATTTAATTTAATTCAATTTAATCTAAGGGCTATATTTTAACCCTCTCATCTCTCACAATAAAAACTCCTCTCACTTAATACACTCAACAAGTAATTTGTGTGACTATTGGATTTGTTGTCTAATTTTATTTTGGTTTTTTCAGTTAGGCCTTGGATGGTGGAACGTTTTTGTGTTTTTTATATAGTAATAATAATATATTTAAGTTAATTATATTTTATAAATTATATTTTATCAAATATTTCATATTTCCGTATTTAGAAAATAATTATAAAATATTTTATAAAATATAAATAATAATATATTATTAACTTTTAAGAGTATTATATAATAATAGTCATAAAATAGCAAATGTGAAAAAAATGTTCTATTCTGTTCAGTTTAGTTTTTTATACTCAACCAAACATTAAACAGAATAGGGATATATATGTAATTAAACATGGTGTTCTGTTCTGTTCAACAAGCACCAAACACAGAATAGAGCACATGGTTCCATTCTGTTCTGTTGTTACCAAACATGATTATAAATACATTATTGTTCTGTTCCGTTCCGTTTTGTCCCGTTCCACTACCAAACGCTACCTTATGGTCACTGAACACCTCAAACCTCACCTTCGTAGAGGTATTGCCTCCAAATCTTGAGGGCAAATACCACAGCACCTAATTCTAAGTCATGGGTATGGTAGTTCTCCTCATGAGGTCTAAGTTGTCGAGAGGCATAAGCTACCGCTCGTCTCTCTTGCATCAACACACAACCTAATCCCTTACCCGAAGCATCACTATACACCTCAAAGGTCTTAGCTGGGTTCGGTAACACCAGTATCGGAGCAGTGGTCAATCTATCCTTGAACTCAATGAAGCTTTTCTCACACTTCTCATCCACACAAAAGCTTGCCCTTTACGGGTTAGTCATGTGAGGGGTAAGACTAATTGGGAGAATCCTTTGATGAACCTCCTATAGTAACCTGCAAGTCCTAGGAAACTCTTAATCTCTGTTATGGTCTTAGGCCTCTCCCATTCAAGAACAACCTCAATATTACTGGGATCTACTGACACACCGTCTCAGGAAATCATGTGACCTAAGAAGTGTACTATATCCATCCAAAATTCACACTTCTCGGGGTTGGCAAATAGTTGTTTTCCCCTCAACACTCCTAACACTATCCTTAAATGTTGCTCATGCTCCTCTAAGGTCTGAGAGTAGATAAGAATGTCATCGATGAACACGACAACAAACTTATCCAGGTAGGGCCTAAAAATCCGATTCATGTAGTCCATGAATACAGCTGGAGCATTGGTCAAGACAAATGGCATCACGAAATTCTTGTAATGCCCATAACGGGTCCTAAAGGCAGTCTTAGGTATGTCCTCACACGTAATCTTAATCTGGTAGTATCCTGATCATAGATCTATCTTAGAGAATAGTGACACTCCCCTAAGTTGATCTAGCAAGTCATCAATCCTAGGTAGTAGGTATTTATTCTTAATGGTTACCTTATTCAACTGCCTAAAGGCCACACATAACCGCATACTCCCATTCTTCTTAACTAGGAGCACTGGTGCTCCCCAGGGTGACACGCTAGGTCGTATAAACTTTTTTTTCTATCAACTCCTCTAACTGGGCCTTAAGTTCACTCAACTCTAGTGGTGACATCCTATATGGCGCCTTAGAAATAGGTCCTGTGCCCGACATGAGATCTATTGAAAACTCTATCTCTCGGTCTGGCGGTAAGGTCGTCACCTCACTAGGGAAAACATCTTGGAACTCCTTAACTGTAGCTATACTACTTAAATCGGAACTAGGGCCTACAATTGAGGAAAGCATTAAAATAAAACATTCACTCCCATCAGACAGACATGCAGAAACTTGATTGCAACTAGACAATTTTATCCCTCGGAGTAAGAGGAAGAGCAGGAAAAACAACAACCTTATTAAAAGAAATCAAGCATGACTTGGTTCTGAGACACCCAATTCGTGCCCAAAATTATATCCATACCTCTAAGGGTAAACAAATCAAATCTACCTCAAAGGCTCTCCCTTGAATTTCAATGGAACATTTTAAACATACAAGGGAAGTGGGGATTGCCTCTTTAGCAGGGGTAATGACATTTAATTGATAAGGTAAGGTAACAATAGGTATGTTCATGCTCTTCACACATTTATGAGAAATAAAGGAATGGGTTGCCTCAGAGTCATACGATACAATTAAGGTAGATCCTCTAAATGTACATGTACCTCGCAGAAGATCACCGGCCTGAGATGTCGTCTCCCCACTGAGGGTGAAAACCCTCCCAATGGCTTGGGGTTTAGGAGCCTCAGTTGTCCTCTTTGGGCAAGAGATCGCCATGTGGCCCGGTTGGTGATAGAAGAAACACTTGCCTTGCCCCTTCAGGCACACACCCCTATGAGTCTTCCCACAAGATGTGCACACCGGAGTCGTCTGAGTGGAGGGGAGAGCAATTTGATTATCCTTCCCTCCATGCTCAAAAGTCTTGCGGTTTTTCCCCACTAATACCTCTTCCCGCTTTCTCTTGTGGTCTACCGGTGGCGGGGCTGCAGCCTTCCCCAAATTCTTTTCATCGATATAACACTTGTTAACCAGGGCTGGGAAGTCCCTGATCTCAAGCGTTCCCACCCTATCCATGATCTCTTGCCTTAGACCCTTTTCGAACTGGTTGCACTTCCACTCTTCATTCGGAACAGTTTGAAGGGATCAGGAATATTTGGCCAACTCCTTAAACTTGGCCACATACTGCCTGACGGTCAAGCTACCTTGCTTGAGTTGAAGAAAGTCCGCCTCCTTTTGCCTTTGGATCAATGCTGGGAAGTACTTGTCCAGGAAGGTGTTCTGAAAGATTCCCCAAGTGAGAGGGGTTCTCGAAGTAGCAATCCCGACACTCGCCCCCTTTCACCAGTCCTTTACTTCTCCTCTCAGCATGTACACGATGAAGCCCACCTTGGACTCCTTTGAGCATCTCGTCACGTCAAAAATATGATTGAGGTTGCGGAGCCAATTAGATGCCACGTCCATATCATAAGCCTCGTTGAATTGAGGAGGGTTATGTTTCCGGAACTTAGCTAGTCCTTGGACGAACGGGTTCACCATAGAAGGAGGTGGTGTTCCGCTGGCCTTCGGACCGGCTCCTGCAGGACGGCAGCAATGGCAGCAGCCTGCTCACGTGCCGCTTCCGCGTGTTGGCGGTTGGCCTTCACTTATGCTCGGTTAGATGCCACCTGCTCTCCCATCATCTAAGTGAGCATTCGAAGAGTTGCCGCCAACGGATCCTAAGGTTGATCCCGTGGTGGAGAAGGTGGATTGGTCTGGGGACGACCCCTCCTACCACCAACCATAGTCCTCGACACATCATTAAGCAAACATCGAGGTGATTAGTCTCTCAATTTCACAATAATGCATAAGAGGATAACAACTAACTTCAGGGACTGACTAATCCACAGTCCATTTGGATTGAACTGTTCTGATACCATAATATAACGTCCCAATTCCTGATTTCAAGAATAATGCCTGTTGGAAGTACATTCTCAAATTTCAGAAATTATTTCGCGAATTATGAATATCAGTAAACCATACAACATAGCTTAGGTAATCCAACAAATACTTAAGCTCCATATGAATACATTAATCCAAATGCCTAGTATGCCAATAATGGCTCAATACAACATAATCAGTTTCTATAGGCATGAGAGGATACCCTTGTACATGCATCCTGGAATAGCTAAAACATCCCCAAAGGTAACACATGTACTAAGATATCACGTCAAAAGAATACAAGTAATGCCTATACAAAAAGGAAATATAAATACATAAGCAAAAAGGGCTAACATGACCTATCAACAATCTTGCCATACTCCAATCAAGTCTCGGGCCGAGAACCCTGCACATCTAAGAATCCACAAAACATGTGGTGAGACTAAAGTCCCAGTGAGTGTGATCATGCAAGCAGTGTAGGTGTACAAGAAATATATGCACAGCGGAAATCCATAACTTAACTCATAACAGTTCAATTAGTAAACATTGCATCCAATCTTCTTAGTGTATTACCCAACACCGGTGGGGTCTTAGCACTTAATCCTATGACTTGGAATGAGCTCAATACCATTCAAGGAACGTCTCCCTTGTGGCCATTTAACCTTTTGTTTTAGATTAACATTTACATTCACCATTAAAAATTCTTAATCCTCTTGGGTTCAAGACCCATTTCCTCTTTGGACCGAAGTCCCCTTTGGTTTTCTCTCATACATTCATACATTTATACATATTCAGTTCAGAGAATATAAATAATTATATTCACATATGTTCCTCAAGCCTTTAACCTATAGGGAAAGGAAAATAGGGAAGGGTTCACAACATCCGTCCTTTTCCTCAAACCCTAACTATCTCAAATCCTGAAATGTTCTTTCTATTCAACCATTCAATCAATACATACATCATTTAATGCAAGTACAAGCAATAAAGAAGAGGGAGATAGAAGGGGGAGCGTAAAAGAGTTTACACACAGGAATGGAGTGAGTGTGTGAAACACACTCACCTCAATCAAAGGAAATAGGAAGAATGGAGGGATGGGGATGATGATGCCAAGCTCCTTCAAGGTGTGGGAGACCTCCAACCAAGTCCTCTTGCTCTTTCTTTTTCTATTTCTCTTCCTTTGTCTCTCTACGCGTCTCCTTCTCTCTAAAAGGGGCAAATAACTTAGTTATTAATGCCCTAGTTGAAACAACATTTAAAGTTGTTCGCGGGCTCTTGCTCAAGCGAGAGTCTTCTTGCTTGAGCGAGAAAAAGGAGAATCGCATTCTCGCTCAAGCGAGAGCTTCCTCGCTTGAGCGAAATTCGCTCCTAAAAAATACCCCAACCTCTCTGACTTTGTCTCGCTCAAGCGAGAACCCTTTCGCTTGAACGAGAGCAAGTCAGAGAGCAAGCTCAATTTTTAAACTGAAATTGCGCTTGGGCGAGAGGCTTTCGCTCAAGTGACCATATCAGTAGCCAAATCTCTGGTTTTTACTGATATGCTCGCTCAAACGAGAACACCAAAATCTAGATTTCTAGTTTTTCACTCTTAACCCTATTTTCCATTAATTCCTTTTATGAAAGCCTTTTCCCTTATTATTTTGGTTTATGCAATTACTGAAATTTGGGATGTTACAATTCTCATCCTCCAAGATCAAATACAACTTTGATAAATTCATGCACCATCCCTTTTAATGGCAACAACTTAACGAATAACACCTTTCTTGGCAACAATTCCTCATCTTCCCGCGAGCTACAATTATTACCATTATTCAACAAAGAATAGACCTACAGGTTTTCTTTTACAATCAAATACATTTCTGCCCCAATATGTTTATGAAAATGTGCAACTTGGTTATATAACAAATTAAGAGATTCCAAGTGTTTGTTCTCAATTTCCTCATGAGTCTGGCTCTCAATAATGGGTCGGATGTACAGTGGCGCTCGAGGAACAATATCAACAAATTTCCTCTTCAAACATGAAAGTTGGTGTGTATCATTTAAAGACACGGCCTCTTGATCCTGTAAAATATCATCACAAATAGAGGAGAAAACATCATTAGATATTAAATTTTTCTCGTTCTCTTTCTCTTCTTCCATTTTCTCCTTCAGCTTACGTTGATCCTCACAGACTTGGCTTGTTGTTAGAAATTTCAATTTAAGCTTGCGTCCCTCATGCTTCAAAGAAAGTGAAAGTTTATCGGGATTAAGCTTTTTATTTCGCAACCAATACCATCCTAAGAGAAAATGACATGATTCCATGGGAGCGATTTCACATGAAACTTCATCCACATACTTGTTGAATCTCAAAATGTTATTAAAAGGATAATAATGTTTAAGTCTCATAACCCTAAGTTTTGATGTGTAACAAATTTGTTTAACATCATTACGAGAAAGAACAATTTTTTGCTTGAGGTAATCTCTGTGTTTCAGAAGGTATCTAATGCAGCAACTCTCTGAGAAACATACAACCCTCTGATAAAGAGCAACATGTTGATGAAGAGGAACTTGCTGATAGATCAAGACCTTCTGAAGTAAGGGAACCTGCAACACCCTCATCCCATGACCGGTATTACACGATTATCTCGATTGCGATTTGTTAATTTATCTCTTAATAAAAGTGAGGAAAGTTGGTAATAATTTTTTTTTTGTAAAGCATATTATTAAATTATGTTCGGGATAAAACAAGAAGGAGTACATTGGTATTAAACATGTCACTTCATTACTATTCGAAATTTACAATGGACATGACGTACATCTAGGATGGGATTTTAACATACTACACCACATAAGCAGTGAATCCTCTATTTGACTACAACCTTAGACACTACCATTTGACTTAAACGAGATCCGGTTTGACCTGAACACCGCGCCCTTCTTCAGAACAACGTGCATCCTTCCAGAGTCCATGCCCTTTTAGGTGCCAAAATAATAACGGACAACAAAAAGAAAGACAAAGGGGTGAGAACACTTTACATGAACTCACTTAACGCAGGATATAGTATACTAGAGCACACACACGGGAATTCCACACAATTTTCACACCAATGAATCTAATCATTCACATAGAAGGCCACAACGTTATAAAATGATGTGTTATGCTCATGCAATGCAAACAACCACGTCATTCACCAAGGAATCTCAAATAACCACTATGTACCATGCAATGCATGAGGGCCCAGGGAAAATCACCACCACAGTGCACACAGCAACTGCCCGACCATATATGTACAACATATCAGGAGTTGGAGTCTGTACTAGCAATCAGTACAAAGAGCATTTCTCATTCATTTTCTTTTGGCCAAATCTTTTATGCGTCCTTCCAGACAATCTCCACTGACCCCGAAACCATGAGAGCGAAAGGATAGCTAAGCTTGTACCCCTTCGGACTCGATAGTAGGGCGCTAACCTACGTCTCATGATGTCCTTTCTGGAACTCGACTATCCTCAGGGCTGGTGTCCTTTACCGGACCCGCTGGCGTTCTTTGCAAAACCCAGTGCACCCTTCCCAACCAGTTTCACACTGTACCAAAGTGTCACTGCCATATAGGTCGTAAGGTTTTCAACCTTGATCATCATTGATGCTTTATGATGCATGTCACACAATCAATGCTTACAGCATTTCATCCTTACAGGCAAAGCCCATTGAATCATTCTATGTCACCACTTTACCGTGGCACGGCCCGATTCAATGTCTTTCCTTCAAGGAAAACCAAACAATGCTTTCTCGGCATACACAGTCCTTACAGGCAAAGCACATTAAATCATTCTACGTCACCACTTTACCATGGTACGGCCCGATTTAATGTCTTTCCTTCAAGGAAAACCAAACAATGCTTTCTCAGCATACACAGTCCTTACAAGCAAAGCACATTAAATCATTCTACGTCACCACTTTACCATGGTACGGCTCGATTTAATGTCTTTCCTTCAAGGAAAACCAAACCCTATCTTGGGTTGGAACCGCACTCTCTCACTAAGCTTCTCAATTCTTATGTAGAAAGAGTGTGTTGGTTATAATCTTTTAAGGTAGTTTGTACTAATGTTCTCCTTTTAAGAATCAATAATCATTTCCACTTAAGTCCTATAATTTACTAAGACTTATTGTATCTTATGGATGACATTACCTACCCTAATTCGTCTTGTGTGTCTAATTAGGATTAGGTTTAACCCTTAATTATAATTAGTCTTCGTTAACTAAACTATAATTAATCTTAATCCTCCTTATTTAAGTCTTAATCCTTACTTAAGATCCTAATTAATTCCTAATTATCCATTAATCTCTTCCTTAACCTTGGATTAAGCTTTTAATTATATTTGATTAAGGTTAATCATAATTAATTAGTTGTTATTCATCATTAAGGCTTAATTACCTAATTAATACCTCATTAGTAATTATTGACTAAGATTAAGATTAATCTTCATTAAGGTTAATTAACTTTAGCCTTAATTAATTATTCCTTACTTAATTAACTTAAGTAGATTAGACTAATTAACTTAGATAATTGAATTAGTTAAGCCCACTAATTAATTTCTAAGTTTTAATTTTAATAGGTTGGATTAGAGTTAAAGTCCAACTCTAATCTAAGCCCAACTCCATGAATTATTTTTGGATGACTTTTGATGAGTCCTTAACTCTCTTTTTTTGAAGGTTTTGGGCCTGAACCAAGGGCCCAAATGTTGGATGACTCTTAGGAGTCCATTTTTACACAAGACTACTCAAAAAGTTGACTTTTGTGATGACTTTTATTTGGATTAAACTTGAAATCCGAATTTAACTCTTTTGATATTTTTCAAAATTTATTTATATTTAAATTAAAACCCTTTTAGTTAATTTAGTTTCTTGGCCTATTGGACCACTAGGGCCCATAAACACTTTAACACTTTCCCTTGACTAAAATCAAGATCAAACCATGTTTTTCATGAACAAACTTAAGAACATTAAGAACAAGGATGAACACTATGAGTGTTCATCAAAACACCAAAAATTTCCAGCAACCTCAAAAATTCACCAAATTCAAGCATGATCATCCAAAATCACCAAACAAACATATTAACAAGCAAGTTTTTCAATAAAACCCCAAATACACAGCCACTGTGCAGATCAAATATCTCCCAACCCAGACTTCCTATCAACGATCCGACCGTTCAAAATGAAGATTCAGATGTTATGAACCGGCCATTAAAATTTCAGCTCGATCCAACGGTGAACGCATCTGCAGTCGCCATTTTACGGTCACAGCTCTATGTAAAAACGGGAAAAATTTCTTTCCAACCAATTTCACAATTTGCATGCATCCAATATCATCAAACAAGCACATTTCAAGCATCATAACAATTTCTAAAACACACATACAAACCACATGCAAACATCCGAACCATTTCCTCAAGGAAATAGGTTCCAAGAATTCATTTTTACAAAAGAAAAAGGGATGGGGACAAGGATCAAGGGCAATCCTTAACTCTAGTCACCAATCCTACTAGAGTTCAAGGTTCTCCCCCCCCCTTACCTAAGGAATTTTCTGTAAAAATAAGGTGCAGTAACAGCCCCAAAAACAGCTCCAAGATCCTCCTCTTGATCACCAACAAGGACTTCTACAAGGTTGGAGGATAGGTGTTTAAGCTTAGGTTCAAAAATGGAACCTTTAGCTTGAATGTGTTTGGAAGAAAAATGGAAGATTGGAGAGGATGAGGGAGAGGTCTCACGGTTCTGTTTCTGCAAGAGAGAAGGAGAGAATGAAAAATGAAAATGGTCTCTAGCCTTTTTGCATGTAGGGAAAGAGAAAGAAATGGACAAGTGGCATAAGTCTTATGAAAAATTAAGGCTTTTTGTCATGTCTTTTGACCTTGGAAAAGGCATTGAAAAGCTTTTCCACATGCACACTTCACATTCTCCCACGGCCTTGGGGGGAGGAAAAAGGAGAGTTGTGCAATTTTTCTGGCCCGGATCAAGAGTATTCGGGCCCGGTTCAAGAGACAAAAGGGGTAAAAGGGTCATTTTTGCACAAAAATTACAAAAATTTTAGAAAAATTCCTATAATTGCTCTAACTTATTTCCAGCCTAAAAATGTTATTAGAACTCTCTTCTCACTTAAACTCTCTTGTTTTTCCCAATTTTCCAAGTTTTTGCACAACGGTTAAATTTTAATAAGAGCTAGCGGATAGAAGATTATAGTTTTTTTATACGAAAATCCTATAAGGTTACAAATATCATTTTCAATCATCTTTTAAGGTTCAAAGTATATTTTCCATATTATTCTACAAAATTTCATATGTTGGTTAGGGTTACACTACTAACCCGGGGCATTCTGGTCTTTTTGCCCAAAAGTGCCAGAAAATTCTAAATAATTTTCTAAAATTAATTATTAATTATATTAAGACTATTTTGACTAAAAATATTGATCCCTTTAAGTTTTAGCTATTTTTCATAATTAAATCTATATTTTCCTTAACTGTATAATTTCTAAGGGTATTTCAGGTCATTTTCTCAACACCTCTCTAAAAATAAATCATTCATAATTATGGTTGAAAATTCCAAAAATAAAATTTTGATTGCTTATCAATAGTTCCTAAATACCTCATATTTAATTTATTATTATTATTTTAACTTTCTCTATTTTATTTATATGCCGATAGGGGAAATTGTGGGTGTTACAGAACCTGCTAAAGCTGAGAGTCATCATACTGAAGCTTGTACCTTTTTGGGAAAGTGCTTCTCTGATTAATTCCCTTTCGAGACTCAAAGTCTTTTGTAGACTTTCACAGCTGTTTGTGCTTCTTCCAGAAAGTCAGATCAGTTACTTTTTGGCACATTTCAAATTTTCATTCACCAAGGAAGCAAAGTCTGATGTAAAGTACACTGTGCTCAGATAAAGTGGAGTCTACGTTGCTAACACCTACTGCCTGCTGCACCTGCTACTGCAAGCTACCAAAGTTATGTGTCTCAACTGGAGCATTTGCATTAAATGTTATCTCTCGACGGGAACTTCATTAGAACTAAACAGACCTCTTTCCCAATCCTATAAATACAAGTCTCATGCAGAAGAAAGAAGAAGAAGAGAATGAACATACTTGCTGAAACGCTGCTCAAAATACTCTCTGTTATTCTTTCATTTGTTCCATTTGTACAACACTTTCTTTTCCTGAGTTCTACTCAGTTATTTGTACATCTTACACAGTTTAGGCTTTGAACTTTTATAGTTTAAAAGCTTAAGCAATCTTTCTTTTTATACACTAGTTGTGTGGTGAGCCTGAAGAGGCTTGGTGTTTAAACAATACTTGGGTTTGAGCCTGGAGAGGCTTGTCTGCAAAACAATACTTGGGTTTAGAGCCTGGAGAGGCTAGGTGTGCAAAGAATACTTGTATCTGATCAAATAGTGGAAATCCAGTGGTGTGTTTGCCCTGGGACTGGACGTAGCTCATTGTGTTGGTGGGTGAACCAGGATAATTTTCTTGGCTAAGTTTTTCTCGACCCTTATCTCTTTATTTTCAGTTTATAACTAACCAAGGAGGGTTCTGAAAAGTGATATAATAATTTGCGCAGTAAAATAACTTTGCTTTTCACGTAAAACTATTTCAAACTCATTTTACTGAACCTACTGAATCACATCAGCAAATTACTGAAAGCTCCAGTTTCGGAAGGTTGCTTAAATCTCTTGAAAATCACTTTGTTTATGAAAGGTTTCTTAAAATCTGTAAAGAATTATAAAACACTATTGAACCCCCCTTCTAGTGTTTCCTGTGGTTCTAACAGTTGGTATCAGAGCTCAACCTCGGGTTGAGCATCTAACAAGTGCTGAGGGAAGAAGATCCCGATGGAATCCTCTACAAGCAACTCTCACTACATTGCTGAAGGTGCCTCAGTCTCCAGGCCCCCAGCTTTCAATGGTTCTGACTATCATTATCGGAGAGATTGTATGAAGCTCTTTATAGAAAGCAGCAACATAGATCTATGGGATGTGGTCACTGATGGTGATTATGTTCCTACCAACAATGGTGTGCCCATTTCAAGGTCAGAATGGACTGGTGATCAAAAGGCTCGTGTACAACTTAATGCCAAAGCAAAACTCTACCTGGTCCGCTCCCTGAGTAAATCAGAGTATGAGAAGGTTCATGGCTGCTCTTCTACCAAAGAAATCTAGGATACATTGGCTGCAGCCTATGAGGGAACTGATAATATGAAGCAATCCAAAATCAGCATGTTGGTACATCAAAATGAGATGTTCAAAATGTATGAATCTGAATCTGTTGATCAGATGTTTGGAAGATTTCAAACCATCACCAATGGACTCAAATCTTTGGGAAAGATCTATGATTTAGGTGACAACAATCACAAAATTCTTAGAAGTCTACCAAAGATTTGGAGGCCCAAAGTGACTGCCATTCAAGAGGCAAAAGACCTCAATACTTTAAGAATGGAGGAACTTCTGGGATCCCTCAAAGTCCATGAGTTGGAGCATGGAGAAGATGCCCCCAAAAAGAAGTCGCTGGCCCTGAATGCCAAGTCCAAACTGCCAAGGTCTGGTGCTCAGAAGGCCTTGAAAGCTGAGGAATCTTCAGAAGGTTCTGAAGGTTCAGAAGGTGACTCTGATGATGATGATGATTTAGCTCTTCTGAGCAGGAAGATCAAGAGGATGCTTCAGAGGAAAGGGAAGTTCAGAAAAGGCTCATTCTCAGAAACTAAAGTAAGTAAGTCAGGTAAAGACTCATTTGCTATTGACAAAATAATCTGCTATGAATGCAAGCAGCCAGGGCACATGAAGGCAGATTGCCCAAAGCTAAAGAAACCTTTTTACTGATAAGTGAAAAATATATGATAATTTAGTGTATAATTACTGCACTTATCAAGGGTAAAATAGTGAATTTATGCCCCAAAATATCTCTTTTTAGTAAAAATTGCATATTTTGTGAATATTTGATTTGAATTTGAATATGATGCTATTTTGATAGAAAATCCGTTGATTTTGCAAATAAATTGGAAGGATTTAAATGAAGAAACAAGATAACATTTATTTGAAAAGAGAATCTGTGAGATAAGGATTTAAATGGCAACTGATTTGGATAAGATCAGCAATTAATGAGATAAGGATTTTGCATATTTAATTCTAAATTCAAATTGAAGATCAAACAAGCACAAGATCAAGCTAAAAAGAGGAAATTATGGAAAACAGATCAAGCAAGGATAAGATCAGGATGAGATCAAGCTGAAAAAGAGGGAAACATGGCTGGATCGTAAATCACGCTCCACCTGCGCTAAGCGTAGGTGGAGCGCAGCATTAGAAAATCCTTTCTGGATCCTGCACTTCAAATCGCACTGAGCACAGGTTGAAGCACATGATACGGATCAGGTTTTCAAACAGATTTCAAATTAGATTTCTTCCAGGTTTCAAATGGCTTTCCAGTCTCTATAAGTAGAACCTTTTGCAAATATCAAAGTAGCTTTTGGGATAGACGGCAGAGCAGAAGCAAGGGCTGGAGAAAGTGACAGTTTCTCCGTTGGTTTGTAATGGCTACCATGCGTAGCTAAACTCTCCGATAGGATTGAATGTAGTTGATTCAATCCCCAATTGTATGTGAATTCTCTTTGATATTTATGAATTCATGTTTTTATAATATCAGTGTTTTTATTCTGTGCTTAATGCTTAGCTTCCGCCTGTGTGCCGGAGTTATATGTTGGTTTTATGGGGCGCATTCGGAATGTGGTTCTATAAAATCAATAGCGAGTTTGGGGGAACCTAGGAATAGGAAACTTGAATTCTGATTGGGTGAAAACGCTCATAGTAGTCACTTTGGGAACCAGGGCGAATTGATAGTGTAAACAAATAGATCTTTAATCCGGGGTAATTTATCACTGTGGGAACCAGGGTAGATTATTTTTGAGTATTTCATATTTGCGAGAACCTTTTTGAAATAACTTTAATTTGTGCTAAGATGTTATAATTGCATATTCATAAATATTATTGGGATTCACATATGAAAGGGGTGCGATGATACGAAGTTCAATCCTAGTCCAAGTAACTATCTCTATCTTTCTCACTTTAAGTTCAATTTACTTTATTATTGCAATTCTCTACAACCAACAATTATACGCTCTTACTTGATAGTTGTGACCACTAGCCTTTATAAATTGAACCGTTCCCTGTGGATACGATACTCTTACTTACTATTATACTGCTGAGGTTTTGGTACGCTTGCCTAAATCCCATCAAGTATTTTTGGCGCCGTTGCCGGGGAATGGTGTATCAATTTTTAAAGACTTGGGAGGTCTATTCTATCAAGTTATAAATATTTTAGTTTTATTTTAGGAATTTTAATTTTTAATTATTTTATTTTAATTTTTTTATTAGGATTTCTTAAAAAAAATATTTTTAAAAAAATGATTATTAAAAAAAAAAATTATTTTTTGTTATTTTGTTCCTCTCTTCCGAGCTAACATTTGTTTGAGCTTCTTGACTATTGCTCTTGTGAGGACAAGTAATAGAAAAAGGGGCTAGGATAAGCTTAAGGAGACAATCTCAACACTCTCAGTTCAACCACCCCAGATGTAGTAAAAGTTGCATCAATAATGGCTAGTGAATGGAAAAGAAGAACACTTGGAGAATATGAATACTTTTCCAACAGACCGATTTATGGTAACGTCTCTACCTACAATAAATATTCTGACAATTTTTTACAGGATTGGGGAAGTTACCAGAGTCAAAATTTTGGGTGGCAACAAGATGCTGTTTCGTCGCATAAGCAAACTTTTGCAGATGAACTCAGGGCACAAAATAAGAGTATAATGCAGCAAATAGAAGCACTCAACAAGCTGCTAGATAACCTTCCTCAGCAATTGCAGGTAGTGCAGTCTCATCCTGGCCAGTCCCCACAATTAACTTGTGACTTTTGTGGAGGTGACCATCCCGATGGTTACTGCTCCTATTCATGCGCTCAAGAAGAGCAAGTTAATTACATGGGCAATCAAGGAAGACCAGGCAACTTCTCCAACAGCAACAACTTTGCAAACAATTCACAAGAATGGAGAAATAGCCAGAATCAGAACTTTGGGTGGCACCAAGATGATGTTTATTCCCCATGCAACCTTCTTTCCAACAACAGCAGAGTTACTCTTCAGGTCAACAAAGGGACTCAAAATTCTATGAGCGTCTTGAAGAACTCGATCAAGATAATATACGATTTCAGAAGGAGAGAGAAGAAGCAAGAAGATATATTGACGATTTACTGAAGCAGATAGCAGAAACAAGAGTCAACCAACAGTCAGAACAGATTTCAGCAAATGCACTACCCAACCCTGAAGAGCAGTGTGACGACATTGTTCAACAGATAAGGGAGGGAACCAATGACAATCTGACTAATGAAGAAGGGGAAGCTGAAGAAAAGGAACTTGAAAAAGCAAAAGAAAAAGAAGATGAAAAAGAGGAAGCTGTAGAAGAGAAACCAGAAGAAACAAAAGAAGAAGAGGAAGAAGGTGAAACAGAAGAAGAAGAAGAAAAAGAAGAGGATGAAACAAAAAAGACTGTGCTTAAAGAAGAGGATGACTGTGAAAGGGAGGAAGAGAACAAAACATATAAGAGTATACATGAATAAAAAGATAAAGAAAATGATAAAAAGAGTGAACAGGGAGATAGTGAGTCAAAGCCCGAGAAAGGAGGAGAAGTGGTACCAAGACCAAAGACCTTGCCTTATCCAAAAAACCCTCCAAAGGAAGATCAAGAAAGGCATGGTGCAAGTGTTAAACCTTCCAGACCTCACAAAAGAAAGGCCTGCGAATGCACTGACCTGACCAGAACAAAGAGAGGAAGAATCAGGCCAAGAGAATCAAATTCAGAGCCTAAAGTCAGATTGAATACAAAGTGGTCAGGTGTGTTTCATATCAAAAACCCTTGTGAAGCAAAGAAATTGAGAACAATCAACTGTGAATCATCCAAGCTTCAGGAAAAGAAGACTCATGCACATGAAATCAAGATAATAAAGAAAAGGAAAGTCAAGCCAAGGGAGTCAGAAGCATGGTCTAATTCTAGAAAGAAGCCCAAATGGTCAAAATCATATCACACTACAGATTGTTCCAAAGCAAGATTATGGGGAGGTTTATTGGCGAAAGAAAGGAAAGGTGCAGCCCACAAGCTCACCAAAAGATTCCAGTTTCAACCACCTTGAGTGAACAGGCGTCAAGCTATATGACGTTAAACGAGCGCTTCCTAGGAGGCAACCCAGAGATTTTTAAGTTTTTAATTGTTTTCAATTTTGTTTGTTAATTAGGATTTTTCATTTTTTTAGGATTTAGGAAATTTTCAAAATTGATTGGAATGAGTTTGTGGAAAATTAAATTTTTAAACAGTTGGAAGTAGCAGAAAACTTGACTTAAAATTGTAAAATTTCATTCTGTTTTCTGCGCTTCACCAGCGCTGAAGCGCAGCGGTACGAAATTTCAAAAATCCCCTATTTTCTCTTGTACCATCTCTCTACTTTCTAGGCTCTTCTTTTCACTTTTTCCACATACAACCTCCTTTCAATTTTGAAACTTTCAAGTTTAAGGTATGTTTTCTTTAGTAATCATTTTCACCAATTGAAATCTTCATTTACTCTATTTTTATGATCTGAACTTTAGGATAGCAACCTTAGGATTGTGAATGAGTATATTGTTGATTATTGCTATCTTGAATGTGATTTTGGCTGTGTGGAACATGAAGAACAATTTGTTTGATTGGAATGCTCATTGTTTTGTAAGTTATTGAGCTTGAAAGTGTTATGCTCTGTTTCTTTAAAAATTTAAACTTTCACTTTCCATGGATTAATTGAATACTTAGAAAACAACTGGGTATACTCTGTTATATGAAGCCATTACCAATTGCAACTGAAATTTTATTGCGAATTGACTGATTCTTTTGAATGTATTCTGAATTCTACATGTAAATCGGTTAATGATACGCTTCCATGTTCTTCATGATTTGGTGTTTGTAATAAGGCATCATTGAAATAAATTTGTTTTTAGCAACTAATTGTCGTTATTTGACTCTTCGGATGCCTAGGATTAAATACATTGCTGGCCTTTCTCGTGCCTATAGCTCACGAAGAAAAGGTATGGGGAAGAGGGTAAGAGATGAACCCCATTATGATCCCATGAGATTCAAGAGTGCACAGGCTGCTGCAAAGTATTAAGATTTCAAACCATATCCACAGAGGGATTTCCCACCTTTTGAAGCATTTGTACCATACCCATACCCAGGCATGCTGCCTGATGAGTTCCGGACATTCTTGCGGTGGCCTGGGGACAGGCCTATTCATCTAGGGGGAGGTGGAGCAGCAGCAGCGGGAGAGTAGGACAAGGACTTACAGGATACAGAGGATGAAGATTAACACTGGTGTTTTTCTTTCTTTTCGTTCTTTTAATTTCTATTTTTTTTATTAATTAGGATTTTTGTTTTGTATTTCAATTTTTTTTTAGAACTTTAGGAAAAAGGGAATTAAGGAATTAATTTTAAATCTCAAAGCTAGACAGTCTAACTAACCAAATTAGGAAAGAAATAGGAATTTTGTGATTAAATCCATAATCAGTTAGGATTAGGATATTATGCAGGAAAATATATCAGGGTAGTTAACTAATTTCAATAAGTGATTCCATCAAGGAAAATTTAGCCAAAAGCCGATGAGTTGTGAGACCAAACACTGATATGAGAGTTTTCACCGCTGCTTGTAGGGGTGTTCATGGGTATGGGTAACCCGACCAACCCGTTGGGTTCTACCCAACCCGACCCGTCCAACCCGGATCCATCGGGTTCTCGGGTAGACCCAACCCGAGTGAACAGGAACCGAAGGTGGGTAGGTCGGGTGACGGGTTTGGGGTTTGCTTACCCACATAACCCGACCCGACCCGAGGTCACGTGCAGAAAAAATCTTCTTCCTTTCTGGCCCAGGCCCAAAACGCGAGAGAGGGATACATGACCCAGGATTTTAGTTTACACACACATTTCCCCTAATTCCTATTTTCCTTCTCCCTGAGCCGTGCCCCCTCACCCACCCTCCTTCTTCATCGAGCTCATCCCTCCCGCCGCGCCGTCGCCGTAAAGCCGTCAAGGAACTAAAATCCCACCTCTATTTACTTCTGTCTTCAGCCTTCCGGTTCCGTTGATCTCCATTCCCACCTCCGTTCCCTACTTCCCTTCCCTTCCGTCAAAGACCCAAAATCCCACCCTCCTTCTTCATTGATCTTGTTCCCCTCGCCGCGCTGGTAACATTCAGCGACGTTGTGACGCCGTCAAAGACCCAAATCCTATTCAGTTGTTCTCAGTCTCCCTCAGTCGCGCCGGTTTTGGAGTTTTGGGGTAAGTTGTCTTCGACAATCTCCCTCTCCTTTAGCTGAGCTATTGATGTTTGATGAACTGTGGATATATGGATTTCAATATACTATGATGTTATTGATTTGATGAGCTATTCACCAACTGTTTGCTTAGATTTCTCACCTTGTTTCTTAATTTTTATGGTCGAGCCAAGTTAGTAAAATGTTTTTAACTGCTTCTATTTTTTTTCTATTGGAAAAAAACTAGAAAAGCTAAGTAAGCTTTTTTTTTAATTGCTCCAGAAATGTGGGAGTGGGAAATAAATAGAAACATGGAACCTTGGTCAAAGTTGGGGATTAAGTTTGTTGTTACAAAATGGGGCAAAAAAAAATCTGTTCTGAACATCTTTTTTGTTTAAAATTGTATTTTCATTTCTTTTCTCCTTGGGAAATATAAGCATACTTACCAATTACCATCTTTCCTTGAACTTTGTTCTGTGTCAATCTGTTCTTGGCATGGCCATTTTAGATTAGAAGTTGAGGAACACTGTTGTGGAACAGAAAATGAATACTTGCTTGTACATTGCTTCTTAGATGAAGATGAGTCAGAGTCAGCTGTGGAGCATATATCTTTGTCATGATTTTGTGAATTATCCTGGTTCTATCCCGTGACTGCCATACATTTTGAGCTCTTCCGAATAGGTGGGTCATTCTTGGTATCCTGAAGTGCTGGCACCTTCTGATCATTAGCTGAAATAGTAGCACATGGAGTCTTGCCCTGAAAGACAACTTTTGGATGCATATTGTTAAGTATGCATATTGTTCATGATAATCATGACAATCACATACTCTGTTGCTTTCTGTGTGTAACATTGAGCTGGCAAATGTAAATCTTGTACATGTTTAACTGTTAAATTAGATGTAATTATGTAAATTAATGTCTGTGATTTCTATTTTCTAGCCTAATTCTAGATTGACACCAAATGCATTTCTGAATAAGCTTTGCTTGCTCCTTGTTGTATGTGATTTCTTTGGCTGAATTTATATGCTGAATTGCAGCTTCTGTGATCTTGGTTTTCAGTATGTGATTTCCTTGGCTGAATTTCAGGTGTTTATGCACCAACAAATGGGAACTGTTGGGACTGGGACAAATGAGACTGAAGTGGCGAGCACTCCCACTCCAATCACTAGGAGTACTTCTACTCCACAAACACAAAATCCAATCACCACTGATGATGTGCAACAAACAACTGAAGCTCCCCCACAATCTGTTGAAGCTCCAACACAAAACGTTCCATCTACACAAGTGACAGAGACAGGTACGAAAAGAAAATCTACTAGACTTACTTCTACTGCTTGGGAACATTTTAAAAGAGAGAGTGATAAGGCTGTCTGTAATTATTGTGGGAAGGAGTATGCATGCAATAATGTTAATCATGGAACTACTAATTTGCTTAAGCATCTCAAGGTTTGTCCTAAGAACCCCCATAGGGAGCATGATAAGAAACAGAAAACCATTGTACTTGATAAGAAAGATGAGGATGATAAAACTACTTCTCTTAAGCTTGCTGAGTTCAAACAGGACTTGTGTAGAGATGAGCTTGCTAGAACGATTGTGACGGATGAGCTTCCTTTTAAGTTTGTTGAGAATGTGGGTTTTAAACGCTTTATGAGTGTTTCTCAGCCTCGTTTTAAAATTCCTGGTCGTTTAACCATGGCTAGAGATTGCATGCAGTTATTTAGGGAGGAAAAAGTTAAATTAAGATCTTTCTTGAGTCTCAACAATCAAATGGTTTCAATGACTACTGATACTTGGACTTCAATTCAGAATATGAATCACATGTGTGTGACTGCTCACTACATTGATGAGGGGTGGGAATTAAATAAGAAAATTTTGAGTTTTGGATTGATTGCTCACCACAAGGGGGACACTATAGGCAAGGCATTAGAATATTGTTTGAAAGATTATGGAATCTCTAAAGTATGCACCGTTACAGTTGATAATGCTAGTGCTAACAATTTAGCTCTAGCTTATTTAATTAGGAACATGAGTGCTTGGAATGGTACTACCTTAATGAATGGTGAGTATATGCATATGAGGTGTTGTGCACATATCTTGAACTTAATTGTAAATGATGGGTTGAAAGAAATTGATGAATCGATTGCTAGAATAAGGGCTGCTTGTAAGTATGTTAGGGCATCTCCTGCTAGATTGGCTTGTTTCAAGAAATGTGTCCAAGATGCAAACATTAGTAGTTCCCAAATGCTTGTACTTGATGTTCCAACAAGGTGGAATTCCACTTATTTAATGTTGGAAGTGGCTGAAAAATATGAAAAAGCATTTTATAGACTTGAAAGTGATGATCCCTTTTATGTGAATAATAGTGATAATGATGGGGGCCCTCCAAACAGTGATGATTGGATTCGTGCACGCTTGTATATGAAGTTTTTGAAGATATTTTATGAGGCAACCCTTTCCTTTTCTAGTTCTTTGCATGTAAGTGCTAATACTTTCATTCGTAAGTTTGTTAATATTCAAACTGCATTAAATTCATTTATTGAAAGTGATGATTTTGGGTTGCAACGAGTGGCATCAAATATGAAAAAGAAACTTGATAAGTATTGGGATGTTGATGGGCAAATGAATTATCTTCTATTTGTGGCTGTTTTTCTTGATCCAAGGTTGAAGTTAGAATATTTTGAATTTAGTTTCCCAATGATTTATGGTAATGAGAAATGTAAGGAGATAATGAAAAAATTGAAAGATCTTGTGAAGAAGTTGTTTGCACAATACAAGGGTATGTATCCTTATGTACCTGATAGTCTTGATTCTAGTGGTGCTTCCTCTGATGTGAGTCATGTGACCTTCTCCAATGTTAGTACTAATGTTGACAAGGTTGATGTGGATGATGAGTATAATATAAGGGTGAGAAAGAAGAAAGGAGAACTTAAGAAAAATGAGTTGGATAGATACATTGAGGATGGAGTTGAGCTTGACCATGATGGTTTTGACATTTTAAGGTGGTGGAGAGTCAAGGGACATGAATATTATATTCTTTCACACATGGCTAGAGATATCTTAGTTATTCCAGTGTCTACTGTATCATCTGAGTCTGCATTCAGCACTGGAGGTCGTGTTCTTGACCCATATCGTAGTTCTTTACATGCCACCACGGTTGAGGCTTTGATTTGTACCCAAAATTGGTTGAAGCCAAGCACTAAGACTAGTATCATTGATCCACAAAAACCAATTGATGTTGTGCAAGTCGAAACAGGTATGCTCACATTTCATCACATTTATTTACTACTTAATGTTTGTTATTAACTTTTCAATTTCATTATATGTTCCATGACTTAATTTTAATGTTTTTTAATGAATCTATTCCATTTTTAGAAATGTCAGGTGTTACATTGGTTGAGGAAAAGGAGATTCTTAGTGATATGGGTAATTAATCCTTGCGATATGGTAATATTAATTACTCAATAGCTCCATTTAATTTAATTTAATATATTTAAATATCTATTGACACTAAGTAATTACTTTTAATTTGATTTTGCAGGATGTGTAATGATTAGCTGATGACATATGAAGATTTGTGTTTGTGGGCTGCTAGTTTTGTTTTGTTTAAAATATCTTTAGTGCTTAACTTTAACTGTTTGATACTTTAATTTTTAGTTGTGATGTTTATTTTAACTGTATGATACTTTGTGTGATTATGCCACACTATGGAGATTTTAGACTTGTGTTTGTGCCTTTGTGGTTTTTGTGGGATGCTGTTTGTACTTTTGTAAAGTTGGTCAATGGTCATTATTAGTTTTAATCTCCATTCTCCATGAAAGTGAGAAGATAGTCCAACAAAAATATATTTTTTCTGTCCAATACAATGGTCCAACAAGAAACATGAGCAGGTTAAAAATAATAACTATTTTTAAGGGTTGAAATCGGCCCAAAAATGCCCAAGAAACTGATTTAAAAAACTAATTTTTTTTCTGTTTTTTCTGGCCCAAAAAGGAGGGCCCAACCCGACCCATGATTCCTCGGGTCGAGTCGGGTCGATTTTGACCCATGCTTTTCACTTCACCCGACCCGACCCGACCGGTGTTCCTACCTCGGTTCGGGTTCTCAAAAACCATGAACCCGACCCAGGATCACCCCTAGCTGCTTGTCAACTGTTATTGATTTAGTTTTTGGATTTTATTCTGTGCATGGAAGATATGGAAGTGATAAAGGCATATTTTGTGATTATAAATTATTTGCTCAGTGTCAAAAAGCCAACCCTTGAAAAATTTTTCCAATTTTTTTGGTAACCCATTTGAGCTTCAATGTTTCTTCTTATGCACCTCAGCCAAAATCAATGTTTATATCTTGTCCCTTACACACTTAGGATAGAGAGCAAAGGTGCAGTTTGATGAAATGGGTGAATTGGTTGGTTACTTGAAAGTGAAGAAATACAAAGAGCAGGCACAAGAAAGCAAAAGAGGATCACTCCCTCAAAAATCAAAAAGAAAACTAGAATAAAAGTGAATAAGTTGGGGGGAGTGAATCATCAAACAAAGAAAGAGGCCAACTGAATGATACAAATCAAGACTGAAATGGAAGAATGGAGAGAAATTTCAACTCCAAGAAAAATTCAAAGATGCTCTCTATTCTTAGTGTTCTCTTTGCATATCCAGAAAAACCATGACTTCTTGATAGCCCAGCCTCATTACAACCAAGAAAAGACCTTTTGATCCATGTTAACCATGTGCATGTCTAGAAGCCAGAAACGACTATCAATTCTAGTTGTTCAACTGTGGTGAAAAATTGAGGGAAACACTTACCCGTGAGCATAAGAGAATTCCTTGATTTATCACTTATTGAATTTATTGTTATTTTTGAAAAAGTTTGATTGTGTTTTATCTTGTTCTGATTGAATTATGAAAAATATCACTTGACTCTGATTTTCAATCTGACTTTTGGAAAGTGACAGTTGCCTAGCAAAGAGGTGATGAAATTATTTCCTTACTTTTTGAGAATGCTAACAGGGGGATTGAATCCATATTGATTGCAAAAGGTTATATTGCTTGAGGACAAGCAAGAAGCTAAGTTGGGGGGAATTTGATAAGTGAAAAATATATAATAATTTAGTGTATAATTACTGCACTTATCAAGGGTAAAATAGTGAATTTATGCCCCAAAATATCTCTTTTTAGTAATAATTGCATATTTTGTGAATATTTGATTTGAATTTGAATATGATGCTATTTTGATAGAAAATCTGTTGATTTTGCAGATAAATTGGAAGGATTTAAATGAAGAAACAAGATTGCATTTATTTGAAAAGAGAATCAGCGAGATAAGGATTTAAATGGCAGCTGATTTGGATAAGATCAGCAATTAATGGGATAAGGATTCTGCAGATTTAATTCTAAATTCAAATTGAAGATCAAATCAGCACAAGATCAAGCAAAAAAGTGGAAATTATGGAAAACAGATCAAGCAAAGATAAGATCAGGAAGAGATCAAGCTGAAAAAGAGGGAAACATGGAAAGCTGGATCGTAACTCACGCTCCACCTGTGCTGAGCGTAGAAGGAGCGCAGCATTAAAAAATCCTTTCTGGATCCTGCGCTTCAAATCGCACTGAGCGTGGGTTGAAGCGCATGATACGGATCAGTTTTTCAAACAGATTTCAAATCAGATTTCTTCCAGATTTCAAATGGCTTTCCAGTCTCTATAAATAGAACATTTTGCAAATATCAAAGTAGCTTTTGGGAGAGACGGCAGAGTAGAAGCAAGGGCTGGAGAAAGTGACAGTTTCTCCGTTGGTTTGTAATGGCTACCATGCGTAGCTAAACTCTCCGATAGGATTGAATGTAGTTGATTCAATCCCCAATTGTATGTGAATTCTCTAGGAATAGGAAACTTGAATTCTGATTGGGTAAAAACGCTCATAGTAGTCACTTTAAGAACCAGGGCGAATTGATAGTGTAAACAAATAGATCTTTAATCCAAGGTAATTTATCACTGTGGGAACCAGGGTAGATTATTTCTGAGTATTTCATATTTGTGGGAACCTTTGTGAAATAACTTTAATTTGTGCTGAGATGTTATAATTGCATATTGATAAATATTATTGGGATTCACATATGAAAGGGGTGCGATGATACGAAGTTCAATCCTAGTCCAAGTAGCTATCTCTATCTTTCTCACTTTAAGTTCAATTTACTTTATTATTGCAATTCTTTACAACCAACAATTATACTCTCTTACTTGATAGTTGTGACCACTAGCCTTTATAAATTGAATTGTTCCCTATGGATACGATACTCTTACTTACTATTATACTGCTAAGGTTTTGGTATGCTTGCCTAAATCCCATCACTTACAAGAAGAAGAAGAAGTTCTTCAAGAAGAAAAAGGGTCTGATGGCAACTTGGGAAGACTTAGATGATTCAACTTCAGAAGAGGAAGATGAATCTGCTAAAGAGGCCAACCTGTGCTTGATGGCAAGTCTCCCTTCATCAGATAGTTCTGAATCTGAGATAATTCCTCAAACTCTTCAAGACATGTATGATGATTTACTAGAAAGTTCTAAAGAGCTTTTCCAAGAGTACAAACATTTGTCTAGAGCATACACTGAAGCTGCAAACAAAAGTGAAGCTCTACAAACTGAAAATCTTTTGCTCAAAGAAAAACTCTTAAAAAATTTTGGGACTAGTAGTTCAGAAAGCTTGATTAAAGAAAATGAAATTTTAAAGAAACAAGTTGTTGAACTTACTAGAGACCTAGCTAACTTTGTTAATGGAACCAAAAACCTCAACAGAATGTTGGGTGCTCAAAGGAACTCCAAAAACAAAGAAGGTTTAGGCTACTCAGACAGTGAATCATCACATGATTCAAATCCTAAATCTGCTGCAAAGGCTAAGAAAGGTAAGGGATGCTCTGACTATGGAAAGTCTGGACACAGTGTGTCACAGTGCAAACACAAGAGAAAGGGCAGACCTGCTGCTAACAAGAGAGGACCCAAAAAGATGTGGGCACCTAAGTCTCTGATTATTCCTGTTGCAGATGTGTTTAATAGGACAAAGGAGACACCACAAATGGTACCTAGACAGTGGGTGCTCGCGACACATGACGGGAGAAAGGTCTTTGTTCCAAAACCTTAGACCTAAGGATGGGGGGTGGTGATCTTTGGAGGAAACCAGAAAGGAAGAATCATTGGTATTGGTTCAGTAGGTATCTCCCATCTCTCTGTTATTCAGAATGTTCTCCTTGTGGAAGGCCTTGAACACAACCTGCTAAGCATAAGTCAATTATGTGACAGTGGATATGTTGTGTCTTTCACTAAGGAAGGTTGTGTAGTCAAAGATACTTCTGACCAAGTCATTTTTACTGCCAAGAGACACGGTAATGTGTATAAAATTGATCTTGAGGAACTTGCATATCAAAATGTAACTTGTCTTATTTCTGTTAAAGATGAAAAACAGATTTGGCATCAGAAACTTGGGCATGCCAGCTTGAGATTAATCTCAAAGATTACAAAACATAATCTTGTAAAAGGATTACCCAAACTTTCTTTCAAATCAGACATTTTATGTGAAAATTGTCTAAAGGGAAACAAACCAGAAATTCTTTTAAAAGCATAAATGTTGTTTCCACTTCAAGACCTTTAGAACTTCTTCATATTGATTTGTTTGGTCCTACAAGAACAT
Organism: Sesbania bispinosa; assembly: GCA_026901365.1. Lineage (NCBI taxonomy): Eukaryota > Viridiplantae > Streptophyta > Magnoliopsida > Fabales > Fabaceae > Sesbania > Sesbania bispinosa. The sequence goes on along the minus strand of QLOH01000778.1, from coordinate 119,045 downwards.
AAAGCTTGGCTGGTAAAAAATATGGTTTGGTCATTGTTAATGACTATTCTAGATTCACATGGGTAATATTCCTCAAAAGCAAGGATGAGACCTTTGAGAACTTTGCCAAATTATGTAAAAGGGTGCAAAATGAGAAAGGATTTTGCATATCTGCCATTAGAAGTGATCATGGAGGTGAGTTTTAAAACTCAAGCTTCAGTATGTTCTGTGATGAGAATGGGATCTCTCACAATATCTCTATGGCTAGAACACCCCAACAAAATGGGGTTGTTGAGAGAAAGAACAGAAGCTTGTAGGAGATGGGAAGAACTATGCTCATCTCAAGCAATCTTCAAAGGTCATTCTGGGCAGAGGCTGTTCACACAGCTTGCTATATCCAAAACAGAATTTTGGTAAGGCCTATTCTCAAAAAGACTCCTTATGAATTATGGAGAGGAAGAAAACCCAACATTTATTACTTTCACATTTTTGGCTGTGAGCCTGTTAGTGTTTCATACTCAACACCAAAGATGATCTGGGAAAGTTTGATTCTAAATCTGATAAAGGATTCTTCATTGGTTATTCAGAAACCTCTAAGGCATATAGAGTTTACAACTCTAGAACCTTAACTGTTGAAGAAACCATTCATGTTAGATTTAATGATGCAAAAGAGATTGATAGTGAACTATCAGATCTGGAAGAGGATTTTTCAGGAATGGAGCTGAACCCCACTTCAGAGACTTCAAAAGCTAAGGATGAAGAACCTGCTGAAGGACCATCTAAAGCACCTGCTGAAAGGTCTCCTCATCAACCTGCTGAAGCTGATTCTCTTCAGAGAATTAATGTTGAGTCTCAAAATGAGCCAGTATTCCCTCAAAGGCATGAGTGGAGATACAGAATTCGTCATCCTCGAGAGAAAATCATTGGTGACACTTCAGAAGGAGTAAGAACAAGATCAAGCCATAGAGAAGTCAATAATCTTGCCTTCCTCTCTGAAATTGAGCCAAAGAATATTGAGGAAGCTCTGCATGATGAAGGGTGGATCCTAGCCATGCAAGAAGAGCTTAATCAATTTGCCAGGAGTGATGTCTAGACTCTGGTTCCTAAACCCCATGGGAAAACTATAATAGGAATCAAATGGGTGTTTAGAAACAAACTCTCTGAAGATGGTCAAGTTGTCAGAAACAAAGCCAGACTTGTTGCACAAGGCTACAATCAACAACAAGGTATTGATTTCACTGAAACTTTTGCTCCTGTAGCTAGGCTTGAAGCCATTAGGATTTTACTTTCCTATGCAGCAAATAATGGCATCAAACTGTATCAAATGGATGCTAAGAGTGCCTTCCCAAATGGTTTCATTGAGGAAGAAGTATTTGTTAGACAACCCCCTGGTTTTGAAAATCTGACTTTTCCTAAGCATGTTTTTAACTGAAAAGGGCTCTGTATGGTCTGAAACAAGCTCCCAGAGCTTGGTATGAAAGATTGAGCAATTTTTTACTCAAAAATGATTTTGAAAGAGGAAAAATTGATACAACCCTTTTCAGAAAAATGTCTAACAGACTTGATTCTAGTCCAGATATATGTTGATGACATTATTTTTGGATCAACAAATTCCTCTCTGTGCACTGAGTTCTCAAGGCTTATGCAATCTAAATTTGAAATGAGTTTAATGGGTGAACTAAAATTTTTCTTGGGACTTCAAATTAAGCAAAACTCTGATTGTATATGGATCCATCAAGAGAAGTATACAAAGGAAATGCTTAAAAAGTTCAATATGAATGATTGCAAGCCTATGTCAACTCCAATGCATCCCTCTGCCATCTTAAGTAAAGATGAAGGGGAAGAATGTGTTGATTCAACTCTGTATAGAGGTATGATTGGATCCCTATTGTATCTTACATCAAGTAGGCCTGATATTATGTTCAATGTGTGCTCGTGTGCAAGGTTTCAATCTGATCCAAGAGTAACTCATTACAAAGCTGTAAAAAGGATATTCAGATATTTGAAAGGTACTACTAATCTTGGTTTGTGCTATAAGAAGAGCAAGGATTGCAGGTTAGTAGGATTCTGTGATGCTGATTTTGTTAGAGATAGAGTTGAAAGGAAGTCGACCGGTGGAGGCTGTCACTTCATTGGAAGCAACCTAATCAGTTGGGCGAGCAAAAGGCAAAGCACAATAGCTCTATCAACTACTGAAGCTGAATATATTGCTGCTGCATGCTGTTGTTCACAGCTGCTTTGGGTAAAATATCAACGAGAAGACTTTAATATGTTTGTTAAATATGTTCCAGTCTTCTGTGATAACACTAGTGCAATCAACCTTTCCAAAAACCCAATTCAGCATTCTAGAGCAAAACATATTGAAATAAAACATCATTTTATAAGAGACAATGTTCAGAAAGGAGTTATTGATATACAGTTCATTGACACAAAGCATCAATGGGCTGATATATTCACTAAACCACTTGCTGAAGATAGGTTCAAATTTATCAGAGAAAATTTGAACATTCTCACACTTTCTGAAAATTAATTTTACTGATTTTATTTTCACTAAAAATGTTGATATGCGCAAGTGGTATCCTGAATCTATTTTCTTTCTTATTTTCACTTCTTCAGTAAGCTCTGTTTACCCTTTTGATTGATGACAAAAGGGGGAGTATTAAGAAACTAACAAAATCTGAAGCTAAGTGTTTCAGAAGGATTCATTGATTTAGGGGGAGCAAGACTTGAGCAAGTTGTAGCTCTGTTTCAGTATATGATATAGGGGAGAAATACTCTAAACTCATTTCTTTATTTTTTCCCTTTAGATATTTGATTGTGTTCTTAAACAAATTTGTCATCATTAAAAAGGGGGAGAATGTTGAGTCTCAAAATATTATTAAAAGGATAATAATGTTTAAGTCTTTTAACCCTAAGTTTTAATGTATAACAAATTTGTTTAAAATCATTATGAGAAAGAACAATGTTTTGCTTGAGGTAATCTCTGTGTTTCAGAAGGTATCTAATGCAACAACTCTTCGAAAAACATACAACCCTCTGATAAAGAGCAACCTGCTGATGAAGAGGAACTTGCTGATAGATCATGACGTTCTGAAGTAAGGGAACCTGCTGAAGCTGAGAGTCATCGTACTGAAGCTTGTACCTTTTTGGGAAAGTGCTTCTCTGATTAATTCCCTTTGGAGACTCAAAGTCTTTCGTAGACTTTCACAGTTGTTTGTGCTTCTTCCAGAAAGTCAGATCAATTACTTTTTGGCACATTTCAAATTTTCATTCACCAAGGAAGCAAAGTCTGCTGTAAAGTGCACTGTGCTCAGAAAAAGTTGAGTCTGCGTTGCTGACACCTACTACCTGCTGCACCTGCTACTGCAAGCTACCAAAGCTATGTGTCTCAATGGGAGCATTTGCATTAGATGCTATCTCTCAATGGGAACTTCATTAGAACTAAACAGACCTATTTCCCAATCCTATAAGTACAAGTCTCATGCAGAAGAAAGAAGAAGAAGAGAACGAACATACTTGCTGAAACGTTGCTCAAAATACTCTGTTATTCTTTCATTTGTTCCATTTGTACAACGCTTTCTTATCCTGAGTTCTACTCAGTTATTTGTACATCTTACACAGTTTAGGCTTTGAACTTTTATAGTTTAAAAGCTTAAGCAATCTTTCTTTTTATATACTGGTTGTGTGGTGAGCCTGAAGAGGCTTGGTGTTTAAACAATACTTGGGTTTGAGCCTAGAGAGGCTTGTTTGCAAAACAATACTTGGGTTTAGAGCCTAGAGAGGCTAGGTGTGCAAAGAATACTTGTATCTGATCAGATAGTGGAAATCCAGTGGTGTGTTTGCCCTGGGACTGGACGTAGCTCACTGTGTTAGTGGGTGAACCAGGATAATTTTCTTGGCTAAGTTTTTCTCAACCCTTATCTCTTTATTTTCAGTTTATAACTAACCAAGGAGGGTTCTAAAAAGTGATATTATAATTTGTGTAGCAAAATAACTTTGTCTTTCACGTAAAACTATTTCAAACTCATTTTACTGAACCTGCTGAATCACATCAGCAAGTTACTGAAATCTCCAATTTCGAAAGGTTGCTTAAATCTCTTGAAAATCACTTTGCTTGTGAAAGGTTTTCTTAAAATCTGTAAAGAATTATAAAACACTATTCAACCCCCCTTCTAGTATTTCTTGTGGTTCTAACAGTCCCAATAGTGAATCCAAACTTTGTTTGCCTATGATGAAGATGTGTTGGTAAGTTGAGTTTCTACACCATTCTTTGACTCACAACATTGTTGTAGCTTCCGTAATCGAATGAAATCAAACACAAATGACCTTCGACAGAACACCTGGTATAGAAAATACCCATCGCAATTCCCAACTCAAAGCCGAAACTCTAATTAAATGATGTTGTAAACAAGAGCAAAAGGAAGAACGTTACCAATTTTCTCCATGCCTGTCAGCTTCAAAAAATTTGTTTCTCATGCTACAAATATCCAAATTGAGTGATTCCAAAGCGAGAAGAAAACACACCTTTTGGGACGCAATGTAGGCTCAAGAATCACTAAAATTGAGTTCGTAAACCGCGAGATATGAATGAAAGTAATTTCGTCTCAGACTGCCAGAAATTGTTGCGATTGAACAAACCCTTCACCAAAATCACTTTTCCAGCAATGGCAGCCTTGCAATCCTTGAACCTTTGATGTAATATATTAATGTTTTGATACAAATTATAAGTATAAAGTGATGAAAAGTGTAGACTTTAAAATGTAAAAATAAATAATAATTACAATGGTATAAATTACAATATTTTCACTGGAAATATGAAGTGACAAAAAATATAATATACTTAGAAATATGCCATGATTTACACCCAAGATAATATGCCATGATTTACACCCAAGACATATATACACACGCACACACACCCTTATTTAAGTAAATATATCTCTTCTCTCTAGTCATTGAAGCTGATGCTGAAGCTGATATATATGTCTTCCATTTAGTCAATGATATAACATTTAAAAATTAATAAGCATCATGTTTTAGCTAGAGATAAAATAACAAAGCTCTAGAATAATGAATAATAATCTCGCACCTTAAACTATTATAGCTATTAGACCAATACAAAAAGTATAAAATGAGCTTAAACAATCGAACAATGGCCTTCAAATAAATACTTAATCAATCTAATAAAAAACTTATAACGAAATAGAAGCAATATAAAATCTCCACGTACACAAAAAATCAATCGCATGCCTTGGATGCAATTCAGAACATTGCACAAAATAATAGAAACATCAACCACATAAAAGATAAAGATACACATTTTTACATAGTGTACATATGTAGGTGTAAGAAAAGTATGTTTAAGAAAAATTACACCTCATCCATAGTGCGCAAAACTAGGTGTTTCAACTGTGAAAAGAATTTTGATGTTGCAAATGCATTCTATTGTGTCAGTTAAAATATAAAAGAATGGGAAGGAAATTGAGTAACAGTGGAAAATTGGATGGGTTTGGGACATGTGGCAATGACGAGATAACGCATGCAATATTGTGATTAATTAAGTAACGACTATTGTGTCAGTTATAATAGGAGAGATAGGAGATTGAGTAACAATGGAAATTAACTAAATTAAGTAAATTAAGGTTAATTAAGGAAATTAAGTAATAATGGGCCAAGCAAAAAAAAAGTAATAATGGAAAAATGGATGGATTTGGGACACGCAGTGGGTAAAAATTTCAAAGGTGCAATTTCGTTTAAAAAGGGTTTTTTTATGAAATATTTTTCAAACATAAAATTACCTCTTAATCAACATCTTTAACAAGTTTCAAAATTATATTGTGCAAATTGCGGTTTTGATCATTTTGTTAATGAAACTTTTTAATATGAAGTTCATTTTAGGGAAAAATATGTTATTAGTTCATGAACTTTTGGTTAACTTGGGTTTTAGTCCCTAAACTTTAATTCCTTGGTTTTATATCCCTGAACTTTTAAAAGCCCGTAACGGTAGTCCCTACCGTTACTTTGGTCCGTTAAACCTGTGACGTATCAATTACTTAGCATGCCACGTGTTAATTGTCTAGCATGCCACGTCACAGGTTTAACGGACCAAAGCAACGACAGAGATTACTGTTACGGGTTTTTGAAAGTTCAAGGATATAAAACCAAAGAATTAAAGTTTAGGGACTAAAACCCAAGTTGACCAAAAGTTCAAGGACTAATAACATATTTTTCCCTTCATTTTATTTTCCATTTTATAATTTTTTCAATAAAAATCTTGTGATTAAACTATCAAAAATTATTTAAAGTAAAAAGTAGCTAAATAATAAAGTGATAATTGTTTTGATGTTATTATTTGACGTGGAAAAAGTCATTTTGGAGATGTGTTTGGCACCAATATTTTTTCAGTTGTATAAATCATAGTTTTAAACTAAATATTGAATTAATTTTATCTAAGTGTCGGTATTACGTAATTTGGGATAACTATTGCTACTTTTTGTTTTCAGAAAGTAACTATCATTTCATGTGAATGCTAATTGTGTGAGAGCAATGCAATTTCAGTGAAATATCATTTATTTTATTTTATTATTTTTAAATTTTTATACTATCAATATATTGAAATATATGAAATCATCAAAGAATAATTGGATTATATGAACTATTCTCAATTTTCTTTGTGCTTTTATATGAAAAAAATGCACATTTTACTTAAACGGTGTTTGAAAAAATATATAATAATTATCTAAAATTATTTATGAAAGCAAAAGCTTCAATATTTTTTAATAAATTAAAGAAAAAATTCTAAAAATAATTTAATATAAAAATGTATAGTAAAGTTTTTTTTTAATATATAAACAAATGTATACTCAAGTTACATGATTACAATAACAATGATAAGAGAGCAACATGAATGCTATTTGTAACATTCATTTGTGGTAAATATTAATTTAAGAGTAAATTTGGGAGATGGATTGTAAGACAAGAATAGAGAGGTGACACCTCATATTTTTCTCGACATGACAAATATAGAGTTATGTAGCATTAAGTGAGGTGAGATGACAACATATCATTATGTATTTTTAAAATTTTATACAAACAATATATTGAAATATATGAAATCATGAAAGAATAATTGGATTATACGAATTATTCTCATTTTACTTTGTGCTTTTATATGAAAAAATACACATTTTACTTAAATGGTGTTTGAAAAATATATATAATAATTATCTAAAACTGTTTAGAAAAGCAAAAGCTTCAATATTTTTTAATAAATTAAAAAAATAACTTCCAAAAATAATTTTAATATAAAAATATGTAATAAAGTTTTTTTTCAATGTTTAAACAAACGTATGCTCAAGTTACATGATTACAATAACCATGATGAGAGAGCAACATGAATACTAATTGTAACCGTCATTTGTGGTAAATGCTAATTTATGAGTAGATTTGGGAGATGCATTACAGAAAAAGAATATAGAGGTGACACATCCAATTTTTCTTGACATGACAAATATAGAGTTATGTGACATTAAGTGAGGTGAGGTGGCAACATGACATTATGCGACTCAACTTTAATATATTATATAGATATAGATATAGATGCTTATCCTTTCTCAACCCATAGTAGATGGATTATAGATGATTCCACAGGGAAACGTTTCAAACTAGTTTGTGCCAATTAGGCAGGTCACCATCGGCCAATGTTGTCAGAGGCTCTTAACATGCAACCATTGAAGGACCTTGTTTCTTAGGTGGTTAAACACAAGTTCAATTGCATTCGTCTCACATATGCAATATACATGTGGACACACTGACAATCACATTGTGGAAGATACCTTGAAGAATTTGGACATACAATGTAACATCCTAAATTTTATTAAGTAAAATATTAATTAAATTAAATAAATAAGTAAAGGATATAATTAATTAAATAGATGAATAAATAATAAGATTAATATTATTATTAGTTTTATCCATAAAGCTACTTCATTTAAAAAAAAAAAAAGATAAGGGGGTTGAGAGTGGACCCAAGCCCAATTAGGCATTCTAGTAAGGAGGGGTTATCAGTTCACCCTAATCCTTATTCGTATAATCGTCAGAGAGCGAAACGCTAAGGAGGGGAGAAACCAAGTCTCAAGAGGAGGTTGCTACAGAGTGATCATCAAGAATCAAGAAAGAGTCTTTAATGCTGTTCGATCTTCACTTCAAGGTATGGTGGGGGAAAGGGTGCTGCTTGTATGTGCATGTGGGAGTGTTTGGGTAGTGAGGGAAACCATAAGACCCTTTAAGAATTCTAATTTTGAGAACCTATCTGTGAATCATATATTGTGTGTTTGGAATGTGTTTGATTTGATGTATGCATGTGATGATCCTGATGAATTGGGTGATGGTAGCGAGGATAGCAAAAAAGGGTTAAATAAGGGTTTAGAGATGAGGAACCATAATTGATTAGATGTTAAATTTATTGTAATTCATAGGGATGATTGAGGATTTCAGTGAATTTAATCGGTAAAAACGAGTTTAATTGAATTAGGAACTTGAGGATTTGAGTAGGGATTGAAGAAGAGGGTAGAGGAAGGTCATTCTCGTTTTAACACAGAGCAGCGACTGTAAAACAGCGACTGTAGATTCGTTCACCGTTGGATCGGTCGGAAAGTCTGGTTCATCATTATGAACGGTTGGATCGTCGATACGAAGTCTCGGTTGGGAGATATTTAGTTCGCACTAGAGGAAAATCATTCCCGTTTTTACACAGAGCAGTGACTATAAAACAATGACTGCTGATTCGTTCACCGTTGGATCGGGCTGAAATTTTGACAACTGGTCCGGAACATCTGGTTCTTCCTTATGAACGGTTGGATCGTCGATACTAAGTCTGGGTTGGGAGATATTTAGTTCGCACTGTAGCTGTATATTTGGGGTTTTTATTGATGAAATTAAATTGGATGCATAGAGTGTGTTAATTGTGATATGAGTATTGTGATGTGAATATCTTATGTGATATCCTATGTTTATACATTGATTGTGATGTGAGTGTGATGATATGAATATCCCATGTGAATTTAGATGTTTATAATATTGAGATGTATGATGATGATGTATTGATGTATTGAGTTTATGATGATGATGTATTGATGTATTGAGTTCATGATGATGATGTATTGAGGTATTGAGTTTATGATGATGAGGTATGAGATGTGTGATGATGATATATTGAGGTACTAAGTGTATGAAGTATGAGGTGTATAATGATTATATATTGATGCATTGAGCATATAATGTGTGTTGTGATAATGATGATATAATGATACATTGAACATGCGATGAGTGTTATGATCATGATGATGGTGATTAACGATGTTGATGATGATTTGGTGTGCATAATGATCAGTGAATATGCAATGTGATTGATGATGATTGGGTGTGCATAATGATTGGTGAATATGCCATGTGATTGATGATGTTTTGGTGTGAATAATATGCAATGTGACTAATGATGATTTGTGTTATTATGATGATAATAATATTTGGTGATAATTATGATGATTTTGGATGATGATGAATGGTGTTAATTATAATGATTGATGATGATGATGAGTGGTGATATTTATGATGAACCATGATGAGAATGATTGATGATGATGATGTTGGTGTTGTACTTGAGTATAACTTGGAGAGGTGAATAGTGTACCTGAGTATAACTCGGGGAGGTGATAATGGTGATGATGATTTAATTAACCTTATGTTGTAAATGATGCTTGAGTATATATATGATGCTGTACCTGAGATACACAAGCCCAGTGAGGGGTGGGGTGTAACTCAGGGAGGTGCTTGTACTTGAGATACACAAGCCCAGTGAGGGGTGGGGTGTAACTCAGGGAGGTGATTGTACTTGTGATAAACAATCCCAATAAGGGCTGAAGTGTAGCTCAGGGAGGTGAATGTTGTACCTGAGTGTAACTCAGGGAGGTGAGTATTGATTATGTTGGTGATTATGGTACCTGAGTGTAACTCAGGGAGGTGAGTATTGATTATGTAATTGAATATGGTGCCTGAGGTGTACAAGCCTAGAGTGGGTGAAGTACAACTCAGGGAGGTGCATGATGGTGATGATGATATGATGATTATGATGAATATGATGAAATGATGATATTGATGATTGTGATGAGTATGATGATATTGATGATAATGATGAGTATGATGATATGATGATTATGATGAATATGATGAGTATGATGATTATGATGAATATGATGAGTATGATGATATTGATGATAAAGATGAGTATGATGATATGATGATAATGATGATTGTGATGATAATGGGGATTATGATGATTGTGGTGATATTGATGATGTTGTTGGTGTATATGATGATGATGATTATGTTTTACATTTGATATTAGAATAAGTTATATGATGATGTTGTTTACATGAGGGTGAGGATAGGGTAGTCCCCTATGTGTATGTATGAGTGGTGTTCTTTTCCTCACCGTTTTCTATCTGTGGTTATTATTTACAGGTGATGATGATGGCACCTCAGGTGCCGAGTATTGAGTTGATGAGTGTCGTTCTGATACATGTGACATCAGGGCTTAGTAGTGGGAGTTTTATTTTATATTTCTATTTTGGAGAGATTGTGTAAACGGTTTTAAGTGTCTTATAAGGCTAAGAAAGATGTTTTACTGTTAACTTTTGAGGTAGCAATATTTTATTTACTTTGAAAACCTTTTGACTCCAACTTCTATTTTGAATAAGTTGACTTTGAAAAGAATTGAGGTTTTAATTGAGTTGAAATGTGAACCTTTTTACCCAATGTGATTCGTTATTTTCCTAAGTCTTCCGTTTCATTGATTATATAAAAGTTGGGGTAGAAGGGTGTCACATACAAGAGGTGGTGGAATTAAGGGATAAATAAAACCAACCCATTTTTGTTGAATATGACCCAAATATAAGCCTTTGAAGCTGTGGTTAATGAACTTAAAGCTCAAAATGTGAAGGTATTGTTTGATAACCATGCTAGTGAACCAAAATGGTGTTATAATAATGATGATGAGAATGATCTTTAAAGAGACTTTTTTATCCCACTTTTTTATCCCCTGAAATGGGTGCAAGGCCTTAGTTTAGCATCCAAGTACTTTGTTACAAATTCTGTTGTATGTATTATGTAATTTACAGTGCTACCTTGCATAAAGCCAAGTTCTATTTTTCATGGACAAATAGGATGTGACATAGCTATTTGATTGTGATTAATTGATCTTGCTCAAAATAGGTGATGGCAATGAGTTTGAGGAATGAATTGCATGGTCCACACCAAAATGAGAATGATTGGTACAAGTACATGACTCTAGGAGAAAAGACATTCACTAGGCCAACCCATAGGTGCTAGCGGTTGTCTCAGGTTTGAATTATGACAGTTTCAATTCTTAAAAAGAAAACCTTTGAAGATGGACTTAGGTAACAAATTAGTCTATGAGACACATTTGTATTCTTGGTCTGGAGTTGGAACACTCAAATTAAAAGATATCTGGACTCTGCAACAGTGCAACCATTAAACAAGATATGTACGCTAATAGAATTGAAGGGTTAGACAACCACATCGGGTTCCTTACCACTAGTGAGGATGCAACCCCTTTAATTCTTACTTTATTTGGGTTTGACCAACAAAGTTCTTCAAAGGCAAACAACAAGTTCTTGACTTGCCTTCAAACCTACCTTGTCAGGAAGGACCTGGATTGGGGCTTGTGTGCATTTCATGGTGGCTATTACCTAAGAGAAAATAGAGTTCAACTCAAGGAATCATTTGAGGTAATGGATGCCCCTTGGAAGGAACCGAGATACCAAAACTTCACTGAGAAATTTCAACTCCTACAAAAGGAAGAATCAAGGTATATGTCTCCTTTTAGGTCCAGTTTGGATTAGCTTCTAGTTTATAGGAGTTTTTAAATTGAGATGAGTGCTTAAAATAGGTGTTTATGAAAAATGTAGATGAGAGATCTTTTGAAAATAGTTGAGTTGCAAAGACTAATTTTAACTTGTAAAAGAAGTTGAATTCATTTTATTTTCTTCTCTATAAGCACTTGTACATAAATTTATCCAAACTAACTTATAGTAACCATATCAAAAGCTAATATACACTACATTAGTATTTAACCACATTTTATGTTATTGATGCAGATCCTAGTTCCAAAGGCCCCAATGTATTTATGTTGCATTACCCTTTGAGTGGTCAATGTGTTCAAGTGAATATGAAGAATGAACTTGAAGTGGGTGGCTGTGAGATTAAAGATAGATGGATGTAATATGGAGATGAGGGTTATGTCATTTTGACCTACACCAAAAAGTGCCTAATTTTCAGTGGTGAAGGATTCGCAACAAAGGTTTCTATCGACTGCCAAAATAGGAGTTTTTGGAAATCTGTAGCAATTTCCAAGCTTCATTTGGCTACCACAAAATGAAGAAAGGGATCACTTGTGCTTGCACAAGGATTTCAATTCATTGAGAGTTTTGACTTCAAAATGTATTTTCATAAAAAATGATTCTACATGCTTATATGATCCCCAAACCCAATGGTTCCAACTAGTTCCTACCAATGTATAGCAAAGGTTAATTGTGTTTAGGATATGTGTATGTATATAAATCACACAACCTTTTCATTGTACACATTTTTTTAAGCGGTTGTTATGTTAATTTTATCTAATTCAGTGCTATCCTACTACATGTTCCATGTAATGGTATATTTGAGTTTTCAAAATCTCTTACATATATATACATCATACCTTACAATAAGTTCAAAAAAAATTTCATTAATAGTTTTTTTTTTCTTATTTACAAATGGAACATTGGGGTTTGAACTTACAACCTAATCCAATTCAAACCCCATCATTAAGCTAACCCTAGTGGATATATTATAAAAATAGCAATATATAGTAATAAATATATAAAAAATCATATCCTAAGGGAATTATTCTAGATTAACCGATGATTAATTGAACTATAGTTCATAACTTAGTTAGCCATGTGCGGACTCCTTTATATGGTTAAAGGGTTTCTTGGTTTCAAAATCTAGCGGCAACACATTAAAAAAATGGTTTGAATAATTGAACCCAGTTATAATACTATATATAATAGATTTAAGCTGATAAGACAAATTGTAGAAAAGTGATTGACCATAATATTAAAATATATAACAAATATTTTAGTTGAGTTAGAGTCAAATTGTAATAAAAAAATTCACATGTTATTAATTTTCACATGATAATCTCCTCATATTTTGAAATTTTTTATTTGAATTTTAAAATATATCATATTCTGTGGTAAATATAAGTCTTGTTGATTTCTAAGCCTCCCAATCTCATTTTTCATTTGATTTTCAAGAGGAATTTTGGATACTCTTTTAGTTTTAAGCCATTATTATAGAGAGTTTTTCTATTAATATTTTTTTCATTGACTCTTCAAAACTCATTCGATGTACTCTCTACTAACTTTTATTAGCATAATATTATGTTTCTTATAGACTAGATAATGGATTTAGGTATTATCGCTCAACTTATTTAGGAATTAGGGATTAGGTTATGAGTTTTTATTGTGATGAATAATATATGAATGGTAGGTATATTAGATGGTCGTGGAGCAATTTAGGGTGTTTTTTTTCAAGAGTTTCGGAAAACCTAACATGAAATCATGAATGATTTATAATTATTATACATCTATTTGAAAGATGTGTCATGTATTACCAGTAGTCAGTATCTAGATTGATATATTGAGTTTCATTATTTATGAAGTATTCATGTGAAATTACTATGGTTTTAAGAACTAAACCAAATCGACCAATAAAGTGTTGATTTAACAATTGAACTGATCTGGTGACTAGGCAATTACTGAACTGTTTTTTAAAAAATTCGGTTGAAAGCCAAATGAACCAATAAAAAACTAGTAAAATCAGGCAAAATTAGCAAGTCATTAGTTTGAAATGGTTCTTCAAGCAGTTTTCTCCTACCCACTTCAATCACTTATACCTTCGTGCGACGGGATTGACCACACTCAGATCAATTTACTTATTGGTGCAATATCACTTGGATAGTATGTTAAGACATACCATATAAAGTTTATAGTTTTAAACTTTAATGATTACAACCCCTAAGTTTGTTATAAAAATTTACAAGTCCTTGTGAGAATCATTGTAATTTAACCTAGCTTCTTGAGTGTGAAGAGTTAGCTCTAAGAAGGATGATGAAAATGTTTCTTAAGGATTTTTACAATAATTTAAGTATAATTAAGGACAACAATCTCATATTTGGTGTTGAAAGAAACCAATCTCTCTCGAGAAGAATGTCAAGATAAGAAAGAAGACATGAGAAGAAAACAAGTTATCCAAGAGATCGAGACAAACCTTCTCATAAAAGATCAAAAGGTTTGATTCACATACTAACTCGTGCTTGAGTAAAGAGAAAATAATTAAGTAGCATTTGATTCAAGGAAAAACTCAAATGCTAACACAACTTCTTATCCTTGAGAAAAATAAAAAGCATTGAGTTAAGAACAAAGTTAAGAAGGAAAAACACCATAACGTCTCAAGTCAAGAAATATATTCCTAAGATTGATAATGACATAAAACTAAAATACTGAGTTGGATTTGTTGTACCTTCAAAAGTAAAGAAAGAACTATTAGAAGCTCCAATGATCATATAACGACTAGAAAGATAAAAAAACTATAAAAGTACCAGAGGAACTCACAAACAATAGACAAAGAAACATAATAAAACAATGTTAGAACTTTGTTGAATTCAAAGCTCATTTTTTTTTCTTAAGTTTAATTCCTTCCTTTTGTCACACCACTAGCGTCACATAGTTTATAAACTCTTTGAGTTATTTAGTGGTTGTTATTACAAGCTTGTAAATTGCACAATATATCCATACTTTTGTGTGATTTTTGCATAAGTTGAACACCTTTCTTTCTAATCTTCATTTTAATCATTCAACCTATCTAATGAAAGTTCATAACATAGGTGTGAACTATTGTCAGCTTGGAGAAGCTGATGACAAAAATATTTAGAAGTTTGGAATGACTCTTAAAGGAGAATACTCTATTGTATCAATCCTAAAGAGCCATATTAAATAAAAATAAGATAATGAAAAATACCACTTGATGTGAGGAATAGACGCAACCCAGATTTTCTAGGTGAACCATTATAATTTTGATTGTGCACTTCTCTTTCTTTATCTTTTACTTTAATCCGTTTACGTTATAGATTATAAAAGTTATATTTTTTTAGTTTTAAATCTCTATTAAGAATATTTTTATTCTAGTTAAATTTCATTCTTAAGAAAAGTTGTTTCCTGCTTAAGCATTATGAAGATAACTTTGCTTTACAACGGATTAGTTTGAATTTCAAGACTTATTGAACAACAAGCTTTATGGAATTCCAAATTCTACATTTGAGAATGAAACCATAAAAGTAAAATCTTATTGGAGGAAAGTTTTTGAAAAATCTCAATTCAACTCTCCTTCTTGAAACACAATCAACTTTATAGTATTGGTGTGGTCATATAGTGTTTTCATTTAAGGATGACAAAATTACTCATACCCGTGGTACTCACAATGGATACCCACATATTTATAAAATGGGTAGGAACAAATATTATATTACTCGCTATACGGATACCCACACATTCATTAAGATATATTTTTCTATTAAATATATTAAAATATTAGCATTTTTATTACTTTATGATGAGATAAAAATTTTTTATATCATTTTATGATGATATTTTAATATTAACTTGTAATAATATTATATAATGATATTTTATATTTTATAATATTAATATAATATGATATTGGTATATTAAATGACATTCTGTTTTTATTTTTAAAAATTTTTAAATTCTTAACTATTAATGGATACCGGTGAATATTCGTTATCCGTATAGGTACCTATTATTATAAATTTATAATTAACATGGTTTATTTTAAACCAAAAGCAAAAATTCAAAACAATATCACAGTTATTATTTATAAGTAATAAATTACTTGATCATTTGTATTTGTATTGTATTATAGTTTATGATTTTATTAATAATATATTTTTTCTCTCTCACACACGTTTATTGTAATTTGCATTTATTAATTCATATAAATGCAAAGGAGAATATGAGACATGGAAGCAAATTAAAAATTAGTTCAAAACCCATATACTTAAAAAGATATTATATGTTATGTATGTTAAAAATTAAAAACATAATAAGTAAACTAATTTGGGTAATTTCATAAATATATTCTTATAAATAAAATAATAAATAGATATAAACGTTTAATTGAATTAGATTGGATTGATTTTAAAATAAAATTAATTCAAAACATCATAATAAAAACATTTCAATTTTTGAATTTTAATTTTTACTATTTATATTGAATTGAATCGATTATAAACACCCTTAGGATTGGAGTTGTCATTCTTGACACCAAGGTTTTGCATAAATAGAGAATTGCCTAGCATCTTCTATTGTAATTTCAAGCCTTATGTCCGATAAATCGTGAAATTTCAAATTTTAAAACGAGTGGAAACAAAGAAAAAAAAATTAAGAGCAATATTAGTATGGTTGATATGGAAACCTTTTATCCAAATTTTATATTCATTAACTTTTCTTTTTTATATTATATTTGAGTAATTTAGACTTAACACTAATTAATAACATTATTGTGTTGCCTATTTATTTTTATTATTTTCTCTTATTAATTAATTTTTTTTCTATTTATTGATATAATGTTTTTAATATGTTCACATATTGTTATGTATTTTTTTTAAATATTATCTAATCATTATCAATTTAATTATGATTTAATCACAGGTAGGTCTTTGAACCTTCAATATCACTACATTGACTAGTTCAATTTGAAAATATTGTGAATTAAATTTTCCAAACTTGTGTGACTTGGGTAACCGATAGTTTGCCCTTATTACATGCTAGTTATACACCTCAAGCTTGGTTGTGACATCAATCAAAAGAGAAAAAAGTATATAAATTGTATATAAGATACACTCAAATATACATCTTAAAGGTATATAAAAAATGAAAAAAAAAATATAAACTTAGCAAAAGAAAATTAAAATTAAAATTTAGAAGAAGATAACTTCATTAATGTAAAAACAAAGTTAAGTTAAATATAGTGTTCATAACCGCAAGATTTAAAAGAAGATAAGTTTCATTTTTTTTACGTCAAAACCAATAATTGCATTAAGAGGGTAGAGACGAATGAATGTCCAGTGCTACCTGAAGAGAGATACAATCTGGTTCATCTTCAACCCAAATTAGATTGGGGTTATTATATGCAAACTTCGCCGATAAATGAGCTGCATTATTGCTAGCTCGTAAAACATGAAAGAAAGAAAGCAAATGTAAATTAACTTTAAAGGAAGAACAATCAATAACTATCATGTCAAATGTGGAGGATCCATTGGAGTTGACATTGATTGAATTAATGAGACTTTTGCAGTTTCAACTTCCAGAGACATGAAAATCATAAAATAAGGGTGTTTATAACTAATCAAATTCAATGCAAATAGTAAAAATTTAAATTTTTTATTGAATTATATTGAATTTCGGATTTTATCTTGAAAAATCAAAGTTCCATCAATGACAATTCCAATGGATCCTCCACCAAGTCATAACCGCAAGATTTAAAAGAAGATAAGTTCCAATTCTAAAAAATAGGGCTGTTTATAATTAATCAAATTCAATGCAAAATCGTAAAAATTCAAATTTTTTATTGAATTATATTAAATTTCGGATTTTATCTTGAAAAATCAAATTCAATTCAAATCAAAATTATGTGTATATTTATTATTTTATTTATAAATAATTATGCAATTATATTTATGTAAGTACATGTTCATGAAATTACTCAGACTAATTTACCTTTTCATGATTTTATTATCTACTTTATATAATATTATTTTAATAATATCTCTATAAATATATTAATTTTAAATTGACTTCCATGTTTCACATTGTCCTTTTATATAATTTTATATTTATATTAATAAATATAAATTCTAATAAAAATATATTAAATAGAAAAAATAAAATAAAATAAAAATATAATTTATAAAATCTTAAAATAAAACATGAAACGTATAAATAAGTAATTTATTGCTTAAAAATATTAACTCTCACACTGTGTGAGGTTTTTTTATTTAAATGAAACCATGTCAATGACAAATTTATTATTATAATTACTCAATTGGGTAAGATATTTTAAATTGCATTTTTAATATTTATAACATACCACATGGTTTATTGCATATATTTAAAATAAAATATAAAATTTAAAAATTAATTCAATTCAATTTAAATTACATTAAATTAGATTGAATTTAAATTTAAAATCAAATCGATGGGGTGATTAAATAAGAAAATCTTCAAAACTAATGCAATCAAATCCACAAACATTCATCCTAAATAACATGAACTCCAATTTAATTTATACATTAAACTTAAAAACTACATAGTTTTTATTCAAAATCCACGTGCTATATTCGCGTGATTTTGGATATTGATGATCCAAAAAGAAAACTTCGGAGAGTGATTTGAAAACCACGGCCCAAACACAGAAGGAAAGCAAATTTCAAAAAGACGTCAAGAGATAGAGAGAGAATAAATAAAAATATAAAAATAACAAATAACAAAACTACCTAAACGCAAAATACAAATTAAAATTGAATCCAAACTCCCTAGAGAAGAAACCACGGGCTTGAGTAGTAGAATCCACGACTCATTCGGTTTACTATTTCGACCCGACCCGACCCGAACCCACGTAGGTACGAATCATAATAACCAGAACAACAAACAAAACTCGAAGAACCAACCCCATACATAAGCTATTTCTCTCCCTCAATTCTTCACATAACTTCACTTTTTTCCGAATGCTCATTTTTATTTTTTATCTCATGCTTCTTCTTTCTGACTCCAAATTTGAGTTTTGAGTTTGTCTGAGTTGCACGTACCACCGCTTCTCTTCTCTCCTTTTCCTACCCCATAACTCTCTCTCTGTGCAAATCTTGCTTTCTACTGTTTTTCATATCAAATTCCTCCCTTTAACGTAACAACGGTAAGAGAGGCACCGAAGAAACCTTTTGTTTCTTACTTATTGTTCTGTCCGATCAAACCCTTCACTGTTGTTTTTTCTGCTGTTCTTCGCCCTCAGAGATCTACTCGACTTGTTTTTCCAGCGAATTTTCCTGGGAAAATCTGGATAACCGATAAAGTACCATTCTTTTTCCCTTTTCACTTTCTGGGTCTTCTTCGTATGCCTTCAATTCAATGTTTTCTTCGTACCTTGCTTCTTGTTGCTGGTGTTGTTATTTCAATTAACTGGATTGGTTTTTTTTCTGCTTTTGATTTGGCAGGGATGAAGAGGGCAAGGGATGATGTTTACTCTGGCTCTGCTTCTCAATTCAAACGCCCCTTTGCTTCCTCGCGTGGTGATTCGTATGTATTTTTTTTTTTTTAAATTATTTTGCCCTATTTGCTATCCATTTTTTACGTGCCAATTTTGTGTTTCTCTCTCTGGAATTGTTTGTGTGCCCTATTTTGTACTCTGTAAAATGGAGCCTGTTGTCAATTGTCAAGTTCTTACCTTTTGCTTTCCGAATAAATCAAGTTTGTGTTTTGTGTTTTTTGGTTATTTTCGTTCCCTTGTGGTGTTAAATTGTTGTTGAGTTTCCTTAGGGTTATCTTTAATTTAACTTGAACTGACTGTGAATGGAATGGGTTCTCTGGTGGGATTATTGGTTAAAAGGAACGGATGTGTTTGGGATATGGTTGAAACATTTTGATTTGCTTAAGTCGTATGTATGAATCTTACTAGGCAAGTAAATATGAGTGATGTTGTAAATTACCTCATTGATCAACTTAGAAGATAGATAGAAGCCTGCGTACATGTTATTCGTGTACTCTAATATTTCAACCTGAGGATATTCTAAATTGTGATAGTATGAACATTGAACTAGTGGAACATTGGATGTCTTGTAGAGATTAGCATGCTATAGTTATAAATGTTCTGGGTATCTGAATTTGTGATTGCATTCTGTGTATGAAGCTATGGCCAAACCCAAGTCCCTGGAGGAGGAGGAGGGTGGTGGTGGTGGTGGTGGTGGTGGTGGTGGAGGTGGTGGTGGTGGAGGTGGTGTTGGTGGGGGAGCAACTACTTCCCAGAAACTGACTACCAATGATGCCTTATCCTATCTGAAGGAAGTGAAAGACATGTTTCAGGATCAAAGAGAAAAATATGACATGTTCCTTGAAGTCATGAAAGATTTCAAGGCTCAAAGGTAGACTCTTAAGTCTTAACCCCATTTACACTATGTGATGATTTTTAAAAAGTGGAATGTTGTGCCTAAAGAATCAATGAATCTCAATATTTTTTTGGTCCTCTCCAGGACTGACACTGCTGGTGTCATAGCAAGGGTGAAGGAGCTATTCAAAGGGCATAATAATTTGATTTTTGGATTTAACACTTTCCTGCCAAAGGGGTATGAGATAACACTTGATGAGGATGAGGCCCCTCCAAAGAAAACTGTTGAATTTGAAGAAGCTATTAGTTTTGTAAACAAGATAAAGGTGAGCATGCTTTTAGTTAGTGATATAATTTACTGATGTTGTTGATTCCTAGCAATAATTGGTTAGTTTTACTTCCACAGAAACGATTCCAAAATGATGAACATGTTTACAAATCATTCCTGGACATTTTGAATATGTACCGCAAAGAGCATAAGGACATTGGTGAAGTTTACAGTGAGGTAATATGCTTTGTTTCTTCTTGGGCACTCTCTGTTGGCTTTTTCTTGTTTTCTTTTAGAAAAAGCCATTTTGGTTTAAATTTATACTCTTTCTAAAAAAATATTCTCCAGGTTGCTACCCTTTTTAAGGACCATCGAGATTTGCTTGAGGAGTTCACTAGATTCTTACCAGATACATCTGCAGCGCCTTCTACACAGCATGCTCCATATGGTCGAAATTCATTGCAGCGCTTTAATGAGCGGAGTTCTGTGACACCCATGATACGGCAAATGCATGTAGACAAGGCAAGTAAGAGTGTTCCTCTCCCCATTTATATGCATTTTGTTAACTTTTTCTCAATAATTGGCTTACAGACTTATTTTTACAGCAACGTTATCGACGAGACAGACTTCCTTCTCATGATCGTGATCATAGTGTTGAACACCCTGAGCTTGATGATGACAAATCAATGATGAACATGCATAAGGAGCAGAGGAAACGTGAGAGTAGGGATAGAAGAATTCGTGATCAGGATGAGAGAGAACCTGATCTTGATAACAGCAGGGATTTGAACTCACAACGCTTTCCTGACAAAAAGAAATCTGTAAAGAAGGCTGAAGGTTATGGGTTGGCTTCTGACTTTGCTTCTTATGATGACAAAGATAACTTAAAGAGTAAGCCATCATGCTCTGCTTTGGATAAATACATTGCTTGAACAGGATCCTTGTTCGTTGCATTTTAGATTCATACAGCAAGCTGTCATGTTTTCAGTATGCTGTAAATTTTTATCTGTTTCAACATAACATAGTGTAACTAATTGGCAGTGGCACTGATGAAGTAAATCACCATCTAAGAAAATTAAGAAGAGAAAAGGAAACTATAATTACTTTTCTTTGGTCTCAAACACGAACTGTAGAAGGTAGATACAGAGTAAACCACTGCAGTTGACATTTGTTCAACAGGAGAAATGTGTGGGAGAACAAGAATGTAAACACAAATCAATTGTTATAAAACTATCACATGTGATTTGCGGTATTTCTAATACCGTCATTTTTTGATCTTTAAGAGATACATAGATCTTACTACCAGGACCAATATGTTGAATGTTGTCATCTATTATTTAGAGTTAAAAAAACCATATGCATGATTAATCATCTCCAGTTGTTTGGAGTTCTTATAGTTTCTCTATTGGCATTTCTATGTCCTGTTAGTATCTTTCTTGATTACTAGTTTTTCTGCCTTTTACGTGAAATAAATTATGGGAAGGAATCGGGCTGGATCATCGTATTGGCCTATATGGTTTTCTAACTTCTGATTTCTGTTTTTTTTTCTCTCGCATTTATGCCAGGCATGTACAGTCAAGCATTCAGTTTCTGTGAGAAAGTTAAGGAGAAGTTGAGCAGTTCTGATGACTACCAAACATTCTTGAAGTGTCTTAATATTTTCAGCAATGGAATAATAAAAAGGAATGATTTACAAAATTTGGTATGTGCTTGCTTCTGTGAGTCACATACTTAAATTCAAGCAAGAAGACATCTGTCTGCTTTTACTCCTATACTTCATTTTTGGGTATTCTTGCTGATATTGAATCATTTTAGTTATGTTGCTTCCTTTAGCTCTCTAGGAATTTTATAAGATTTGCTTAATTTAAGTATGAAAATTAGTTTGTACTTGGCAGTAGTTGTCTCAAAATTCTAGATTATAATTTTAAAAAATTATTGCTTCACTTTATTGACTGCTCAATGCTTTGGCTGATGGTATATGCTGCTCTAGACAAATTAGTTCCTGAATTTAAAATTATGTTGCAAGTATGATGGAACTTCAACAGTATTCCATTTTAGCCTTTTTAGTTGTATGCTAATATAATATAATGTTATTTTAATCAAGGTCTGTTTAGCAATTCATTGAAATAAGCAATTTGACGTAAATATATGGGAAGATCTAGGTTGTCAGACTTCTTTCAGATGCTCAAACTCAATGGATTTTGATAGGTTCCATCTTCTGGGAAAGTATTATCTAGGGACTAGCAAGTTTCTGTTGCCACTAGCTTAATTTATATCATTTCGAAATTTACATTTCAGGTAACTGATTTACTTGGAAAGCATTCTGATCTTATGGATGAATTCAATGATTTCTTGGAGCGTTGTGAAAATATCGGTAATTGTTCTTTAGCTTTCTTGTTGTTGTTGTTGTTGTTGTTGTTGTTGTATTTTCTCATGCCTTGAGGTTGTGTTTTGTATATTTGTTTTTGCAGATGGGTTCCTTGCTGGTGTCATGAGTAAAAGTACGTCCCCATACAATACCATCCACCATCTTTCTTATGCTTATCCTTTTATTTTCTTTTTCTTTTTTCCTTTTCTTATTTGGGAAGGAGAGCTGTCAGATATGTGGACTGCATTACAATTGACTTATTTTTAAGGAGTCATTCAGATGACTCTGTTGAATTTTGCCAAGTATTTTAGATGGTGTCTTCTTTATCTTTCTGTTTCTTCAAATTTAATGTTGCAAACATGTTGATTTCAGAGTCACTATCTACTGATGGTCATTTATCAAGATCATCGAAGTTGGAGGACAAAGACAAAGAGCAGAAGCGTGAGATGGATGGAGCTAAAGAGAAGGACAGACACAAGGAGAAATACATGGGAAAATCCATTCAAGAACTTGACCTTAGTGACTGTAAACGTTGTACTCCAAGCTACCGGCTTCTCCCTCCAGATGTATATAACATCTATTTGATTTATTTTCTTGTTGGCACTGTCAAAATATGTTGTTCTTGTGGAACTCCTTGGTGCTCTATTATTATTATTATTATTATTATTATTATTATTATTATTATATCATCATCATCATCATCATCATCATCTATTTTTCTGCAGTATCCAATTCCTATAGCCAGTCAACGATCTGAGCTTGGTGCTCAAGTATTGAATGATCACTGGGTATCCGTGACTTCAGGAAGTGAGGACTACTCTTTCAAACATATGCGCAGGAATCAATATGAAGAAAGCTTGTTCAGATGTGAAGATGACAGGTGAAACTTGTTCTGATTTTTTTTACTTCCCTTTTATTTTGGTTATTCATTGTTTTGTTTTCTTACCTTCCTTTTCTTGGATCTTTATAGTTTTTCTTTGATTCCATTATCTGTCTTGCCTCCTGGATGCAATGTTCATTTTGAAGTCATTATTTTGTCAAAGATAAAATGTTTTAATATGTATCAAAAGGTGATGATATTGTTATATTGTTATTTCTGATGTAGATTTGAGCTGGACATGTTATTGGAGTCTGTGAGTTCAGCTGCTAAACGTGCAGAAGAATTGTATAACAACATTAATGAAAATAAGATCAGTCCAGAGAGTCTGAACCGTCTTGAAGATCACTTTACTGGTTTGTATCAGAATAAACTCAATGTTAATCTCTATATTATCTTTATTCTCCATTAATAGAGCATTATGAATTGATTTAGTTTGAAACTACATGTTGCAGTTCTAAATTTAAGGTGCATTGAACGTCTTTACGGCGACCATGGTCTTGACGTTATAGACATACTGCGTAAAAACGCAACTCATTCTCTGCCTGTAATATTGACTCGATTGAAGCAGAAACAAGAGGAGTGGAGTAGGTGTCGTTCAGATTTCAATAAAGTTTGGGCTGAGATTTATTTTAAAAATCACTACAAATCACTTGACCACCGTAGTTTCTATTTCAAGCAACAAGATTCAAAGAACTTGAGCACAAAATGTAAGTTGTACTTAAATGATAATTATTGGGTTGCAAGTTTATTTGCTATTTTTTATATTTATATTTATATTTCATCTGGTTTTGATTGCTTGGACTTGCCATGAACTCCTTGAACATGCTTCAATAAGGCAGCGTAGAACCCAAGCAAGAAGTAGTATTATACTTTGAATTGAAAGTTACATGGGTCAATCAGGAAATTTTTTCATTGTAGTTCCTGAAGCTTTGAAGCTATATGATGGTTGCTACTGTGGCTAAAATTGCCAATGTTGTGATTTTGAGTTTAGGTATAAATAATAGAATAAGTATTTTGGATTTAGCTGTGGTATAAGCATGACAGAGGTGTTTATAATTCCTGATTGCTTTCATTAAATTTATATCTCTTATGGGTTTGA
Organism: Sesbania bispinosa; assembly: GCA_026901365.1. NCBI lineage: Eukaryota > Viridiplantae > Streptophyta > Magnoliopsida > Fabales > Fabaceae > Sesbania > Sesbania bispinosa. Next base: position 94,156 of record QLOH01000778.1, on the reverse strand, counting down.
TAGCTTTGACTTGCCATGAGCGCCATTTGTTATAATTCCTGAAGCATTGAAGCTATCTCTGATGGATGCTTCTATGGCTACAATAACCAATATCGTGATGCTGCATGCTGGGTATGAATGATAAATATTTTGAAGCTAGCCATGTCATAAGCATGACAACTTGCTTATGTAGGAAGTGCTAAATGCATGCTAACGAAATCATCAAACTGGAGCCCTTCATCACGATCCCCCTGGACTGTGATAGAAGGCCTCCCCCCCCCCCCCCCAAGTCAACCCTAATATTGTCATAATTTTTAGGAGGGCCATGCAGTAAAGATGTCATTGACTGATAATGCCCATCTACTCTTTGACTCTGCATCTCATTACCTGAGTGTTCATCAGGAAGTTAGAGATTGGAATGTCCTTACTGCTTCCTGCCTAAATTTTTTTGAAATTTGAAAATTAGAGAGAGAGATAGTAAATGTCTGGAGAAGATTGAGACAGGCAGATAGACTATGTGACAAAGGCTTTAGGTTGAAGCATACTTTGCCTTTAACCTATACCTGTATTATGCCAGAGATAAGAGTATATAATTTGACAGTTGGCATCTGATCAATCACCCCTCAATCAGCCTTGTAATTAACAGCATTGAATTTCCCAGATCCATTTCCCAAATGAATCCTTAAATTTAGCAGCCAATCCTCAAGATTTTCCCTTGTTATTTCTTATATTCTTAACAGAAAACAAATTAACACAAGGTCTTGGCGGAGATAATTCTTGAAAATCTTCCACATTACCAACTCTAAATATATCAAACAGTCACCATATTTTTCTACTGTGGATCTTCGAGCTGTTTGAGCAAATCAGACATGCAGCAATAGATAAGTCCCACCAGGCCTTTGCCTTGCCACCTACTAAAATTTATTAGCAACAAGCATATAAAAGCTTAAGATTGTATTGCAATTTGCAAATATTATACTTCGTTGCAACTTGCAGTGTTATTATATTTATTGTCCTTTTAATCTGTTCTAATATTCCGTGTTTGATACTATACAGCTTTGGTGGCTGAGATTAAAGAAATTAAAGAGAAGCAGCAGAAAGAGGATGACATTCTTCAGTCTATTGCCGCTGGAAATAAACAGCCTTTAATTCCACATCTGGAATTTGAATATTCTGATGCAGGGATTCATGAAGACCTGTATAAACTTGTTCAGTATTCATGTGAGGAGGTATTCTCAAGTAAAGAATTATTAAATAAAATTATGAGGCTCTGGAGTACATTCTTGGAGCCGATGCTTGGTGTTACCTCCCAATCTCATGCAACAGAGAGGGTAGAGGACAGGAAGGCAGGGCATAATGTTAGCAATTTTGTTGCACCAAATGTAGGAGGTGATGGAAGCCCTCATAGAGATTCTATTTCAATAAATTCAAGGTTACCAAAATCTGACAAGAATGAAGTTGATGGTAGAATAACTGAAGTGAAGAATGTTCACCGGACTAGTGTAGCAACCAATGATAAAGAAAATGGATCTGTTGGTGGTGAACTTGGTTGTAGAGATGATCTGGTAATGGATAAAGGGCAGAAAAATATTGAATGCAGTGATAAAGCCTCTGGGTTTAGTAAACAATTTTCCTCTGATGAACAAGGAGTTAAAAACAATGCTTCTATTACAATTAGAGGAGAAAACAGCCTGAACAGGACCAACTTAGACGTGTCTCCAGGTCTGTATACAACATAGTTGAGAAATTGATGCCATCTGCGATTTTTTTGGTTTTTCTATTTATTTACTTAATTCATTTCTTTTACATTTTTGTTTGAATTAATTTTATTCTTGTCAGAATACTAAGTTTTGTTTATATTTCAAGGTTGTATCCTTACTCCATCCCGACCTACTGATACTGATGACTCTGTAGCTAAGTCCCAGAGTGTTAATGTACCTTTGATTGAGGTACGAGTTTTCAATTGGCAAATTTCAGTTCTTAGCAATATTAGTAAAAGTAGTTAATCAGTTTTTGACATATTTGCTTTCTCATCCTTTTTTTATTCATGTCTTCCCTGAAACCGAGGCTTCTTTTTTTTTTTAATTTTGTTTCTAATTGATATCTGTATGTCTGCTTATCTTTGTGTTTCAGGGATGTGACATCGCAGCTCCAGTACCAGTGGCCAATGGGGTGCTAGTTGAGAACAGTAAAGTAAAAGGCCATGAAGAATCTTCTGGGCCTTGCAAAATTGAAAAAGAAGAGGGTGAATTATCACCAAATGGTGACTCTGAGGAGGATAACTTTGTTGCCTATGGAGATTCAAATGCGCAGTCAATGACCAAGTCAAAGCACAATATTGAAAGAAGGAAATATCAGTCTAGAAATGGAGAGGATGAATGCTGTCCAGAGGCTGCTGGTGATAATGATGCAGATGCTGATGATGAGGACAGTGAAAATGTTTCTGAAGCGGGTGAAGATGTCTCAGGCAGTGAGTCTGCTGGTGATGAATGCTTCCGGGAAGATCATGAGGAGGAGGATATAGAACATGATGATGTTGATGGTAAGGCTGAGAGTGAAGGTGAAGCTGAGGGGATGTGTGATGCACAAGCCGGAGGAGATGGCTCATCTTTGCCGTTGTCAGAGAGGTTCCTTTCATCTGTGAAACCTCTAACAAAGCACGTATCAGCAGTTTCATGTGTTGAAGAAGCGAAGGATTCAAGGGTGTTTTATGGAAATGATGATTTCTATGTGCTATTTAGGCTTCATCAAGTAAGGATAATGTTATTACTTGGTGTTTTGTATTTTGAGCTTGCTTCCTTGTGTGGATTTCATATATTGTTTTTGAACTTGGCAGATTCTTTATGAAAGGATCTTATCAGCAAAAACAAATTCAATGATTGCTGAAATGAAACGGAAAGCAAAAGATGGTAGTTCCTCAGATCATTATTCAAGGTACATTTTCAGTTTTTCACAACTTATCCTAAATCCCCTTCCCCCCAAATTAGAGTGCTTATTGAACTTTCGGATTGATTGTCCATGTTCTTTTTAGATTTATGAATGCATTGTACAACTTGCTTGATGGATCTGCCGAGAATGCAAAGTTTGAAGATGAATGCCGAGCAATTATTGGGAACCAGTCTTATGTGTTATTCACATTGGACAAGTTAATATATAAATTGATCAGACAGGTGTTGCTTTATATATCTGTCTTATTTTCTACTTGCTTTTGACATGCTTTTATTTAAGATTCTAAACGTTACCTTTTTTTGCAGCTTCAAACTGTTGCAAACCGATGAGGTAGACGGCAAGCTTATCCAATTATATGAGTATGAGAAGTCTCGGAAATCTGGGAAATTAAATGATTCAGTATATCATGCAAATACACATGTCATCCTTCATGAGGAGAATATATATCGTTTGCAATGTGTATGTGATTCCCCTCCCCTGTTGTAAAAACATCTGATTTGTGAACAGTAGCATGTGTTCTGGAATTCATAAATTGTTAATGTTATCTGTGGTTAATGTTATTTTCCATTACGTTATTGCAGTCCTCTACCCCCTGTCGACTATCCATCCAGCTCATGGACAATATGAATGAAAAGCCCGAGTTGTTTGCTGTTTCCATTGATCCGAATTTTTCCTTTTATCTGCACAACGATTTTCTGTCTGTCTTTCCTGGCAAAAAGGAACCCCATGGCATTATACTGCAAAGGTATGTATTCTGTAAAATTAATCTTTAGTTTGGTACTTTTCTCTTTTCCCTGATGATAAGGGTGATGGAAGTTATCTATAATGATGTGAGCATGATAGGTTCAAATATTATATTTGTTGAAGTAATAAGGTTTAATCTTTAAGGTATAGAAAGAGGAAAAGGAATACTCAGAATAATAAAATTGAATTGATGTGACGTGAATGATTTCATATGTTTGGTGTTATTACTAGACTCCTAATTCTAATTAAATAAGGAAACAATATAATTTGAGATTGGAGACTGGCCTCTTCTCAAGGGCTGTTGTGGGCTGAGCTGCTTTTTTTTGGGATTGCCTTAGCGCCAAGCTGTTTCCTCTTGGATACTCGGGGACCAAATTGAATCTCTAGGGTAGCTACTAGGACTGTATTTGGGATATAGCCGGGGCCAAGATACTTCTTCACTTATACTTGAATTTCCATCATTCTCCCCTTAAGTGTGATTGACAACATTAATATACTCCCTTTTAGATGGAAGCCTCGTTGGGTACCAACAGATCAGTGAGAGATTGCCTCCCCTTCTTTCTTTTTTCCTTTCTCAACCTCTTTCTTCTCTCCCTTTTTCTTTCTCTCTTCTTCTTTTAAAACTCTATCTCTTCTTGTTTTTTTTTTTTTTATCTTTTTTTCTTTATTTTTACCTAGGCATGGCAAACAAACCTGAACTCGTGGCCACTGACCTGCTTTTGCCCCGACTTTGATGGGGGAAAATCCACTTTAACCGAGTTTAAGAAAAACTTGACCTTGACCCAATTTTGACGTGATGTGGGCAGATTTGGGGTTGCAAGTACCTGTCCTAACTCGGTCTGATATAATAATTAAATAATTTTAGCTATAATAGTTATCAAATAATGAAGGCAAGCTTACATATTTTTCTTAAAATATGATATAATTCTTAAGTTTCTTATTTTTTAGGATTCTCAATGTCTATTTTCATATATTATTTGATTTAGGATGTATTAGATATATATGACTTATTTAAAAATATGTATTCAAGTTATTAAAATTAAGAGTAAATTACTCTAACCTCCCCTCTATTCTGCACTTCCAACACAAAACCCCCTCTATTTTGAAAACCTACACAAAACCCCTCCAATTTTAAAAGTACATTACACTTAAACCCAATTTTTTATGATACATTTAATAGAAATTTTAGTCAACAGTCAACAATTATATTTTATAAATATACTATTCTTTTTCTTGTGTCGGTGAATAAAAGGAAACACACAAAAAATAACATCATACAAATTATTTTCAAAAGTATTATTTTGAATAACAAAAATCACAGTTTCATACCAGCAAAAAAAAGAAATTTATTTTAAAATTTTTCATAATGAAAATTTAATTAAAAACTCAAAAACTAATAAAATGAACCAAAATAATTTATTAAGATTAATTTCAGAAGTATTAATAGATTAAAAAATAAATTTACTAAGATGGATCTTAATAAAAAAAGCTTCATAAATTATAAAAAAACTTAATATGTAAAATAATAAACGTTAGGGTAGCGAGAAAGAAGGAGAACGAGAAGAATGAATTTTGCGCGAGAAAGACATAAATTTTCACATTAGGGTTTTATTGCATTTATCAATTCTGATAATTCAATTAAAAAGGAAGGGGTCTTGAGGGTAATGTTGGGTTTTTTAAAAAATATTTTTTAATAAATTATAAAAAATTATATTAATTGGGTTTTGTGTAGGTTTTTAAAATAGAGGGAGTTTTGGGTAGGTTTTTAAAATAGAGGGGGTTTTGTGTTGGAAATGTAAAATAAAGGGGAGGTTGGAGTAATTTACTCTAAAATTAAAGAAAAGATAAAAAAATAGAATTGGGTGGGATTTCCACGAGTTTCCCCGAATCTGACGTGAAACCTGTGGGGATGGGGAGAGCAAAACTCATTCTCGACCCGCTTCGTTGCTATGCCTATTTTTGCCCCCTCTTTTGTTTCATTTTTTCTTTTTCCCCCTTCTCTTTTCTTTTCTTTCTTCTGCTTCCTTTTCAATTTTAGTTCTCTTTTTTTACCACTTTCATTTCAATTTTATTCCTTTTCTTTTTTGAACATATATATGAGTAGATGAGAGATACTTGGGAGAGAAATGATGGCTGGAATGCACAGCAGACAAAAAGAAAAGAAACACATGGAGATAATCACACTATTATATAGTAGAGTTCCAGACTTTATGGCTGGGAAGCACATATACAACTGGAAGGTAGCCGTACTGGTGTCGGGCATGGCTCCGACATGGATATGCGGTCAACAAACCTGGAAACAAATCTGCATTGTGTCCTCTAGTTACTCGTATTGTTCATCATCAAGTTTAAAGTTTCTAGTAGTTTCAGGCAGCCATGGAATGATTTCGTTTGGGTCACAATGATCCAACTTAAAACCCCTAAATGCACTTACTAGTTTTTTTCTGGAAAAAACAACCGTAGTAGTTATTGACCTCAATTGTGTAAGAAAAAAAGGCCCTTAATATTATTCTTTCCAAAATATTTTATTTCTGCATTTTATTTTTTTTCGCTATTATAGTTTATCAAGTGAAAAATATTGAAAGAATATATTATAAAATTAATAAAAAATTATTATTATAAATCTTAATATTGTTTTATTATGGATTATTATAAACATTTATCACATTATTATCTAATAATGTTATCTAATATCAAATCAAAGTATTAAATTAATATTTGAATTAAAGATTAATATCTAAAATAATAAAACTTTCATCTCTGTAAAAAAAAGACATTTATCATAATCTATGAATCTCAAATATTAATGTTATTTGTTATGATTTAGTAAGATACTCATTGTGAATATTTAATTTCTAGAATAGCTTTTTATTATGATTCAATTCTTTATGATTTATTGAAGATATTATCTTTAATATTTTTAGTTTGTTATGATTTTCTTACAAGTTAAAGATATATTAAAGGGTTGAGTTTTTATGGAGGTATTTTATTTATGATTATAGTATAATAAATTTTAATTTTTTTTTGTATGGTGTGGCCTAGCTTTGTTGTGTCATTGTGTTTGTGTTTGTCATGTTTGTGTCCCATGTCATGTCTGTGCTTCCTGGCCTTAGGGAACTCGGTTGCAGAATAGAAAGGATGGTTGGAATTTGCTCACAATAGACATGAATAAAAGTATCATGGAGATGTAGACATTGTTACTATAGAGCTCCTCATTATAGGGAACTTGATAGTAGAATAGAAATGAGACAATCATGGAGGATGGTACAACTTTTATACCTTGTATTAATACGCTATAAATGATATGTTGGGTTTTATTCTAGAAGATAAAGCACTAATCCTTATAGGGTAACTTGGAAACCATTTCCAAGGGACAATCTAAGTTATCATGAATTACTCTAATAATATACCATGATACATTAATTCTTTTTTGGCTAATTGGAACTTCGATGTTTTTCTTATGGATTTTATTGCATACTTTTAGCTACATGGATATATTGCATGTTGTCTGATATAATTACCATAATTAGCCGGACTTTCTTTTTGTATAGAGATCTAGGTTATCAATCCAGGATAACGACGTATAGCGGCCGACCCCAAAAATAGGATAGCATGTAGTGGGATGACTGCTACTTTGAATTTTTTTATGTAATTTATATAATTTATAATATATACATATAAATGCTTAAAAATAAATAAAATTACTCAAAATTCATAAAACATTCATAAAAGATTATGTGTGTCTTAAAGCAAATACCATCAAGAGTCATTATAAGTAAATTAACAAATTAACGCCTTAAACATGTCAAGGCAGCCTCTAAGGCTTAAACTAACTAAAGTCTAAACTCTAAAAGACAGGGGCTGTTGACTACACCAGAAAAACGCAATAAAAAGGGGCTGTTGACAATGCCTGAATATCGCCGGAGAAGACGTCGAAGAAGGCACTAGAGAAGTCACCTAGTGGTGGCCGGAAGTTTGCTTGCAGGGTGAGGTGTATATATTGTCCTGTTTCGAGGAGTTGTGCATTTGTGTGAAGTGTATATCAGGAAGAAACAAGGTATATTGTGACCCAAATACCATAAATGCCCCAAACTTAAGCTAGTAACATACTAAAATTGGGGGCATTTTTGGGATTTTCATACTCTACAATGGTGCGATTGCGCCACGAATGACCGCGATTCAGGCTGCGAAAGCGGCTGTCGGCTGTTGTGACAGCTGCGACACTGAAGTGAGACGCGACCGAGTATCTTGTAGCGGCCATGGGCCGCAACGTGCTGTGAGTCTGTGACTCCACTATTGTGCACTATTAACTATATAGGTAGAGATATTATCTTCTTTTAGGACATATTTCAATTTTATTTAGTTTTAGGACATTTGTGATGTATTTTTTATTTGAATAGATTTTGGTAGATATTATTAGATGTTTCCTTAATTAGATATTTAGATTAAATGCGATGTAGTATATATTGTATATACCCCCGTATGGATTGAATACAAAAATCATTATTAAGTTTCCTTTTATTTTCAAGTTAGTATTAGAGCTCTCGATTTGGGAGACTCTACTTCCTCGAGTAAAACCCTACTAGCCTTCCTGGCTACCTTCATTGCGGTTGCTTTTGACAATGGCTACCTTCATTGCGGTTGCTTTTGACAATTTCTTAGCCTGGGCACTATAATTGTACCTTTACTTGTTGTTACATCCTAGAGCAACCACTAGATGTCAATGTTGCCACTGTCAGCTGTCGTCAACCACCATGTTTTTGACCGACAATCATATCTAGAGGTTTACCGGCCTAAGATTGGCCAACACCGTAAGTTTCACAGGCAGCTAGCCACTCATACACCTTTGCACGAGATTCCTTTCCCATGCACTGTTGTTCAGGCTGCGGGTGGTGGTGCTTCTGGCCTTTGTTTTGGACATTGTCCTTTCCCACTCATACGATCATTGCTCGTCTCATTTTTTAAACCTAAAGCACTATTTTAGCTGGGTTGTTCAAAAAGTCAGGTTTAATCAAACCACTCCAAAATCCAAACCAAACCACATTAAAAAACTACTTTACTTCAATTGGTTATCAGAACAGTCGTTATAATTTTTTAATCTTATGTTTCGGTTAACTAGTTTTGTTAAATGGTTTGGATCCACGATTAACCAAACCATTTCTCAAATTATAGATTTTTTCCACATCACCTTTCGTCATTGATCCAATACCTCAATCCCTCACATTTGGATGAGTAAATGATGCAACATTGACAACGGTGAATCCGGCAAAGAGATCGTCGTCTCCAAGTTCTTAACTTTCTTTTTCCTTTTTAGGGCTTGAAATCAATACTCCACTTCCATATCTAGATCTAGATGGAGATTATTCGAAGGAGAAGCATGTGATTCAGATATAGATTAATAACAAGGAACATGAGCTTTGTAGGAGTTGACTCAGTTTCTTCTTCGTTCTTCATCAATGTTCTTTTTTCGTCGATAGTCTATGTTGGAGATGTTGCCAATCTATAGTTGAAGCCACTGCATCTCACAGGATTTCCCTCCTTCCACCATCTCCGACATTGACTCGCCCTCATTGTTCTCTGATACTTGTCCTTCGTCGTCTACAATGGTGATAGTTTCTAAATAGAGACAAGAAATGTGAGCCATTGTGATGTTGTGCTTGGTACTGCACACGGAGGCTCGAGCTCACTGTCGTATTCCATTGGATCATCCAAGTATTTGGTGGAAGTGGAATCGAAGGTTCTAGCGTTTAAAATTTAGCTTTAAATATGAAATCAGTTTTAAAGTTGGTTGTGTATGTAAACTGATTTAACAAATTCAAACAATTTTTTTTTTTAAAAAATTAAAAGTAGTCAAGTTATAAAATCCAGTCCATAATAGCCGTTTAGATTTGGATTAGGTTTGGTTTTCAATAAGTCCAAGCCATGCCCACCCTTAGTTTCAGTGTAGTCATGTCTGACAATGAATCTAAGGTGACTCCACATCCCAACGTTAGTAAGCCATCTTGCACTTTCTAACCATGATTGGTAAGATCTCAAGTTTCTCATCCTTTAGTACTTCTGGTACTAAAGATCTTTGGATTGTTGACTTTGGTGCTAATGATCATATGACACGTTATCCCTTACATTTTTCATCATACACCCCTTTAATTTGTAAACACCCCATAGTTGTAGCTAATGGATCTCTTATCCCCGTCACCAGATTTGGTAATGTTCAACTCCAACCCTCTCTTCAATTGAAAAATGTGCTTCATGTCCCTAAACTTTCTAACGGTCTTTTGTATATTCATAAACTCGCCCAAGATCTACAATGCGCCATGACATTTTTTCAATCTCACTGCATTTTCCAGGATCTTGCCACGAGGAGGACGATTGAAGTTGCTAAGATGCAAGGCGTCTTGGGCATGCCTCCTTTAGTGTACTTAGGTCTTTGTTCACTCATTTTTTTACCAACGTACCTGTTGAGTCATTTAAATGTGATATTTTGTCATTTTGTTAAAAACCATTATACAACTTTTCTTCCTAGTAATAATAAAAGTATTAAGCCATTTGATCTTGTTCACTCTGATATGTGGGGACTTGATTGTACTAAGGTCACACAAATATTTCTTATGAAAGATAGAGTTTGAGGTCTTCCGATTGTTTGTAAATTTTTATCGTATGATTCAGATACTTTCGAAGACCAATTAAAAGTAGTCATTTAGATATTGAAGAGGGTTGTGAATCAAAACCTTTCCAAATTCCTCACAGATAATGGTGTTATTCATGAGTTCACCTTTGTTGATACTCCCCAACAAAATGGGTTTGCTAGAAACGAAAAATCGTCATCTCCTTCAAGTTGCCAGAGCATTACTCATTCAAATGTCTTTCCCCGAGTCTTATTGGGGGGAAGTTGTCTTAATTGCCATTATTTGATAAACACGTTACTCGTGTTCTAGATGGTGTAGTCCTGTTCAACTTATGATTACTTTCTTTCCTTCTATTTCCATTATGACTGATCTCTAGAGTCGGGTCTTTGGATGTTATGCTTTTTTTCATGTCCATAGTCTTCATAAGGGAGAATTAGATCCTCAGGCTATCAAATGTATCCTTGTTGGTTATGCTCCAGACGAGAAGGGGTACAAATGTTATCATTCTTAGAGTTGTCGTGTTTATGTCTCCATAGATCTTTCCTTTCATGAAACAACCTTTCTTCACTAATCCTCAACTTTAGGTGGAGAGTGGTCTGGAAGCTAAGTCCCTTGAGTTGTCATCTTTTCCACTTTTACAGGACTTGGGATTGATACCTTCCTCTAGCATCACTACTGAAGATAATACTACCCTTGACAAAGACAAGAATCCTAACCCAACATCAACACCAATGCAAGAAAATGAGGACAAATACTTTGGACACCAATATCAGTGAAGACAAAAACCCAACGTGATCTAACAACAACTTCAATCATCCGAACCAGAGGTAAGTACTCCTACTCTTGAGCCTTTGGACAGACCGTTAAATAAACTCCTATTAACCTAACCGTAATGAATTCCCAATTACCTTAAGAAAAGAAAAGTTGCTCGGTGCTAGGTATCCGATATCCCTATTTGTTTCTTCTAAACACCTTTCTATGCAGCACCAAAATTTTATTTCAGCTATTGATTCTGTCCAAATCCCCACATTAGTACAATAAGCCTTATAGGATGAGAACTGGGTTTGAGCCATGAGTGAAGAAATGAGTGCATTGGAATGAAATGATGATACATTGGAGACTGGAGATGCCAAAGGACAAAAAACAATGTTGCAAGTGGATATACACCCTAAAATATAGGTCACATGGCACATTGGATTGGTACAAAGCTAGACTGGTCGCGAAGGGGTACACACCTAAACCTATAGGATCAATTATGAGCTATGTAGCCTAGATACTTAGTACGATATGGGTATGATACGTTACAGGATATTCTTAAAAAATCAAGATACGATAAGACATAGATACGTTAACAAAAAAATAGTGGAATTTGCTTCCTTTATGCACCAAAATCAGAATTAAAACATCAATATCATCAAAATTAAAGAACTTTATGCAGCATCCAGCAAAAGAATAACATCAAGAGAACTTATGCAACGGAAGAATAATATCAAGGTTGAAAAGAAACTTGCAAAAGAAAAAAATTTGGAAAGAGACAATATTGTTCTCAATCTCATTAATACATAACCAGTAACTTCATTGGTAGATGATGATGATCACGATTTACAAAGAATGGATAATAAATAAAAACAAGGGATACTTCATGGATACGTATCGGGATGTATCTCAGCCGTGTCTGAAATATTATTTAAAAAGAAATAAAGAAAATTAACGGATACTTCCTGGATATGTATCAAGACGTATCAGAGGCGTATCGGTGTCGGATACATGTTCGACACTGGTACGGTGCCATTTTTGGAGTATATGGGCTTCATAGATTATGAGTAAATGTTTGCTTCAGTGGCAAAAATGAATACAGTAAGGATAATCCTTTCCTTAGAAGCTCACTTTGACCAGGAGATGCATCTATTTGATGTTAAAAATATTTTCTTGCATGGAGAATTGGAGGAAGAAGTATATATGTAGATCCCACCTGGATATTGGTTCATTGATGGAGGGAATAAGGTTTTGATATTAAAGAAGGCATTGTATGGACTCAAGCAGTCTCCTCATGTGTCGTTTGGGAGGTTCACATAGGCTATGATATCCTTGGGGTACAGGCCAAGCCAAGGTGACTATACTCTCTATATAACACATTCTCAGGATGGTAAACTTACACTTTCTGGTCTATGTAGAAGAAATGAAAATTACAGATTAGTGAGTGCTCCTTGAGTGCTCCTGGAGTACTGAAAGTTTATTCCTATCCCACACCATAATCTAGGCATAGCTTATGTAATTAGTGTGGTTAGCCAGTTCATGCATGATCCTCAAGAGAGACACTTACAGGCAGTAAATAGAATTCTTCAATACTTGAGGGAAAGCTCAGGGAGAAGAGTACTTTTTAAGATAGAAGGGGATTTGTCTACGGAAGTATATTCAAATGCAGATTATGCATGGTCCATTGTTGACAAGCGATCCACCACATGATATTGTATGTTCTTGGGTGCATGGTCCATTATTCATCTGCTTGAGGGGGAGTGTTGTGTGATATAATTAGCATAATTAGCAGGATTTACTTTATGTATAGAGATATTTTCTTCTTTTAGGACAGATTTCAATTCTATTTATTTTTAGGACAGTTTTGATGTATTTCTGATTTGTACAGATTTTGGTAGATATTATTAGATATTTCCTTACTTAGATGAGATGAGATGTAATATATATATTGCATGTACAGGGGACTGAATACAAGAATCATTCTTCAGTTTCCTTTTATTTTCAAGTTTGCTAAGCATTTTCAATTAGGTAATGCATCAGTTTCTGCTTTTATTTTCATCTACCCAGAAACAAACGTAAATATGGAGACTTAGATGAGCTTTCTGCAATATGCTCTGCCATGGAAGGTGTTACTGTAATTAATGGATTGGAATGTAAGATAGCTTGCAGCTCATCCAAGGTATGCTGCTTTGTTTCATTTTCATTGGTTTTCCATTTTTGCAGTTCACTGCTTTATTTATTTGACATATATAGGAATCTTTCCTTCATGATGTTCATCTCCTCTCTCTTTCTCTCTAATGACATAGATACGCCTCTCGTCTTTCTTCCCCCATTTTAAATAGCAGTCAGGGTTGCAGTTATGTTAATTTTATATAAATTGCAAACACTTACTGGTAATGCTGCCACAATTACAGCTGCATTGAAGTTCTGAAGACCTTCAAAACTATACTGTTGCAGCTGCTATTTTTGATTTGTGGACAATTTAAAATCCTCTACCACCATTGAAAAATTATCTCAGAAAGAAAAGCTCTAGTTAAATATGGAGAAGAGGAAGCATGGACATAAGTCACTGTTTTTTCTAAATGATATCCAAATAAATAATAAGTAAATCTTTACAACTATGAAAGACAATTAATACGTTTAAATTAATGTAACATTATTATGATATTCATGTTAATAATAGTTTTATAACTTATATTCATATATAATGAGGAGTAGACGAATATCAAGTTTGCTGTCACCTAAGATTCTTGCACTCTTCATCTTCATCCATTTAGGATGATAAAAAGGGCATGGGCCTTATTTGTTCTGTTGCACCTGAGTGTGTACGTGCCATTATTATCTAGTGTGGAATTTGAAGCACCAAACATTTTTAATGCACTTCGATCTTCTGGTTTATTATTTCTTTAAAACCTACAGGCATAGAACAATGTTTTGTTTTGGTTTCTTTTGGTTGTGTTGTGTTATATTTACTGGCATTCAAACTCTTCTGTTTTTCTTATTTACCAGTTTTATACTTTGATATGCAGATTTCCTATGTTCTTGACACACAAGACTTTTTCTTCCGTCCAAGAAAGAAAAGACGAACATCATCAACGATCACATCTTTGCGATCTCGAAGGGACAGAGAAGAAAGATTCCGGAGATTGTTGCCATCCTCGTAAATTGTATCTTCATGGTGAATAGTTTGTTGTCTGACATCTATTAGAACAGCTGAAGAGACTCACATACATACTTTTTATGTTTATAAGAGTCTTGGTGTAGCAACCTAGGCACAATTTTTATTTGTTGTCATAATGTACTTGAATTTTCACATGAAAGTGGAGGAGGGGAAACATAAATGCGAGTCTGTAACATGTTTATGAGGTCACATATGTGGATGCCACTCCTTTCTTTGTAAATAGTTTGCTTCATTATATATATGTGTAGAATATTGTTTACCAAATTGATAATGTTCTTCATTAGTTGCAACACAGCTGCATTTGCTTACTCCCTTCCAAGCTTGCATCGCGGTAGTTCATGATGTTCTTTTTGTTTTGTTTCCCTTTGGTATTGTTAGATTCATGCCCCCAACGTGTTATTTTTCCTTGCTTCTTTTATGTTTCTTCAAGAATTCTATGTACATTGAAGTCCACTTGAGTTTTAGAAGTCATAAATTTGAAAAACTTTTGCATGTACAAGAGTGATACACGGTAGGTATCTATAAATTACATATAAATGCTTTTTTTTTTCCGCATAGTCATATCAGCTTCTAGTAAAAATTGGCCAGAATTATGTGTGGTAATGTATTTTTTAAATTTAAAAATAATATAAAAAATATTTAAGTGATGACAAATTTGTAATGAAGATAGCATTTTTTTAAATTGTGAAAATAGTTATAAAAAATTAGCTGATATTTTTTATTTTGAATCTATATTTAAACTAAATTTAATTTATTTATGGATATTACACATATATATTACACAACTTATTCAAATTTTATGATGTTACGCTTGAAGAAATACAACTGATTGGAGGATAACTTTGCTTGGAAGTCTACTCAAGATAAAAAAAAAAAAGTGTTCCTCTACAGAGCTACTATGCTACAAAAGTAAATTAGAACAAAAATAAGAAAGTTAGAATTATGTATATCTACTCTTGCATATAAGTTATGTGGATTAACAAAAATATAACTTGCTACAACCGAAGGACAACAATGTTCCATGCATTTAAAGCAACAACTAAACGTTTAAATTTGTCATACTCAGTCACAACATTCTCATTTTTTTTTTGGAGGCTATGAATTAAAGAGTGATTGAAGAGGACTTTTGCGAAATGCTTAATCTCTTTGCACTTATTCTTCATTCTTATCTCCATGTTTTTAAGAGTTTATTCATGTACTTCTAGTATAATTATGAGAAAATACCCTAGGTTACTCCCTTGATTTTTAATCACTTTTTGACTGTTAGCTAATCTTAACTTTGTAAATACTATTTTTCTTTCTCTATTGTAATTATTTAAATTTGAGGAGCCTAGGTGTGAAAACAATATCTGTAAACTTATTGATAGCAGAAAGGTTATGAATCTAGAATTGAGCAAAGAGAGCAGTTAGAGAGCAATTAAGCACCGAATTTCCAGCAGCAAAAACAGTAACATAAGTGCAGCAAATGAGAGAATTAAAAGGAAAAATGGAAAGGAAAGGAAAGGGGTGGAATTATGCGCCATTGATGAAGGCAACCCCTTCAGCAGATAAGCCTTGGTGTAGATTCGCCACTAGCTGTGGAGCAGGATAAGAATCACTATGGTTTGAGCAAGAACCATCAAGCCTCTCAATTCATAAGAGGGAAATCAAAGCTAACTTTCTATTAAAGTGTTGATTAAGAGCTACAAGAAAGGAGAGACTCCCCTTTTATAGAGATAGGGGCGACCAAGTGAGGGGGAGAGAATAAAAGATTAAAATTCTATTTCTAATGGGATTTGAACCCATGACCCTTAAGCCTATTAGCAAAGCAACCTCTTAGCCACTAAACCTATGAAATGTAGCGCCCAAATGGAAGTAGTAGGAAGGAAAAATACATGAAAATTGAAATACACTCAAATCCTACCAAACTAGAGTTTAGAGGCCATGACTAGTAGGCACTCTATTTTAGGGAATTAAAATACAATTAAAATAATGGAAATGTAAGTGTTGACCCAGAGTAATGTGGTCAATGTTGACTTAAGAAAAGTCAATTCTCCTTTCTTGGGCCTTCATGCACCCTAGCCCCAGTGTTGCTGGTCCAAACTCTCTGAACTCCAGTTGTTTCCTTAGGCCTTGAAAATGATTTGACCTCAAATCAGCATAAGAGAGGTCTGCAGTATGCAAAGCCAAAAAGGGGTAAGAATAAGAGTAGTAGAGAGATGAAGTGGATGACAAGATAGAGTGAGATAGGGAGGTACTTCCCTTTGGTAGGAGTCATCTCGTCTTCCACTTGCCAGCATAGGATGATCTAAAACAGCAAGAGCACCCTTGAGTATAGATCCCAAAATTTCGTGACATGGCTCATAGCAAAAGAATTTTGGAATCATATAGACAGTAGAAGAAGATGGAGTATAGGGTAAAAGAAACCCCCTTGTGGTGCGCAAAGCATCATCCTCATCCTCTTCTTGGTGTCTTTATGTGTCATCAAAGCAAATAACATTAGGGGTTAAGGAAAGCTTAAGTAAGACCATGGTTTCCTTCTTCCTAATTCCCTTAGATTTCTCTAAGCCTTTCCTGGGTTGTTTGCTAGAACTTTCTTCCTTCTTTTTCACCTTTTTTTTTTGTTTTCTTCCTCATATCCCAACTTCATTTGAAGCTGAAGTTGATCTTCACATACTTCATGAGAAGACATTGGCATTAGGGTGATTTTCATCCCCCTATGTTTAAAAGTAAATTCATTAGAGAAACAATCATGGATTACTCTCTTGTCATATTTCCATGGTCTTCTCAATAAAACATGTGTAGCATCCATTGGAATCACATCACAAACGAGTTCATCTTGGTAGGTTCCTATGGACAAGGCTATGAGGACTTGTTTATCAATCACCCTCTCCCCTTCATCACTTATCCAAGACAAATTGTAAGGTTTTGGGTGATTATTGGTCCTAAGACCCAATTTTTCTACCATTCTCATACTAGCAATGTTGGTGAAACTACCACTATCTATGATTGGGGAACACAATTTTCCTTCTATAATACACCTAGTATGAAAAATAGTCTCTCTTTGGTTTTCATTCATTTAATTGTTTGGTTCCCTAAGACCCTCCTAATCATAAGACCCAACTTCCCTTCAGGCCTACGGACAACCACTCCTCTAGGTTCCATTTCTATTTCTTCTATGTCTTCCTCATTACTATTTGTTGGTGTTGTTCTTTAGAACTTGCACTAGTGTACTCCCCACTTTCCTTTACTAACATTGTTCTTTGTTAGAAAATTGGGAAGAAATGTGTCCCTTACCAAAACATTTGAAACACTTGATTTCACGGGTAGAGGTAGAAGGTTTAGCGTTTTGAGTTTTGGAAGGAGTAGGGTTCGAATTCACCCTAGGGCCCTTAGGTTCTTCCCTATCTTGGGTTTTACCTTATTCCCCTTTGGGACTTCTTTGTTCCTAGTTGAGTAACTAGTGTTGTTTCTTTTAAAACTTTCCTTTCTTTTAAGTTGGGTTTCTACTTTGATAACTTGATGTACTAAGTCCTCTATCTCAACATAAGGTTGCAATTCCACTATGTCCCTTATGTAAAAATTGAGACCATTGATAAATCAAGCCATGGTAGCCTCTCTATCCTCAACTATATTGGCTCTAATGACTGCAAGTTCCATTTCCTTATAGTACTCATCAACACTCTTAGAACCTTATTTTAGTGATTGGAGTTTGGTGTGCAACTCCCTAACATAGTGTTGAGGTATGAACCTCTTCCTCATGATTCCTCTCATTTCGTCCCAAGTTGAGACTAGAGGAAGTTCAATCCTTCTACGATCAGTTTGGAGTTGATGCCACCAGACTAAGGCATAATTCTTATACTCTAAAGAAGCAAGTTTTACCTTCTCTTCATCCCTATAGTTGTAACAACTAAAAATCTGTTCGATTTTTAATTTCCACTCTAAATATTGCTCCACAACATTCCTACCTTGAAATGAAGGTATTTCTACCTTAACTCCTCTAAGCCCACTTTCTCTCCTGGGTTCTTCTTCCCTCCTAGGTTCCTCTCTCCTCCTAAGTTCTTCTCTTCTCCTAGGTTCTCTCCTCTTTCTCTCCCTCCTCATTTGATATAAGGTTCATTGACACAGAGTATCAATGGGCTGATATATTCACAAAACCTCTTGCTGAAGATAGGTTTAAGTTTATTAGAGAAAATCTGCACATTCTCACACTTTCTGAAAATTGAACTTACTGAAATATTTCTTTAACTGAAAATGATATTTTTTTTTAACCTGAATCTCTCTCTGGTGTGCATTCACTTCTTCGGTTTGCTCTGGCTACCCTTTTGATTGATGACAAATGGGGGGAGATATAAACTAACAAAATATGAAGTTTAAGTGTTTTTAGAGGAAAGTTCATTGATTCAGGGGGAGCACAAAATCTGAAGTTTAAGTGTTTTCAGAGGAAAGTTCACTGATTCAGGGGGAGCAAGACATTCTGTCTAAGTATCTGAAAAAGGAGGAGAAATTTCTTAACTCAACACTTTTTATTTTTCCTTTAGATATTTGAATAATTTAAGCAAATTTGTCATCATTAAAAAGGGGGAGAATGTTGAGTCTCAAAATATTATTAAGTGATTAATAATGTTTTAAGTCTCTATAACCTGAGTTTTAATGAGCAACAAATTTGTTTCAAATAGAAAGATACTGCTTATAGGTATTCTTCTGTGTTTCAGTAATTCTGTAAAGGAAGCTAAACATGCCGATAAATCTGATCCCACTGAAGCATGTCAACCCTCTAAAGAACCATCTCTCCGAAATGATGAAACTTTTTGAAGAGGAAGAACTTGCTGAAGGATCAAGACCTGCTGAAGTTCTTGAAACCTCTGATATTAATATACAACGAGTCATACTTTTGCATAAAATCAAGTTCCTTTGATTCCTTTGAAGACTCAAGTCTCGTACAACTTTCTGCAATACTATCTGCACAATCCTTCTTCTGGAAAGTTAAGACAGAAGCTTTTGTACATGTTTCAAATTATGTTCACCAAAAAGGAATTTGTCTCTGCAGGAAGTACACTTTATCAGAAAAAGTAGAGTCAGCGCTGTTGCTACCTATCTCTGTTCCACCTACTGCTACAAGCTACCTCTGTTGTATCTCACAACGGAAATAAAGCTATTAGACAACGAGACTATGAGGATTTCTAACCGGTCTACAGATCCCTTCTCTCTATATATATGAGATTCATGCAAAGAAGCAAAGTGAGACGACGTGAAAATACTTGCTGAAGTGATGCTCAAAGAATTCTCTGATAGTTATTTCATTTCACTTCATTTGTACAAAAATCTCTTAATCCTGAGTTATACTCAGTTATCTGTACATCTTACACAATTTAAGCTTTAAACTTGTGTAGTTTGAGAGTTTAAGCTTTTTTCTTCCAAACAATTTTACTGTTCTAGCCTGGAGAGGCTGTATGTTCAAACAATACTTGGGTTTTAGCCTAAAGAGGCTACGTGTTCAAAGAATACTTGTAATTGTGATCAGTTAGTGGAAAATCCATTGCTAGTTGGCATTGGAACTGGACGTAGCTCACGGTGGATGTGAGTGAACCAGGATAAATCTCTTGGCTAAGTCTTCTCTACCCTTATCTCTTTATATCTATTATTATACTAACAAGAAGGTTTCTGAATATAGTGATTTAAACTGTTGAAACATAATCTTAATAAAATACATTTTAAGAAACAATTTGAAAAACAATTTTATTGGACTTGCTGAAATAATTTCAGCAAGTACCATAACTCCAGTTTCAGCAAGTTGCCAAAAACTTTTGTGAAAAGTTGTGCTTGTTAAAAGGTTTCTGAAAATTTGTTTGAGCATTTAAAACACTATTTAACCCCCTTCTAGTGTTTCCTGTGGTTTCTACACAGTCTGCGGTTGTGTTTGGCTTAACACTTGGTTTCCTTCTAAATTTTCTCAAAACTCACAGCTCTTAATACGTACACTCCCCAATCCTTTAGGTTATCATGTTTTACCTCAACTAAAGATCATATTCTCATTCTTAACTATGCTGGTACACTATGAAATTTCTCCAATTAACACCTGATCATTAATAACTCCATCCCCCTCCCGAGGTGGCTAAGGGAAACTAAGGGTCAATTGGCTTCCTAGCTTCTCCTCTTCATCCTTTGATCACAGGTCAAGTCTTGGATTTCATCATCCCCTAATTTCGTTCTAAGTCTAGCTTTTGATAACATCATCCATTCCACCATCCTATGACATATGGAAATTTCCCACGCTACCAAAGGTCACATTATGAAGTGATCTCATAAAACTACGGACTATAATTTCTAACTCGACTCTTTAATTTACCCATTATACCTGGGGATTATCTAGAAATTATGCAAATTGCTGGGGACTCTAACTCTCGATAGCTACAACTTGACCTGAAATTCTGTGTTGTTTTACAACCAGGCCTTACTCTGAATATTTCTAGTTGATTTCTAATCCATCCTATAGTTTTCCTGAAACTAATGCTGACAATCATCTCACATGAAATCACTTAATCCATGAATCACGAAACTTGCACCGGAGAGGTGATCCGACACTCGAGATGCATCCGGGGGACATACATCAACGTAAGTAACACATGCAACAATCAATGACTTAAAAGACAATGAAGCACATAGGCAGAATGAAGAAAACTTTGACGACCTGAACATGCAATACTTCTACCACTAATACAAGTGCAATCCCTAAGGATTTTGGCATAATTCTGCTAAACCCTGGCTTGTGCCATAACTTATTCTCATGAATTTCTCTCTCGGGTTCACACCATAGGCTACCCCTCTTAAGGATGAGGCTTCCTCCTGGCATGGCTCTAAGTCTCAATAGGAGTCTAAGAATTTAAGGCTTCTAATTCTTCTCCTTAGGGAATTCCACCCGAGATCATGAAACTCGACTCCACGCCCCCCAACACAGCCCAACTACTTCTAACCCAAAGCAGGTCAGGGTTCTATAACTCAACCGTCACCAACCCCACCCAAGTATTAAAGTTGTGGGTAAGATTGAAGTTTCCCTGAACCCAGGTACTTTTCCAACCTAGGTTGTTGTCTAACCTAATTCCATCTTTTCCCTCACCCGCATCATACTTCTCTTATGTGAAGTTGAGTCTCCCATTCCTAGGCCACTGGGATCACTAAGCATCCTAATTACTGCCGAGCTTAATCCCGACTCCCTATTCCAAAGGTCATTACTGTAGTCCAGTACCTGGGTCGGGTAGGGCAATCTTTTCACAAAGACCTAGGTAATCTGAGGGTGTAGGTCTACTTTCGTTTCTTGTCACCAGGTCACTACCTTACTTGAACAAGATCTATCCTGCAGGCTTGTACCTCATTTATCCTTAAGCTTTATGGAAATGGGAACCTAAATCTGGTGGAAAAACTATGAACGCGTGGCCAAAGTGAACTTAATTACTTATATGATCTCTCGTTTGGGGTATACTCTCGGGCCAGAGGGGGCCGTCCGTAAGGAAATGTTCTAGTAGACTGGAATGGCCAGGATGACTTTGGTACCGAGGACATACTCGTTCCGGGCACCTACAGCCTCTTCTCGGACACTCCGAGGAATCCAACACGGCCGGAGCAGCAAGAGCAACTACTCCGCCCCTAGACGCTCCCAACACTTGATCACCCCTAAAGGTCCTAACAGTGGTTCTAGGGGTGTTACGCCTCCCCAACCTTACCTGGCAATAACTGGGTTCGGAGTCTGACTCGGTAAGCCCTAAGTTCTCCCTTAAGTGGTCCTGAAAATTTACACTTCCCAATTACGAGCAACGAATGGCTCGACCAACAGCCTGGCAAAAATCAGTATACACCAATTCAAAATTGGGTCCCCCTTATACTAAGTTCTCCAATTCCTATCCTCACCCCGCAACAACCAACTCCTTTAAAGACAGACCCAACATCACTTGTACAAATCCTAAAAACCTCAATTTTCCACACTACCAGCAAAGCACCATGACTGAAACAAATCTCTCCTCAGAAAGCAACAATGAAAACAAACACATATCATTCAAAATACATAACATGGAAAACAAGACAATCACATAACAATTCAAGCAACGAACCATCCTAAACCTACTTCAATTCACCCTTCACCTGTGATACTAACCAACCTTACAATTCGCTTAAGGAAACTAGTGATTTAACATCCTCAACACCTCCGAATACTCCCATCCGCTTCTTCCTTATTAACTAAGACTTGTGTTTACTAATATCTAGGGCTAAAATATTGTGCGACATTCTGGGTAGAGAACTGATTCCTACACCAAAATTGATAGTGAACCTTTCCTCCTACTTGGAGTTTGGTTACCGGCCAACGGGGAAAATTTTCTAAACCTTGCTAACTAGGGCATCTTATGCAAGTCACCGTCCATAATCCAGCTTACAATGCCTGCAACATAGGGGCGATCAGTCCCTATATGGCATTCAAGGTACTCCAGAATTATAGTAAGTGAATGGCAATCTAACCTAATCACAGTCCAATGGATTGAACTGCTCTGATACCATAATGTGACGTCCTAGTTTCTAAATCCAAGAATCTTTCTAGTTGGAGACACGATTCCCAAATTTCAGAAATCACTCGTGTCATTACCGATATCTTTACATACACAATACAACGACGCTCAGGCAATCCAATATTGCTTAAGCTTAATACATAAACGTAAACAAAACCTAAAAGGATAATTACCATCAAAGGCTCAATAAACATTTCCAATTACACAAGTACCACTTTAAACTGTAATAGTACATAACAGAATCGCAGGATCATTCTACTACATCTATAATATTATATAGGAATAGTTTTTTAGTACTGTTCATTCACATCAAAATTTTTTTGTTTAGTAAACCTTATTATGGGTCCTTTGACTATGAGTATTAGACTTTTATTTCTTAAGTTTTGGCTGATGGCTTGAAGAACAGTGCCCAAGCCATTGAGAATTGCATTTTGCCTCTTTTTGTGCTTCTTCAATTCCTTAAAAATCTTCTTTTGAGTGCGCTCATGATCAGTGCTAAGATCTTGTCTCTGTTGCTATTGTTCCTTTGTAGTTGGTTCAGGAAAGTGTTGATTGAATCAGAGAGGTGAGTGGGCAATGATGGTTCAGCAGTGGCAGTAGGAGTAGATGGTGGTGGTGCAGATTGATCATACTTTGGAGGAGGAGAGTTAAACAAGGAATCTACAAAGAATTTACCAGGAGTGGGAAGAGAGGTCTGATAGGAGTGAGTAGGAGGAGAGTAGACTGGGGTCTTCTCTTGTGAGACTGGAACCTCCTTTTAAGGCTCATCTTCATGGACCTTTTTCTTCTTGCATTACCTTAGGAGTGGAGGTATCGGGTGTTTCCTTGTCTAAGCTTGCAAGAGCCTCTGCCACAATATTGGTGATACGTGAGGGTGAAGCTGGTGGAGTGGTCTGATGAGGAGAAGGTGGTGGAGTCTGAGTGAGATGAGGTGAAGATGGTTGAGACTGGGTCTGTTGCTCTTGAGATTCATTGTGTGCTTCAGTCTCAGGTTGCGTCTCAGCAACCTCAGGAGGATGGGTAAGCTCAGATCTTAAGGGCTCAGGTTCAGGCTCCACAAGAGCAGAAAAGACTTTCTATGTTCTTGTCTTCTTCTTTTTCTTCATTCTCGTCTCAGTCTCAGTTGAGACGGTTGGTTCAGCTTTCCTTTTCCTTTCTTCCTTTCTCTGGATCTCAGGTCCTGCTTGAGATCCTTCAACAACTATTTCCTTTGCAGTCTTTTTCTTTTTCTTTTTGGTCACTGTCTCTGGACAGGACATCTTGGAAGAGGGTGATGCTTGGACAATTGGGGGAATTACAGTAGGAGAATCAATGGGAAAAGTAGGAGGAGGGATATACTTACCATGAAGACTGAGAGATTTGAGGTTGGACTTCCTAATGAAGGTTGGCTTCTCCTTTGTCTCTTCACAGCCGGACAAGTCCACCTTGAAGTGCTTCAGAATCTTGGTGACAAGTATTCCAAATGGGAGAGAGGCAGTCATTTTTGCGTTGTTGAACACATGCTCCATGTGCTTTAAGATGAGAAAGGGGAGATTCAAAGAAATCCCTTGCTTGAGATGGTACATTACCATAAGATCAGTAGAGTAAATCTTATCAAAAGTCCCAACCCTAGGCATGATGCATTTAACCACCATGTGGTACAAGAACTTTCCAAAAAGATTGAGAGCAGAGGAAGAGTTACACATCATAGCTTCCTTGAACAGTGAGGAGGCAACACTCTCAGAAGGAGTCTCCAAGTGATCTCACCATTGCTCTTCATTATATATGCGATTTCCAGCAACTGGGGCTTGGATAATGGCTCCCGGGACTTCCTCAGTGAGTTCAATATGAACTCCTTTGATGTTGGTAATAACATGGGGCAACCCATGAGAAGATCCTTTAGCAGTGGTGCATGAGGCATATAAGGCACGAGTCATCTTAGGAAAGACAGGCTCTGTCATACAGAGATAGGCTTCCCAGCCTTGCTTCCTGAGATAGGGACCAATGTCCCAATTTTCTTGCTTCAGTTCCTCCAACATTATTACTCTTCCAACAACTATTTTTCTTTCCTTGAACCTTGCAGTAAACTTGCTTTCCACTGCTGCATTGGCAAAGAGGTCTGACTAGAATGAAAGCTTTTTGCCTTTGCTTCCTTCAGCAACCTTTTCTTTTCCTTTCTTTGAGGGAGATGGGGCTGTGAGATCTATGTGTTCAGGAGATTTAGGAGGTTTAGGTGCAGAGGTTTGCACCACGTTAGAAGCAATTCTTCTGGACTTTGGTCTGGAAGGCAGTGAGGATTTGGATTTCTTAGATGAAGTAGATTTAGAAGTGGGGGAAGGTTGAGTTTGAGTAGGTGTAGCTTCTGAATATGTACTTGGTTGAGGGGTTGGAGACAGCTTAATCTCTGCTAAATTGGGATTAGACTTCCAAGGGAATCAGAGGATGCTAAAGTAGACATGCTGAGTTCGGGTGAAGAAGATGAAGAAGATATATCAGAGTATGAGAGCTTTAGGGATGTTACTTTGATTCGCATTTGTGAGAGAAAAATAGATGAGTTTTCGTCTTTTATAATGAGAGATTCTGAGATGAGAGAGGGAAAGAGAGTGTGAGCTAGTGGGAGTTAATGAGCAATTGAGAAACAGTTGGGGATCACCTTTTTATAAGCAACGACTAGTTAGTGCGCACGTTTTGAGGGTGACCGTTCTGAGCACTAGCCGTTAGCATTGGTTACTCAGACGTTCTCTCCAACGTCTCCTTTGACGTTTGAGATACTTGCCTCAGATCCTTCATGAGTCATCTTACCCTATCTCAGACTGAGTCTCAAGGCTGATCTCAGCTCTGGACTTAGTCTTAGTCTCATCTTTAACACACAAAATATTATTATTATATGTTTTAAAGAAAATTAATCATAAGCACGCATATTCAGAAGTTTTAAATTTGAAATGAATCTTTCTTCCACTAGGGGCTTAGTAAAGATATCAGCAAGTTGATTTTTGGTATCAACAAAAATTATTTCAATATTCCCCTTTTGGACATGATCTCTGATAAAATGGTGCTTAACGTCAATATGCTTAGATCTGGAATGATGAATGAGATTTTTAGCAAGATTAATTGCATTAGTGTTATCACAAAAAAATGGAATTTTAGAGTACCTTAGAATTTATTCCCACGAATTAATTATAACATAGAACCAAATAAGTCTAACTCGTAATGTTAAGTAGCCTAATTGTTGGTGCTCAATATATAAACAAGTTGGAATACCCCTTATATGCTAATAATAAAATTTCCTTTCCAATATAAAAACCCAACCAAATAAAAAAATATGGTTTTAAAAGAGTGGACCTAATAAATTTTGTTTTATACCAATCTTTTTACACACATTTATACACCCCACTCATTTATGCTAAAACATAGGAGTTTAAGTTTGTTGTCTACTTTTTACCATGAATGAGTAAATGTTGGGATACAAGATATACTAATAAAAAAGAGGACATTTTTCTTCGTTATATGGGATCAAATATGCAAAGTTTGTAAATTGGTTCTTGTTCAAAAACTATTGTGCATAAATTGGTCACTTCAAGAAGGATTTTACTGAAAAATGAATTAGAATATTTAAAATGAATTTGTTAATGATTAATTTATTGTCATTTATTAAGACTAATTTTTAGTGGATAGTTTGTGAGTTTTTGACTAATTGTAATTCAAATACTTTCAATTGCTAACTAGCTTTTATCACATTAAGAGATTATTTTAAAGTTCACAATGTGCTTTATGTATTTAAGTTCAAACTTCAAACTAATCCTTAAAGAAACTAAATCTCTTTTAGAATATATCAGACTAATATACGAAGAAGGGAGAAGGGTGTACTTTAGCATTCATTTGTGATATATTTAATTTCACTGATGTGAAAATTTATTGTATGATACTCTTACCGCACAATAGAATAATTTATATTGCTTGTTTGGCGAAAAAGTTTCTTAATAATAGGAAGTTAAAGGTTTAGCGCAACGTCCTAAATTCACCTCATCTATCAATTAAGAAAATATTGATATAAATCATGCACCCACAAACATAATTAAACTTATGAAAACCAAATATCGACAACTTCAAGCTAACTTCAAATTCAGGGGCTTTTATTATAATAACTCCTAAATGCTTTTTTTTAATACATATTGAAATGAACCAAAACATACTATTCTGAAACCAAACATAGAAAATAAACCCTAAATAGCTATAGTCTATAGATATATCCTTGAAGGTCTTATTTAACTAAAGTCTCACATCCAGTCCATCCCACATAATTGGCTCAAAGTGATGTCTCTGGCCCCTAATTGATGGCTTCATTTTAAGCTGTTTCACACCAAGACAAAGAACCAATAATCAGGGAGAAATCCAATACTATAAAACATGGACAATTGAATGATTAATTTATATTGAATCCCAAATTTTCCTATATAATATACTTTAACCTTGATATGGTTTGTTATCAATCACTTGTCCATCGGAAGGTTCAGAGTCCCAATTAATGCGTTGTTGTTCAATCAACTTTTTCTTTTCTGCTCTCATCATTTCACATTCTGCTGAAAAATACAAAACGAGTTGAACTCCATTACAAATGGTACATGCACAACACAAATCAAATCAGAATATAGCAATAAAAAAGAGCAAGAGGAAACCTCGTGTAAGTTTCAAACTCTGTTCCGCTTCAAGCGAAACTAATTTCAGCCTTTGGTTCTCAATTTGCAACAATTGAAGTGCCTTTCTATAGACTTCACATTTCCAAAGAAGAAGGGCTAATTTAGCCTACACAGGGAAACCTCACAATAAATTCAATTAGATCATATATGTTAGAAATTTTGTTGCCCATCCACACAAAACATGGTATCATTAAATTAAACAAAATCAAAGAACAACATATTAGTTCTATGAGTGAAGATAATTGTAATCACCTTCTGAATTTCAATTGTTTTTATTAGGATAACAACTCGCTTCATCCTGCATGTAATCTGTTTGTTCATAAATTTGATTTCATGACAAGAAAATAAAAGATTAAATTTCTATGAAGCTATATTATATGATTTAACATACCGCCTTAGCTTTGCACCTTTGCAAAAGTTATAATAATGACCAATGTCACCATTCTTAGCTTCATCAGTAGGGTTTACCATCTGGGGATCTGGCTTGGTTGGTTCAAGGATCTTATCAGAGGGGTTTTCCATTGCTTGTTAATGATTCACCTGAAAATGGAGAAATGGTTATTAATAAATAAGAATGAGATATATTTCAAACCTCAAACAATTCAGACAAGTCTTATGGAGTGAATAGACTTGCCTTCTTACAAATGAGAGGAGCTTGTTTGCATACAAGCCATAACTAGCAGCTTGTTTATATATACACATTTACAACTGAATATTAAATTCATAATAAATGTTTAAAATATTATTAAATACAATTTGTATATAATAAGATGATTGACAACTAAGGTTTGAAAAATAACTATTTAAAATCTCAAACTGCCTATAATTAAGAAATGTATCTTTATATATATATATATATATATATAAATAAATAAAAGAGGTTATGTTTAAATTGATTATTGTATATAAATGGAATATAATTATTTATCACTTTTGGACTTATAAACTTGAATGGAATGTAATAAAGTACTACTCCCTCCGGTCCTTTTTATAAGACACTTCTTACAAATTTTAATGGTCCTTTTTATAAGACACTTTACAATTTCAAGGTAGCATTTATTGTCATTTTTCATATCTTTCTAACTATCAAATGATAGTGGAGTTAGTTAATGATATTAAATAAGGGTAAAACTAGAAAGTTAAACAATTTTTTAAAACTCCAATAAAATTAACTAACTTTAACAATTTTTATTGGTACGTGTGATTCAGTTAATAGTGCCTTATAAGAAGGACCGGAGGGGTGATATCTTATTTCAATCAATATTCAGTACTCTTAATCGTTTTTTCTTTTTTATTACTCATTTATGAAAGCATTAAATACTTTTGTATTTTTAAATATTAAATGCTTTTATTTTTCATTTGTTTTATTTTTTAAAAAACATTTAATATCTTTCATTAGTTAACAATAAATATTTGTTATTATTCATAAATGAAAGCATTAATTTTTTTTTTCATTTTTTAAATATTTAATGTTTTTACTTTTCTTTACCAATAACCTCAAGGTTTAGCAACGAGGTTGATTCAAGTGGTACATATTTGATTTCCCTTAAGTAATGTATCAGGTTCGAGTCTTGTGGATGGAAAAAAATTCTCATTCGGAGAGCTAGCCCTACCATGATGTGGATGTTCTCGGCTCGAGCAAATTTGTCCCCCGTGGAGGATACTTATGGTTTAAACAAAAAAAATAGAGTTTTTACTCTTGGGAGGGCTTTACCAAATTACCACCTCAACCTGAGGTTTAAACCCACTATTATACTTGTAGGAAATTTATGTTCGTTTACCAAAAAATTGCTTTTTTACTTTTCATTTTGTTTCAAAAACATTTAATAGCTTATCCTAATTATAAGACAATTCAGACCAAATCATATATATTAAGAAAATATGTTACAAGTATTTAATGCATTGATTTTAAAAAATTACTCTACAACACTACAAACTTACCCCCTATATAAAATTAAACCCAACTTTCATGTTATTCTTGTCAATTTAAAGTTTTTAAATCCTTAATTAAATTTCACTATCAACTTTTTTTGTCGGGCTCTCAAAACTAAATATTTTGTAATTTAAAAATTTGAATATATAATTTTAATTTTATTAGAATTGTTATTTCTGTTTAGGGAATCGGTTTTGTTATTCTGTTGGAATTAGTTTTAGTTAGAATATTCTACCATAGTTTAACTCATCATAGTACCCTCTTCATTCAGTATCTTTCAAATATATCAAATGAGTAAATGATTTTCTCAACACTCTCTGGTTACCTTTGGGATGATCCATGAGAGAACCCATGGTATTCTTCTTAAACCTATTTACTATCCCTCTGCTCCTCCATCTTATTTTCGTAAGAAATTTGTACCAAAATTTGAGAACCGTATACTGAAAACAAGAGTATTGAGACTCCCAACATCAATCACATATGGTTTATCAAAAGAATTTTTTTAATTATTCACAACCATTAAAACTTATGAATTATAAAGATTTAAAGGTTAATAAAGGTAAATATGAAGTAAAAAATTAAATACTTCAAAATTTATGTACTTTGTCTTATAAATAAAACAGTGAGAAATTTCTAACGTTGTTTTATATATAAAATGGAGGTGGTGAAAAATAATTTTTTTTTATTATACATAAATGAAATCGTGAATTATTTTTGCTTTTTTAAATATTAAATGCTTGTGATTTTAATTTTTTTTTTTCAAAAATATCTAATACATTCCATTACCAATATATTATTTGGATTCTGTTAACGAATGAACTATAGGCACTAGTTAAGGAATCAATCAATATATAGAAAATTTTATAGGAAATCATGCTAGAAAATTTTATAAGCTAGAAAATTATATATATATATATATATATTTTGATCCAATCATTTTGAGTATATTTGGTAAAACTATTTGATAGTTGATAAGCTAACTTCTAGCTTATAATTAAGTTAGTTGCTAGTTGATAATGTAACACCCCAAATTCTAGCAACTTTTATAAATCAAATTAATAGGGGAAGAACTTTTTATAAAAGGAATTGGGGGAAAAAGAAAATAAGAGTGAAAATTGGGAGTTCAGGATTTTGATACTCTCGCTCAAGCGAAAGGTCTCGCTTGAGCGACCATATTAGTAAAAAGGGGTGAATTGGTGTTCTATCAGGCTTTTTGTGATTGAATTGCACTCAGGCGCACTTAAGCTCGCTTAAGCGCAATTCAGTCCAGAATCAGGGGATTACTCCTTGACTTGTTCTCACTCAAGCGAGAAGACTCTCGCTTGAGCGAGACTAAGTCAAAAAGGTTTGGGGATTGTTCCCGGAGAATAGCGCTCAAGTAAGGACCTTCTCGCTTGAGCGAGTACCTTCTTGCTTGAGCGAGAACGTGAATCTTCCAGGGAATATTCCCTCTCGCTCAAGAGAGAAGGCCCTCGCTTGAGCGAGAGTGCGCGAACAACTTTAAATGTTGTTTATGTTTTAGGGCTTCTCATTTATGGCTTATATTCATTTCCTAGAGAGAGGATTCTAGAGCGAGAGAGAGAGAAGGAGTCACAAGGAGCTCGGATTGGAGCCTCAAACCTTAGGAAAAGCTTGGAATCATCATTTTCCATCCCTCAATCAATATCCTATTTCCTTACTCTTGAGGTGAGTGTTTTTCACCCACCCACTCCCATCTTACTTTAATCCTTGAATGACCCCTATTCTCTCCCCCTTGCTTATTTCATCTTGGTTGTGATTGATTGGTTATCCTTAAGGCTATGAATGATTTTATATGACGATTTTGTTTGATGTTTCCTAATTCTAGGATTTTCAATTTAGGGTTCTATGTAAGTGTAGGTATTGATGATGGATCTCATGCAATGATTTGTTTATACACATCCATGCTCATTGAAAGTTATTACTCATGTTTATGAACCCTAAACATGTAAGAAATAATATTCATGGGCCTATGGCCAAAGAGGAAATTCAAGTCATTCATGGTAATGCTCATTTTATTCATGTTTGATAAAATCTATCACAGTTTAAAGGTAAGGTCCTAGTGGCTTTTATGAACGACAATTCCTGTTAGTCTGAGCTCAGTCTAGCCATCACAGAAAAGTGGAAAAACCCCCAGGGTGTTGGATTAAACACTTCACAATTATCATGTTAATGTCTTATGTTGTTCATGTCTGATAAATTGGTTTAATTTGTATGATGGTTGTTGCATTTCATCTGCCTATTTTCCCTACACTGCATGCTTTTCCACACTCACTGGGACGTTAGTCTCACCACACGTTGTAGATTTTATGTACAAATATGCAGGGTTCCCAACCGGATGCATGACCGGGGCTAGGAGTTTATGGTTGAGCTTTGTGTAGCCAACCTCCTTGATTTAGGATTATTTTGTATAGGTTGCACTTATATTCTTTTGGATGGGATATTTTAGTACATGTGGAGCCCTCCGTGGCCTATTTCTAATATGTCAGGACACATGTATAATTGTATCCCATTGGGCCTATAGATTTACATTATATTTTGTATTGAGCCTACTTTGGCATTTAGCTGGATTTATTGAATGAATGTGTTATTCTTGAGCTTAAGTAACTGTTCGATTACCTATGTGAGTATTATGTGATTGCATGTCAATACTAATAATGTGCGAAATAATTTTAGAAATTCGAGAGTTTTGATTCCAACGGACATGATTCTTGAGTTTACAATTCGAGAGTTATGATATCCTCTACCCCAAAACTGCTTTTAGGACTCGTTACGGGAACTACGGGTATTTGGTGATGCCTGTTGGCCTAACCAATGCTCTAATTGTGTTCATGGATTACATGAACTGGATTTTTCGGCCCTACCTGGATAAGTTTGTCGTCGTGTTCATCGATGACATTCTTATATACTCCCAAACTTTAGAAGAGCATGAGCAACATCTTAGGTTTGTGTTGGGGGTGTTGAGAGAGAAAAAAACTTTTTGCCAATCCTGAGAAATGTTAATTCTAGATGGATATGGTTCATTTCTTAGGGCATGCCATATCTAAGGATGGGGTGTCAGTTGACCTTAGCAAAATAGAAGTTGTGGTCGAATGGGAGAGGCCCAAATCAATCACTGACGTTAGGCGTTTTCTGGGTTTAGCTAGTTACTATCGGGGGTTTATTAAGGGATTCTCCCAGTTGGCTTTTTCCCCTCACTCGGCTGACCCATAAGGGTCATGCTTTCGTGTGGAATGAGAAATGTGAAAATAGTTTCATGGAACTTAAGGAGAGGTTGACCACCACCCCAGTTCTAGTTTTGCCAGACTTGTCCAAACCCTTTGAGGTCTATAATGATGCATCGGGTAAGGGTCTAGGATGTGTGTTGATGCAGGAGAGGAGAGTGGTGGCCTATGCCTCTAGGAAGCTCAGGCCCCATGAGAAGAACTATCCTACCCATGACCTAGAATTAGCATCCGTGGTATTTTCCCTAAAGATCTGGAGGTATTACCTGTACAAAGTGAGGTTTGAGGTCTTTAGTGATAATCACAAGAGTCTCAAGTTTCTCTTTGATCAGAAAGAACTCAACATGAGACAAATGAGATGGATGGAAATCTTGAAAGACTATGACTTTGAGCTTAAGTACCACCCAGGCAAGGCCAATGTAGTGGCCGATGCCCTGAGTAGAATGTCCCTTCATGCATCATCCATGATGGTGCATGAATTGGAGTTGTTGGAAGAATTTAGGAACTTGAGGCTAGATGTGAGTTTTGAGGGGGATAGTCTGAAACTTTTCAGGTTAGAGGTCACCAATGAGTTGAGGGTTCAGATTAGGGAGGCCAAGGTGTTAGATTTAGACCTCCAAGCCCGGAAGGGGCAGCCGAGTTTTTCCGAGTCAAGTGATGGGATGATTCTCTTTCAAGGGAGAGTCTCATCCCTAAGGGGGGTAGTTTGAGGCAGGAGATTTTGGAGGAGACTCATAGGAGCAAGTTTACGGTGCATCCTGAAATTACCACGATGTACCAGGACTTGAAGAGCATGTTTTGGTGGGATGGCATGAAGAAGGAAATAACAGAGTTTGTTTCTAGGTGTCTTGTATGTCAATAGGTTAAAATAGAACATCAGAAACCCTCAGGAAAACTCCAACCCTTAGAGATCCCAAAGTGGAAGTAGGAGGCCATAGCTATGGACTTTGTCATGGTACTACCTAGAGTCTCAGCAAATTTTGATGCCAGTTGGGTGATTGTGGACTGGTTGACTAAGTCAGCCCACTTTCTACCTATCAGGGCTACCACCCTCTTAGCAGGTTAGCAAACCTGTACATCAACGAGATTGTGAAAGTCCATGATGTTACCCTCTAGCATTGTGTCAGATAGAAACCCTAGGTTCACCTCTAGGTTTTGGAATGCTTTACATCAGGCCTTTGGTACTAAACTGAGGTTTAGTACTGCCTACCAACCTCAGACTGACAGTTAGTCTGAGAGGACCATTCAGACTCTAGAGGACATTCTTAGGGCATGTGTGTTAGAGGAAAAGGGTAACTGAGATAGGTATCTGCTACTCATAAAGTT
This sequence comes from Sesbania bispinosa, assembly GCA_026901365.1. Lineage (NCBI taxonomy): Eukaryota > Viridiplantae > Streptophyta > Magnoliopsida > Fabales > Fabaceae > Sesbania > Sesbania bispinosa. The sequence continues at coordinate 60,210 of QLOH01000778.1, read as the reverse complement.
TTCCTATAACAGCAGTTTCCATAGCAGTATAGGTATTGCACCTTATGAGGCACTGTATGGTAAGAGGTGTAGGTCCCTACTTTGTTGGTGTGAAGTGGGGGAGAGAAACCCGTTGGGTCCGGAGTTGGTTCGGGAAACCACAGAGAAAATCAAGAGTATTAGGGAGAAACTGGTAAATGCCCAAAGCCGAAAAAAGAGTTATGCTGATAATAGGAGGAGAGACCTAGAGTTTGAGGAAGGTGAATATGCATGTGTTTTTAAAGGTTACTCCCGTCACCGGCATAGGAAGAGCCATCAACGCCAAGAAGCTAAATCCCTGATTCATTGGTCCTTTTCAGATCCTGTAAAGGATTGGTCCTCTTGCATACCGGATAGCTCTTCTAGCCCATTTGTCTAATGTCCATCATGTCTTCCATGTGTCTCAACTTAGAAATTATGTCCATGACTCTTCCCACATCATAAGTGCATAATCAGTACAATCAAGGAAAGATCTAATGGTTCCCATAAGACCTGCACAGATTATTGACCAAAATGTCAATACCCCAAGGAACAAGACCATCCCGCTAGTAAAGGTGATTTGGATAGGCCAGTCTCCTGAGGAGGCCACATGGGAGAAAGAGGACGAGGTCCGAGGTCAATATCCAGAGTTGTTTGATTACGGTAAACCTATAAAACTCTAACTAATCAATTTTGAGGACAAAATTAATTTAAGGGGGTAGAGTTGTAACATCCCAAATTCTAGCTATTTTCATAAATCAAATTAACAGGGAAGGGGTTTTTATAAAAGGAATTGGGGAAAAAGGAACTAAGAGTGAAAACTGGGAGTTCAGGATTCTGATACTCTCGCTCAAGCGAGAAGGTCTCATTTGAGCAAGCATATCAGTAAAAAAGAGTGAATTGGTGTTTTGTCATTTTTCGCTCAAGCGAGAGGCTCTCGCTTGAGCGAGGGACAAGGCTGTTTTGGGAGGCTCTTTGTGATTGAATTGCGCTCAAGCGCGCTTAGGCTCGCTCAATAGTAATTCAATCCAGAATCAGGGGATTACTCCCTCACTTGCTCTCGCTTAAGCGATAAGACTTTCGCTTGAGTGAGACAAAGTCAGAAAGGTTAGGGATTTTTCCTGGAGAATAGCGCTCAAGCGTGGACCTTCTCGCTTAAGCGAGAACGCGAATCTTCCAGGGAATATTCCCTCTCGCTCAAGCGAGAAGGCCCTCGCTTGAGCGAGAGTGCGCATACATATTTAAATGTTGTTTTTGTTTTAGGGCTTCCCATTTATGGCTTTTATTCATTTCTTAGAGAGTGGATTCTAGAGATAGAGAGAAGGAGTCACAAGGAGCTTGGAATGGAGCCTCAAACCTCAAGAAGAGCTTGGAATCATCATTCTTCATCCCTCAATCATCCTATTTCCCTACTCTTTTGGTGAGTGTGGTTCACCCACTCACTCCCATCTTACTTGAATCCTTGAATGACCCCTATTCTCTTCCCCCTTGCTTATTTCATCTTGTTTGTGATTGATTGGTTATCTCTAGGGCTAAGAATGATTATATATGATGATTTTGTTTGATGTTGCCTAATTCTAGGGTTTGCAATTTAGGGTTCTATGTAAGTGTTGGTCTTTATGATGCATCTCATTCAATGATTTGTTTATGAACATCCATGCTCATTGAAAGCTATTACTCACGTTTATGAACCCTAATCATGTACGAAAGATTATTCATGGGCTTATGGCCAAAGAGGAAATTCAAGTGACTCATGGTAATGCTCATTTTATTCATGTTTTGATAAAATCTATCACAGTTTAAAGGTAAGGTCCTAGTGGCCTTCAGGAATGACGGTTTCTGTTAGTCTGAGCTCAATCTAGCTATCACAGAAAAGTGGAAAGGCCCCTAGGGTGTTGGGTTAAACACTTAACAGTTATCATGTTAATGTCAAATGTTGCTCATGTCTGATAAATTTGTTTAATTTGTATGATGGTTGTTATATCTCATCTGCCTGTTTTTCCCTACACTGCATGCTTTTCCACACTCACTGGGACGTTAGTCTTACCACACGTTATGAATTTTATGTTCAGTTATGCAGGGTTCCCGACCGGATGTGTGACCAAGGATAAGAGTTTATGGTTGGGCTTTGTGTAGCCAACCCCCTTAATTTAGGATTATTTTGTATAGGCTGCACTTATATTCTTTTGAATGGGATATTTTAGTACATGTGGAACCCTTCGTGGCCTATTTCTAAAATGTTAGGACACATGTATAATTGTATCCCATTGGGCCTATAGATTTACATTATATTTTGTATTAAGCCTACTTTGGCATTTAACTGGATTTATTGAATGAATGTGGTATTCTTGAGCTTAAGTAACTGTTGGATTGCCTAAGCGAGTATTATGTGATTGTGTGTCGATACCAATAATGCGCGAAATAATTTTAGAAATTCGAGAGTTGTGTTTCCAATGGACATGATTCTTGAGTTTAGGAATTAGGACGTTACAATAAACTACTAGCTGATAAACCCGATGTCTTTCGTAATGTGTCTCGTTTTCCTGAGTCTCTCTCTTATCCACAAAATAATCTCTATCATTTGTCATTATCCATCTCTTATCATTCTCCTCAATCACCCTCTAATAATTAGCATTTGACATGTATTTATAATGTAGTAGAAATTAATAGTTGTGACACTCCTATTTACTACTAAGAATGTTGAGTCTCAAGACTTTATAAGCCTAACACACCCCACATTTAAGATTTTGATAATAATAAACTTAATAAAACATTTTATAAGTCTTCACACTAATCTTTAATGAAGTTCTGATGTTTCATATAAGGCCAACTATCTTAAGGACAAAGGCTATCTGAAGCAAGTCATGGATCTGAAGGAAGCTCGTTCTGAAGATGTCAAGGCTATCTGAAGCAACAAAGTTCTAAAGATTCATCTGTAGTCTGAAGTGTGATCTGAAGATTGAAGAGGAAATCTGAAGCCAAGCTGTCTGAAGTCAAAGCTTTTCTGACGTGGCAAGTCAAAGTCTGACTCATTCCTTCACGCAACCTCATAACACAAATCTGGAAAGACAAAAGATCACTTTTGCCTAAGGTTTGAAAAGCAAGCACAAAAGAGAAAATGTTGTGCAGCAGGACTTGCAGAAATCATAATAACGCTGCAACATTGTACGGTGTCAGAGATGTATCACAATGGGATGAAGAGCATTTATTGCTATCTCTCAACGGACTTCTCAACGATGTTTTCAAGCTAATGAAACTTATAAATACAAGTGCATCTTCATGAAACAAAGCGAATTTACGCAATTTTCTTTGAGAGAAAACATTTTCAAAATCTGTATAGATTTAACTTTGATTTTTCATTGTACTAAACTTTCACATTCTGTGTCTTACACAGTTTTTTTGTACAAACTCTTTGGAACGAAGAACTTATGTGAAGTTCTAAGTTCTCTAATTCTTTGTGAACAATTAAAATAGAGCCTGAAGAGGCTAGGTGAGCAAACAATACTTGTAAGAGTCTGAAGAGGCTAGGTGTGCAAACAATACTTGGTTGTTAGAGCCTGAAGAGACTTGACTGTAAAAGAATACTTGTAATCTGTTCATATTAGTGGATAAATCCAGTACCATGTTGGCACTGAGACTGGACGTAGCTGACAAGTGGTAGTGAGTGAACCAGGATAAATCTGTGTGTAAGTGCTTCTTTCCCCTAACTCCTTTTATTATATCTGCACTAACGTTAAAGGGGAACTGAACATAAGTTTACAAACATTTTTCTGTCTTAAACTAGAAAATACTTTCACAAAAAAGTCTCTTATCTAAATCTTTCAAATAAGGGATAAAAGTTCGGACAGGTTCTGAAAACCTGTCTGAAATTTTGTAAACTCTGTTTTAAAAAAGGTTTGTAAAAACTGCAAAGAGTTTGTAAAAAAAAAAAACACTATCCAACCCCCCTTCTAGTATTTTCCTGTGGTTCTACAAAGAACACCACATATTTAATCATGTGGAAAATGTACGTTGTTAATGAGACAATAAAAATGAAAAATATTTTTAAAATAGAAAGAGATTAAGTACATTGAATATACATTTACTTGTCTTATTTCAAATCTAATTCCATTTTAAAGTATTATGAAGCCCTTTCCTTATTAACCATATTTCGCAAAGTGCGAAGTTGAGATTCGGATTACGAAAACATAGATCATACATCAAATATTTAGCTGAACTACAACTATAATTAAAATAAAGGTAAACTGTTGTAGGTACATCACCAAACTAGAGGTACCCGAAATAAAGGCATAATAAAATTCCATGAGTTCTACCCATAAAATGAAAATAAATTACCCCAACAAGATACAAAATGGAGGCCACTACCAAACCTACAATATTAGACTAGACTCATAACATCATTACAACTACACATCTCCAGAGCGAGAAACTACATAAGTAGTCTGGGTCCTCCTTTGGATCCTCCTCCATGGATGAGCTATCGATCGCCATATCTGCCGTAATGTTGAAACACAGGAAAACATAAGAAGGGGGTTGAATTGTGTTTTTGAAAACTTTAAGTTTTCATATGGAACTTAAAACTTTCCTTAAAGCAAATTTCAGATAAAGAAAGGATACTGTATGAAGTTTGACTCTCTTATCTAAAGATCCAGATAAGAGTTTTTCTAAATAAAAGAATTTTCAAAAAACTTAGTTTTAGGAGAACTAATTAACCCCTTATATTAGAAAAATAAATTGAATTCACAGAGTTAAGGTAAAAAGAACATAACACGAGAATTTATCTCGGTTCACTCATTACCACTTGTGAGCTACGTCCAGTTTCAGTATGAACTCAATACTAGATTTCCCACTAATTTGCAAGGTATACAAGTATTCTTTTGCTCCAAGCCTCTTCAGGCTCAAACACAACTTACAAGTATTCTTTTCTACCTAGCCTCTTCAAGCTCTACAAACTTCTAAGATTAGAAAGATATATTGAACGAGAACTCTATAGAGTTCTTTGTTATTGTGTGTACAAAGAACAACTATATAAGATACAAGATATGAAAGTTTATTTGTACAAGGTAAAATGTATCTGAGATTTGGCACAAAAAACTTAAAGAGTTTTGGCTCTTTAATAATGAATTGCTTTTATATATGACTTCGAGTAAACTCTAGTATTTATAGGCTTATACATCTTCTCTCTCCAAAAAAAAATATCTGTTTAAAGATAACATCAAATGCGTTGAAGCTGTTGTGGGACATTCTGACATGTGGATACAAGGAAGCAACTGTTTTGATTGAAAAGTGTTGTTGCAGTGCGTGTTTCCTTATAAGTTCTAAGCATTTGAAATAACCCAGAAAAGGTCTCTTTGATAGCATGAAGGTTATGGATCTAGAATTGAGCAAAGAGAGCAGTTAGAGAGCAATTAAGAACCGAATTTCCAGCAGCAAAAACAGTAAAATAAGTGCAGCAAAATGAGAGAATTGAAAGGAAAAATGGAAAGGAAAGAGGTGGAATTAGGCGCTACTGATGAAGGCAACCCCTTCAACAGATAAGCCTTGGTGTAGATTCGCCACCAACCCGTGGAGCAGGATAAGAATCACTATGGTTTGAGCAAGAACCATCAAGCCTCTCAACTCACAAGAGAGAAATAAAAGCTAAGCTTTCTATTAAAGTGTTGATTAAGAGCTACAAGAAAGGAGAGGCTCCCCTTTTATAGAGATAAGGGGCGGCCAAGTGAGGGGGAGAAAATAAAAGATTAAAATTCTATTCCTAATGGGACTTGAACCCATGACCCCTAAGCCTATTAGCAAAGCAACCTCTTAGCCACTAAACCCATGAAATGTAGCGCCCAAATGGAAGGAGTAGGAAGGAAAAATACATGAAAATTGAAATACACTCAAATCCTATCAAACTAGAGTTTAGAGGCCATGGCTAGTAGGCACTCTATTTTAGGGAACTAAAATACAATTAAAATAATAGAAATGTAAGTGTTGACCAAGAGTAATGTGGTCAGTGTTGACTTAAGAAAAGTCAACCCTCCTTATTTGGGCCTTCATGCGCCCTAGCCCCAGTGTTACTGGTCCAAACTCTCTAAATTCCAACTGCTTCCTTAGGCAACATGCCATCACTTAAGAGTCAAAAGAAGATTGAATTAAAAGATTTTTTTATTAATAGAAAAAAAATCCTAACCTTATTAGGGATTAGACAAAGCTGTTCGTGGAAGCAAATAAGGATAAATAGCTTGTGTATTTTTTTTATCGTTAATCTCTTTTCTATTTTATCTTACTTGAATTATTAACTAACTTGGGGTTCAATAAGTCATATTCTAAAGTGATATATTTTAATTTTTTTCACTAAACTAATTTTTGGAACTTGCATACGAATTCTTAAACGTTGATTTGTGAACTCATTGAGCTTTAGTTTACTGTGAATTATTTTCGAACACTCCTTACTCAAAAAATACTATGCAACAAATAATTCAGTTAATACTTTATTATCATGTGTTTGAGATAAACCTTATAATGATAAGATATTATGTAAATTGCATTCAAATGACAAATCACCCTTATGTCAAAATTAAGTATATTTTTAAAATTAATTTTTAATCACCTCATTTGTCATGGAACTCCAATATTTTTCCACAACTTACCATTTTTGTAAAGGAGATACTATCATTCTCGCTCTTTTCGCCATATTCCACAACATTATCAATAAGGTCACCATATTATCATTCAATTCTCTATCAAGGTTCTTTCTTTCCCCTCATTCAGTTGGCTACGAAGATGATAATGATTAGGGGTTGTTTGCATCTTTTACCTTCCATTTATTGAATGAATTTTTTAAAGCTAAATAAAATTGTAATCATGTATATATGACAAGTTTCATAGTCAAAGCTACAAGGATTGACATTGTTAGAAAAAATGTGTGCATAGTTTGTCCTCAACAATGGTTATTGCGTCACCAATACCGAAGAAGAAACATGTTGTTGTTATTGACAATGATGATTATTGCTGTTAGAGAAAGTAGTGATTATTGCTGAAGAAAACACACATTTATGATTTAATTAGTTTCTAATTTGGCTTCTACTATCAAATTAGTTTCTAGTAAATATTATATGATAAGTGGATAGAATAAACTTAACCTATCCTATTAGCTAACAAATTTTGGTAATATAATTTTGGGTTAAATATGTTTTTGTTCCCTGTGAAATTACTGAATTTCGCTTTTAGTTACTCTAAATTTTTTTTAAGAAATGGTTCTCCCAAAAATTTTTTGTTTGCAAATTGTTCTCCCCCCTAAATGGCGTGTGTTTGGAGCTGATTTGGCATACTCTCTGTCCTAGTCACTGTTCATACGTGTCAATTAAATTACCTATGTGGATTAAAATTTTTTTAAAACGTTTAATTATATCAAAATGTCATTTAATTAGTTTCAATCACAAAGCAGAAAATTAAGGGGAAAATTATTCCCTATTACTTTTCATAAAAAAAGGGGAAAATTTCCCGGTTTCTTCATCTGTGAACCCTTGTATTCTTTCTTCCAGGCTCAACAAGTATTCTTTCTTCCACCAAGCCTCTCCAGGCTCTCAGACACTTATCCAAGTGTAGAGTATTCTTTCTTCCACCAAGCCTCTCCAGGCTCTCAGACACATAAAGTGTTTACAAATTAAACCAAGTTTAAGTTTCCACGAAACATAAACTTAATCTCTTCCTGTACTAGAGGTTAACTGAGTACTACTTAGGATACAATGAATGAATTCTAAGTACAAGGGAAAGACAGTGATACAAGTATATAAGTTTAAGTACAATCCCTGGCTCTGATATGAGGAATAACATCCTCTGAGAATTGGCTAGGTAGATACTGACTTTAAGCTCTAGCCTTGTTCTCCAACCATTGGTTTCCATGGGCTACATTCTCACCCGTATCATTGGAATAACCAAGGTACATTCGTGGCTTCAAACCATTATTGGTTCATTGTCATTTTGGCCAACTTGGTTGGGTTTTCTTCTGAACAACAATCTTTGACTAACTGACCAATAGGTCGGCAGCATGGTTGATTCTCAATCAACATCTTCAAATTCAATCTTGAGGCTATTTATATGTTCTGTTGGAATATAGCCGTTTGAAGATGATTCATAATACCGTTGAGATAATTGATGATGTGGCTCATATAGCCGTTGTGTAGTAATGTCTCAAACGGTTGCTTCTTCTTAAGCAAATAAGTGTTCAGACGATCCTGTGCTGACACTTCTAGAGATGAGCTCTTTTGAGAGATTTTTCTTGATATATTTCTACTGATTTTCTCTCTTGATCTTCTTTTGCTTTCTTCTGTTTTCCTCTGATTTTCTTTGGAGTGTATATGAGGAGATATCCGTTGGATTTGTCCTTTAGCCTATTTTGCATTTGCTCCTGACATCATTTCTTCTTTCTTCTTTGAGTGAGGTGTCTTGTCGAATAGCTGTTGTTGCAGTTTCTTCTTTGAATAAAGACATATGATATTATAGTCGTTGAATCATATAGTCTTAGCTTCTGTATTGATTTCTTCAATGTTGAAATCTGTTCCATGCACTTAGAGAGTTTATATATTCAGACAATTGATTTCTTCACATATACTCAAATGCTTGCTTTTATCTCATTGTAATTTTATCAACTTTAACATGTGGTCATCTTATATAATTGTTTCAAGCTTATTTTAATTCTCCAGCTTGAGATGCTTTCAATAAGCTCTTTTCTTCAGATAATATATTTCTTCTTTTCTTCAGACGATTGCTGCTCTGTTCTTCTTTGCATTTTCTTCTTCTGAGATATAGATGAATAAAGATGTTGAATTTAATATGTTTTATTCAAACATCTTTCTGGTTGCTTTTACTCAGTCTTCTAATCAGTTCTGGGCAGCAGCAGGTGCAGGTGCAGGTGCAATAGGTCTGCACACACAAAAATGCCTTTTGTTGCAGGTGCAACAGTCATTGCAGAGTTTCCTTATTTGTGCAAGACTTTGGTCGAGGTATAAAAGTATGTTTAGCTTTTATACTAAAATGCCTTTTGTTGCAGGTGCACCAGTCATTGGAGAAAGTCATTGCAAAGTTTCCTTATTTGTGCAAGACTTTGATCGAGGCATAAAAGCATGTTTAGCTTTTATATTGAAATAAGTGTACTCCATTTTGGTAGAGTGTGCTTTATACTTTAGAAACGTCTTCAAGAGATCAATTCTTGATTCTGTTTGTAGACTTCTTCAGATAGTCTTCACGTCTTCAGACGATCTTCACGTCTTCAGATGGGTTGCGCACTTCAGACAGCTTCAGCACTTCAGACGAGTTGCGTTCTTCAGATAGCTTCAACGCTTCAGACGAGTTGCGTACTTCAGAAGGCTTCGACGCTTCAGACAGGTTGCGTACTTTAGAAGGCTTCAATACTTCAGACAACCTTTATATTAAATCCTGCATTTGTTCTTCTGATCCTGATCTTCTGATTTTGTGCATTTGTTCTTCCGATCCTGATCTTCTGATTTTTATTTTGTTCATCAAGTCTTCTTATGAATATTCCAACCTGAAACACAATCAACAAACCAAAACCTTTCTCAGTAGAATCTGTTTATATAATCTTATTTGTTCTTATTATGTTCTTATATAATCTTATTTGTTAATATTATGTTCTTATATAATCTTATTTGTTAATAATTAAAACTAAAGGATATTAAGTCTTTGAGTCAGGTTTGAATGCTCAAATTGATTAATAGACTTCACACTGTGAACACAGTAAAGAGAAAAAAGGACAGTGGAATGGGTGGTCCTTCTGAAAATGTTGTTGGGGTCCTTAAGTGGAAAAGGGCAGAAGAAATCAGGGGGGCTAGGAAGCAAGAAAAAGAGGATTATAGTAGAAGAAACAGTGGAGGAAAATGGTCAAGACAGTGCAAGCAATGATGGAGAGGCAAGTGACAATAGTGTGGGTAGTATGCACTTCTCTGACTGTGAGGAAGAAAGGATGGTTAGCATGAATGATGGGTTTGAGTTACCTACTCAAGAATCTGTTCAGCCTGTTAGTTATGCTTCACCAAAGGGGATGGGGATGAAGTCAGTTCCAGCAAAGAGGCTAATAGGTAAAGAAAAAAAGAAGACAGTTCCTTCTAAGAATCAGGGTGGAATACACATTGGAGAACCTGCAAGTGTAGGGGATGATCAAACTTCCCCTCCATTATTGATTGGATCATATGGTCAAGGACATGGGAATGAGATGGAGGATGAGTACCTTAGTGAAGAACTTCAAACTGATTATGATAGCTCTGGAAGTGAAGATGGGAGGCCAAGGTATGTCATGTATAGAAAAGAAAAGATGCGTAGATAATTTAAATTCAAGCTAGGCATGGAGTTTGGTTCACTAAAGGAGTTCAAGGAGGCTATTTTGGAGCACTCTATGCTTAATGGTAGGGATATCAGGTTTGAAAAAAATGATAAATTAAGGGTAAGAGTGAGATGCAAGCAAGAATGTGATTTCTTGGCTTTGGTGAGTAAGGTTGAAGGGAGTGCAACCTATAGGATGAAGGCTTTAGTTGCCACCCATACTTATGGGAGGGTTTTCAACAACAAAAATGCAAAATCCAAGTGGATGGCCAAGGCTGTGGAAGATAAATTTAGGTCTGGGCAGAATGTGAGGTTGGCTAATATTATAGGGGATATAAGGACTACTTATGCAACTAGGATTTTTGTTGCTGTTGCTTGGAGGGCTAAGAAGATTGCTAAGAAGTTAGTGGATGGAGATGCAGAGAAGCAGTACAACATGTTATGGTCATACAGTGAAGAATTGAGGCGTGCTTGTAGTAGGAACACATGAAAAATACATATACACAGCCCACATCCCCCTCTCACACCAAAATTTGGAAGCTTTTATTTGTGTCTTGAATGATGCAAAACTGGCTTTGTAAGAGGGTGTAGGCCATTTATAGGTGTGGATGGGTGCCACCTAAAAACAAAATATGGGGGCCAGCTTCTGATTGTAGTGGGCAGGGACCCAAATGACCATTACTTTCCACTTGCATTTGTTGTAGTGGAAACTGAGACAAAAGAGAGTTGGAGGTGATTTTTAACTCTCTTGTTGGAGGACATTGGGGATGTGACCACAAATAGATGGGTCTTTATTTCTGACCAGCAAAAGGTACCTAGATATTTAACAATTATTTTATTTTTTTTATCGGGAATGTGACCACTAATAATGCTTTATTTAACAATTTTTCTATTTTATTGTGTTAGGGTTTAATTCCTACTTTTGAGGAAATGTTGGAAGGTGTGGAGCACAGATTCTGCCTAAGGCACCTTTATTCAAATTTCAAAAAGAAATTTGGTGGTGGAACCATGCTAAGGGACCTAATGATGGGGGCAGCTAAGTCAACATATGTGGAGGCTTTTGTTGAGAAGATGGACCAAATCAAGGAGATTGACCATAAGGCATATGGGTGGCTACAAGCAATCCCTACCAAAAGTTGGTGTAAGCATGCTTTTTCATATTACCCAACGTGTGATGTGTTAATGAATAACATTTGTGGGTCTTTTAATAGTACCATCTTAATAGTTAGGGATAAGCCTATTATTACTATGATTGAGTGGATTAGATGCTACATCACGTCTAGATTTACTGTCATAAAGGAAAAACTTGTTAAGTATTAGGGTGAGGTTTTACCCAATCCAAGAAGAATGTTGGATAGGGAAATTGAACATTCTGCAAACCGATACCCTACTTGGGCAGGGGGTTTAAAATTTGAAGTCACTCATAGCATGCAACCACAAAAGTTTGTTGTGGACTTATAAGTAAGCATTCATGCGCCTGTAATTTCTGTGAATTAGTAGGAATTCCATGTAGGCATGCAGTTAGTGCTATAAGTTACAACAGAGAAATGGCAGAATCCTATGTGCATAGGTATTACAAAAGAGATGCATACAAGTTAACCTATGGCCAAACAATCTCTCCTATCAATGGCCAAGACATGTGGCTAAAAGTATGTCAACCATATATCCTTCCACCTACTTACAAACAAGGTCCAGGGAGACCCGAAAAATTAAGGAGAGAGCCTGGTGAGGATCCCAACTCTATAATATTGAGGACGTCCCATACAAAATATGTATGTGGAAACTGTAAGCAGTATGGGCATAATACTAGAAAATGCCCAAAGAGACCTAAAGTGCAGTCATAACCTACAACATCCAATCCTCCAACTGAGAACAATGGACCAACAACATCCACTCAACCTATTGGGGCAGATCCTGCTGAGAACAATGGACCTGCAACATCCACTCATACAACTGGACACAGGTACCCTCTATCCCTGTACAATATTCCAAAACAGATTGAAAAATTGTGAATGAGTTCAAACTGATAGTGACTTGTTTTGTTACACCACAGGATAACCCTTCACAGAATGAACATACTATTTGCGCCCAGCCCTCACAAAATATTTCAAAGGTAATCAACAACTGAGAAATTGTTTTAGGATAGAAATTTGAATAACAGCTGATTTAATCCACTATTGTTTAGGGGAAGTCAAAGGCAACTGGCTCAAGCAATGTTGCTACTGGTAAAAAGGGCTTAAACAATAAATATGTTCAGAAGACAAAGACAGGGTCAAGCAATCCTACTTCTAAGAAGGTGTCTACCAAATCAGCGCCTACCACATTACCTGGACCAGATTCAACCAATGTTACTGCTAGCCTAGTTCAGTCAACAACAAGTGAACGAATTCAGTTGCTGCAGAACATTCATAACACAACACTGTTCATGCAGGAGAGTAGCGGTCAAGCCTTGCCACCTACCCTGGTAGAGACAAACAACATCATAAGGGAACTTATGGTAATTACTAATTGCACAGAAAGTCACTTCTAGGAAAGAATATGACTGGAAGAACATTGCACAACAATTAGGACTAATCCAAGATGAAGGATATATAAATTTCATGAACCAAATTGTAAGAGAATACAAATTGGTGTTAGTTACATTTCGCATTAAAAGTTTGCCTTGCATTGTCTAAACTGATTTTTAATTGTGTATCTTGGTTTTAGGATGAAGCTAAGAAATTTTATGCAATTAATGACACTACCCAAACTGCTGCTGAGGGAGGAGGGACCCAACATTCAGAGGTGGCCTCAACACACATGGGGATCAACAATCAGAAGGGACCTAACAATTAGAAGCTCTACTGTTTTGGAGATTAATTTGTTGGCTTATAGAATAGAGGAATGCATAGACAATGTTGGGGAATTTTGAAGTCACTTGTATTTTGTTTGGTGTGGATGATTGATAAGAATACATCTTTACTTCCAGTTTTAGAATAGGTCAATCTCTGTGTCAATGTTACTGATCAAGGATGTTCTTAATGGTGGGATCTTTTTGCTTCATATGTAGATGGGTCATTATTTTGTATTCAAAGTACTTTATGTACTTAATGTTAATGATCAATTATCAATGACTTTTCTTTACCTTGCTCAAAATCAGGTTATTATTTTTTTAATTGGAAGTTACATTTACAAATCTTGACAGAAGCTACATTTACAATTTTTCACAGAAAGAATCATAAACTTCTTAATTGTCACAAATGAAACTTTTATATAAACTAAGTCATTCATTAAAATTTGTTGAAAATTACATTAAGAGCAGTTATGGCTATAGCTTTTGAAATTTACATAAACACATCTTAATCTACCCAATTTCCCTTACTTCAATAGGGACCACACTGTTCCTTTAGTACAATACATCAATTCTGACCCAACATCCTCTTCCTAACCCCTTCAGAATTCATCACAACCCACATACATACTATGATTGTGATGACCATCGAAATAGACATCAAACAAACAGCTGCCTTGAACTTAATCCTTTCACCATTCAGTTTCCTCTTCAGCTTTGCAAGCTTTTTTTTTTCCAAAACTTCAATTTCTTGCACATAAGACTGTAGTTTATCAATCCTCACACTAGTCTCAAACATTTCATCACCTGCCCAATGAAAATAGTTGCATGTCATCTGTTTCTGCAAAAATCAGAAAATTACAATAGCGAAGTTTCCAACAATATTCCCTCAACAAATTAACAAAGAGAATAAGAAAATCAACTAAAACCCTACTTACATCCTAGTTTGGGCACCTCCAAAACATTATGTCAGGATTCTTTGCAGATTTAGACTTCAAAAGTGCCACTTCATCACCGCACGAACAAATTTTCCTTCGTGAAATTGAGGAGGAAGAAGACGACTTGCAGACACCACTCCTCATCTCTGGGACACAACCTTTCCCTTTCATACCTGTTGGGTGAAATAATCTCTAACTCCTACAGCTTCACGAACGTCAATGGAGGGAGAAGAAGCTAGGGCACAACCTGCACGTACGAAGATGATGGGGAAAATGGTCAAGTGATTTGGTTTGTATTATTTTATATGGATTTAGGTTTTAAAAACAAATTAATCCACATAAGTAATTTAATTGACACGTAGGAACAATGACTAGGACAGAGAGTATGCCAAATCAGCTCCAGACACACGCCATTTAGGGGAGGACCATTTACAAACAAAAAAATTTGGGAGGACCATTTCATTAAAAAAATTTAGAGGGACCAAAAACGAAATTCGTTAATTTTAAATGGATCAAAAACATATTTAACCCTATAATTTTTGATGTCTTATCTCCGTGAACTTATCTATCACACTAGTCCTAATGTTACTTTATTTATATAATCAAATGTTAAATTAATGTTAATTCTATTTAAAAGACCAAATTAAACTTTTTGTGATTAAGGCTGAAATTAATATCTTTTTTACAAAATAAACTTTATCTCGTATGTATCCCCACAAAACTAAAATGAATGTTGATCAAATCAAATTAAAAGCTCAAAAAAAGTGTACCCCATGTGATGAACATTATGGTAATTGCACAGCCACGTAGAGGGCCTCTTGATGAAAACAGAGAATCGCAAGAAAATCAAACCAGCAATTTGTAACATCCTCTCCCTCCCTATCCTCTTCTCTTCTCTCTCTGTTTCCTTTATCGTATTCTCATTCGTTTCAATGGCTTCTGGTTCCATTTGTGATGCTCCTCTCTCCTCGAAGAAGAAGAGGGTAACCTTCTACCTCTCTCCCATTTTCTCTATATTCTCTTTTGCTTCTTCAATCATCCTTTTTTTTTTTCAAACCATTTTGTTTCCTGATATTTTTGAACCCATTGAGCTAAAGATGTGATTTTTCTCCAACCCATTTGCCATTGGCTCATTGCATTGCATTTTCTTTTGTTGGGTGTCAAAGGTTATCATTTTCTTTCTATTTTTGCTGTTTTAGGAATCTTCATTTTCTTTTCATGGTTTTGAGGTTTTCATTTTCCCCTTTCTATTGGCTTATGGCGTCCTGAATATTCAGATAATTGGTATCAAAGGGTAGCAGTTTTTCATTTTTTTGTCTATGGTTTTGTGAATTTTGTGTCTCCATTTTCATTGGCTTATGACATTATTATGAATGTTCAGACAAACGGGTCGGCGAAACTGAAACAAATCAAGTTTGATGTTAGGCGAGAACAATGGCTTTCTCGAGGTAGTTTTATAATCTTCATTTTTATTTGGAAATTGTTCATCTATTGATGATGTCTTTCTGTTCATCGTATAATTGATCAATGTCATTGATTTCTGTTTTTTCGCTGACCCAAATATCCAACCATGAATGTTGAATGTCTTAATACGAGTATGAATAAATGGATTTAATTTGTAGTTTCCTTTTATTCGTTAATTCTCTGCAAATGACATTCATTGTCACTTCCTTTGATGTTGTTGCTGTCATTAATTTTTGAAATATTATTTTATTTGATTCCTTGCATGGTCTACCTGCAAAATTATTATGACTTAAATGGAAATCAACACACATGAAATCTTCTCTATATAAACCTTCAAATTGTAACCTCCCAATTAAGATGATCTTCAAAGCTTGGCATGGTTTGTTTTGGCAATGACAGTGCTTCTCATACATCATTTCATGTGACCATGTTCTATCATTCATTCCAATTTTGTATTGTTTCCATTATAGATAAACATTAACCTTGTGTTTGGACAGAGAAATTTAAAATTACTAGAATTCATGTGTTAAAATAGTAGAAGAAAGAATTCCAAATGACAAATAGGAGGATTTTTTTATGACAAATAGGGGAATTTCAAATGACAAATATTGAGAGAGAATTTCAACATTTCTCTTTTATGTTCAAACTTTTTAGATTGTCATTGTCAATTTCTCTCATTTTAACAAATCACTCAATATTGTCTATTATAATTTTGAGAATTGTAAAATTCTCCATCCAAACACAAGGTAAATAAAATCCAAAGTGAACTGAAGTTATAGTCTTTTAACTGGTAACATGAGACAATTTTATTCATCAAAGGCATGTAAAAATATTCAAAATATCATTATTTTTAACACAAACATATTATAGACATTCTTTATGAATTGCTTCAAAAATCAAAATCCTTTGAAAGTTGCTAAGTTTTTTATTACTTATTCTATCATTGTTAATTACACTGTTGTGTTTTAGTCAAAAAGGGATGCAATGTTGACTCAAATGGAAGGGTTGATCATTGTCCATCATCTAAGCACATTGCCAGTGAGGAGAATCCAACATTATACAAGGAAAACACGAGGAAAGGAAGAGAGGATATTGAAGGTACATGCATCCAAGGAAATGTTTCTGTATCCCTGATAGATAACCATGTTAAAAGTACTTATGATCATAATGAGTCACGGAATGGTTTCTCCGGGAGTAGCAGCAGCAGCAGCATGAGTACTTGTTGGTCAGGGAATGTAAGTGAGGAAGAAGAGGATGATGGATGCCTTGATGACTGGGAGGCTGTTGCTGATGCTTTATATGCAAATGATCATAAGCATTCAGTGGTTTCAGAGTCTCCTGCAGAACATGAGGTGCAGCACTCCTATAATGATCCTGAGGCTGCTAAGAATCCTAGTGTGGATTTCTCAAAAGCAGAGTTCAGATCAGCAGTTCCTGAATCACATCCGAAATGTCAAGCTTGGAAACCTGATGATGCTCTTCGTCCTAGATGTTTGCCCAATCTTTCTAAGAAACATAGTTCTCCATTAAATTCAAACTGGCATGGAAACCGCAAAACAGTACCTTGGGCATGGCAAACAATCATTTCCCAACCTTCTCCATGTCCCATCTGTTATGAGGATTTAGATGTTACAGACTCCAACTTTCTTCCTTGTTCATGTGGATTTCATCTATGCCTTTTTTGTCACAAAAAGATCCTTGAGGCAGATGGGCGATGTCCAGGCTGCAGAAAACTGTATGATCATGTAGATGGCACTGTTGAATTCAACATAGGAGCCAAAGCTTTCCACATCACTCAATCATGCAGTTTGAGTACAGGGTGCTAGGTCTTAGAAGCCAGATTGTGTTTCTGGAAACATCATGTAAATGTTTTCTCCTTTTCTTATCACTTAATTTATAGTCACCCCACTCCTTCTATTTACCCCTTTCTGAATTTAAAAGATCAAATGTCATTGAGAATATGAGTGTAGTTGATAGGTAGAGGTTTAAAGCAAGCACATAAACATATTAGATCTTTGTGGAGTTTGATTTGCATTACCATGGTTTTTTGTCATATGTTAATGCAGGAAACTGAACATTGTTATTGTGAATACATAAAAAATAATTTAATTTTGAAGATTGAACTTTGAATAATATATTTCTTATTTGGTTGTACAGTGTGCTCTACACTCATTCAATTTATATGCTATTTGACTTGTGAAATTTCTCAAAAGACCTCATTCCTTGATTTAATTATTAGAATTCTGAATATGTATTGAGTAAAATGGTGCCCAGCTGCATTCATCGATTTACTGAATCTGAATGTGTTAGTTATCAGAGGTTGATTCTGAACCCCTATCCATGGAAGCAAGGACACATTAAAATGGCTGTGGTATCAACACGTATCCGTGTGTCTGATACTCATTGTTGCAATTTTTTTTTTTCATTTTTTGGGACAATGCAGGTGGAATATCATGTGAATTAGATAAATGATACTCTTTTAATTGTGTCTATATTAGTAGTTAATGCTGAGTTTTGAAACATTGATGTCTTTATTTTAATTTTGTCTCAAATATTTATGCTACTAATGACTCTCTGTAGTAATGCTTACATTTTAAACATAGTTCCTCATGCTAGGATTTGTATTCCATCAATATCTTCAGAATATGTTTTTATAATAATTGTATTTTAATCATCTCGAATCGTATTTTTTTTTTTTTTTTTTGGAATTTTCTTTATTCTTGTATCCATGTTATATGGTATTTGGGTCTCATGTTGTATCTATCTTTCCTGGTCCCCATTCGTATTCTCTTGTCACCTTTGAACTAAGGTGAGTGAGTGGGGACAGAGCAGCTCTGTTTATTTTGTGCAACGGCTAGAATACTAGAATAATATTTATAGTTTATAGAGATTCTTGTTGGACCATCATGTTGACATGCAGAAATGGCTCTAAATTAAATTGGATGCTGTGGTTTGTAGATATGAACCTTTGAATTTTACATGCACTTATCAATATTTATCACCACATATCAGGATAGCTTCAGATATTCTATCTGGTGATTGGAAACTGAAATTAGTACTTGAAATTTCATCCCATCCATTAGTTTAGCTTTTGTATAATTTAATGTTTTTTCCTTTAGGCACTTCTTTTATGTCGGTGATCAAAGATGTGATGCTAGTTTGTCTTTTGTGGTTGTTAATTCAGAATTCCAATTAACTTTGATTAATAGGCTATTGAGAAATCTGGAATTAAAGTTCTCTTTCCCTCAATGCTTTGTTTCTTCTTTCAAGTAAAAATGGACATTGTGTTTGGTTTAGCTCGTAACCACGTTTCAAACGTAGATTCAGACAAACGTTACTCTAAGCTCTAACGTTGGTCCGGATCCATGTTTAAAACGTAATTTTAGAATAAATTAAACACACACTTTACAGCTTTTTTAAGCACTGCGTAACTGCAAAAGTGCATAACTACGTATAGAAACCAAACTAATATATCCAATTTAATGCTTGCAATTATTTTTTCACGTTCATCTTTCCCACCACGTCGTAGATTTTTCTAGATGCAAATTCTTAACAATGAAGTAATAGAAAACTTAAGTACACATTAATTTAGTAGGTATATATTATGTTCCTAGCGACAACAAACCTCATGGCTATTTTAAGTCATATACTTTGTTTGGTGAACATTTTATTGTTCTAGATTAAAATAACATTAACAAAAAACATCCTTTTCTTTTTTTTTTGTGGCCAAGCATTATTAAAAGACTTAAAAAAGAAACCTATATTGTGGGGACCAAGATTTTGTTTAATCAAGGACTGGTGGGTAATTAGTTTTGTTTATACTATATTTTTATGGTCGGTGGAGCCAGATGTTGACCCAACTATTAGCCCTCCTCAACCTAAAGAAGCAACAAGAAGTTTGCACCTAACCAAGTTTACACAATGGGTTAATATGGCATTTACTCATCACTAAGTGCATTACATTTTTATATGAATTTAATTGATATATACGTGTGTTTTATATTGTAGCTAATAAATTGTGGTTTGAGACCTAACATAAAAGTAACTTTTTTTTAACTAAATCATAATAATTTGAGACTAAATTTCATACTCCAACTAAATTTTTGTCAAACGTTAATTTTAAGAATGAAGCTGTATTTTCACCTTGTAAATTGAGGTTCATACTTTTAGTATGCAATTTTTTTTAATATTTTATAACAAAAAAATGTACGCGCAGCACATAGAAGCCTACATTAGATACTCAAGACATACAATGAAGGTTTGTACATCGTTGACCGTAATATTTTGACTCAGACTTACGCTCTTTGTGCCATAGAAAGTATGTTTGGATTCTAGAAATGTGTAATAGAAATAGAAATAAAATACACGTTTCATTGCATTGAACAGTCACGGAGAGAAACAAAGGAGGATAATATAATATTTAATGTTAAAGGCACGCATAGTGTTATGCTATGCATCAAAGGAAGTCTATTACAAAACACGCAGAGACAAGCATAATTGTCTACAATTTATAAAAAAAAAAAAAAGCATAATTGTCTACAGGGGCAGCTAGTTGTGTAAGCTAAGGCAAGCTTTGGCCCTCTTCATTTTTTTATTTTTATTTTTTTAAATTGGGTAGTTTACCTATACTTTTATTTTATTTTCTTTCAGATGACCCTCCAAAACTATCAATTCAGGATTAACTATCTCTGCATCTAACCATATAGTAAGATGTTTGTGTTAAATAAAACATTTTATGGGGCAGGGACTGCCTCATTGCTGTGAATTTATTTCAAATGTTATCAAGATTTATATACAATTCAAACTATTTGCAAGGAATTATCACTTCTCACCCTCTTATGTTTTCACCTCAATAGGGGTGGTGTAGCCAAGGTTTCAAAAACTTTCAATCTTTTTATTAATTATATAAATTTAACATAAAATATTTTATTAACTATTATCCCTCCAAAAATTTTATAAATTTTATAATATTACTATTTTATAAATCTTTCTCTATATATTTTATAATTTTTAATTTTTTTTCTTATTTTCTTTTTATATATTCTTAATATTTTTTCTTATTTAAAAATGATAAGGTGACGTTAAAACTAAAGAAGAATTTGTTTTATTTAAATATAATTTTTAAAATTACATGATAAAAATAAAAATCTTAAAAAATAAAAATGAATTTTCTTTTATTTGATTTGGATTTTATTTTTAAGATTATGTTATAAAGATAAAAAAAATGTTTTAATGTTTTAGTTTTTAAAAAGTTCAAGTCTTTTCTTTTTATACTTTTATTGTAAATCAAACTTTATTTAATTTCCCTATATTAACTAATCTAAAAATTATAAGTGTTCAATAATTATGAGGGGTAAGGATGGAAAAAGATAAATGCTTCTAAAATTTTATATAAAATCTCAAAAAATGACCAAATAAAATTATAAAAAAAAACTTGTAAAAAGACTGGAGGGAGTATTTTTTTTTCGAGCCCTCCAATAAAATGATTGACCAGTTATAACTTATAAACCATTAAAATGTTGAATAAAATATAGGACAATGGCAGGTGAAATATATTTAAAGAAAATTTTAAAAATTCTTCATTTTTAGTTATTAAATTTGATATGAATATAAGCAAACAATTATGGTACAACAACTATATAAATTTAGTAATATAAAATTAATTAAGTTTCTGTAAAGTGAGTGAATAATTAAATTCTTAAAAAAATACATTAAACTTAGGCATGTTCGTTGCGTGTAGCCAGCCAAAGACTATTTTATTAATGCGAATTGATGAATGCGTGTGTATATATATTCAAAGCACGTGGTCTCAATGGTATTTCTGTCTTCAATGCACTGTTAACTGAATCCAAAGTTGAATCGTTTAAGCATCCAAGGTTAAATGAATGTCTTTTTTCACCTTTTTCATGAAAGAATAATTCAAAAGTGAATAGGTAGTAGTAAGTAGTAACCCCCCATGAGAAGGTTCCTAGTGTCTTCTCAACCAAAGCCGCTGAAGTTTCTAACTTGGTCACATGACATCATAACAAACGCGTTCACGCGTTTCCATTCCTGTGTTCCATTTATATACACACAAGGCATGATTTCTCTTGCCTTGTTGAATCCAATATCTCTCTCATTTTCTCTTCTCTTCAATCTTTTTGTTCTGTCAATTAATCTGTTTTGGTCTCAATAGAAAGTTAGTGATGTTTCTTTCTAGATCATTGCCTTTTGTGGTTGTCTTTTTAGTGTTTCTCTCTCCAGCTCCAGCCAATGCTATTCGATCTCTTCCCAACAAGATCACAAGCAATAAAGTTGGTTCTTTTCTGCAATTCAGAGAGGCCCCAGAATACAGAAACCAGCAGAGATGCACTGAAATTGACAGAAACAATGAGCAATTGGTATGTGACCCATCACTTGTTCATATTGCCATGACCATTGACTGGGACTACTTAAGAGGATCTATAGCTGCAGTCCATTCTGTTCTCAAACACACTTCCTGTCCTCAGAATCTGTTCTTTCATTTCATTGCATCAGATGCAAGATTGGAGAGCAAGGATGAGTTTGATAGGATTGTTCAGAGTTCCTTTCCTTCCCTGAAGTTCAAAGTTTATGTGTTCAGGAAAAGTCTAGTGGAGAATCTCATATCTCCTTCAATAAGGCAAGCACTTGAGAACCCCTTGAACTATGCAAGAAGTTACCTCGCTGATTTGCTTGAGCAATGTGTTGAAAGAGTTATCTATTTGGATTCTGATGTCATAGTTGTTGATGATATTCAAGAGCTATGGAAGGTTTCACTGACTGGGTCAAGAGTTATTGGTGCTCCAGAGTATTGTCATGCAAACTTCACCAGATATTTTTCCTATGAATTTTGGTCCAGTTCTGAGTTCTCTGAGGCATTTGCAGGGAGAAAAAGACCTTGTTATTTCAACACTGGGGTGATGGTAATGGACTTGGTAAGATGGAGAGAGGGTGACTACACAAGGAAGATTGAGAAATGGATGGAAATTCAGAAGGATAGAAGGATTTATAAGTTGGGTTCACTTCCTCCTTTCTTGATGGTTTTTGGGGGAGATGTTGAGGCTATTGAACACAGATGGAACCAACATGGGCTTGGAGGGGATAATGTTGTCAATAGTTGCAGGACTTTGCATCCTGGTCCTGTCAGTTTGCTGCATTGGAGTGGTAAAGGGAAGCCATGGGCAAGGCTTGATGCCAGGATGCCTTGCTCAGCTGATTATCTTTGGGCACCTTATGATCTCTACATACCCCATGACCATACACATCACCACCACCACAGGAGAACTGCAACAGATTCATCATTGTAGGAAATCACAAATTTATATTGGTTAATTCAGATTCATTTGTACTGATACTGAACAAATTTCTTTTTTTTTTTTTTTAAATTGAGTGTATAGACAGAACAATCAAAAGATTTTGTACTGTAAGTTGATACATCTTCAGTAGTGTAGTTACAAAGATATCATGTGGAATTTGCTGATGCACAGTTACACAGAATTCTTTTATTAGAGAATATGGGTCTAATTTGTTACTTCACTACTATAGAACGAATATTAAGTATACCAGAAAAGATGCTAGTACTACCTACTACCTAGCTGTAAGTCATAGACCAAAGATCAATTATGATTAAACAATCTAGTTGGTTTTGCAGCAAAAAAATGGTTAAAGTAGTCAACTAGCCATTGGCTAAAGAAAATGCACATCACATGCTACATTTGGAAAATACCAAAGTTCTCTGTCCATAGATGGAGCTAGCCTACCAAAGTACAGTTGAGGTGAATTTCGATCAGCACAGGAATAAATTCCAAAAGTTAATCAATGTAGGACTAAATAGGAAGTGAAAAAATTTAGTAAATGATCAAGTATGTTTATCTGGTATTGATAAATGTCAATAACTTTTTAATATGCATTTTGGTTTGGAAAGGGGGAAAAACTAAAGAAGTTCAGATGGACGGCATAACCCTGTAAAAATTGAGACCCAGGATAGTTTAGTTGTGCTTGACATTTAATTTGATCAAATAATAAGTAGATTCTTTAATTCGTATGCCAATAACAGCATTATTATAAATGATGTTACTTTTATTTTAGAAGTTAATCATCCTGGATTCTGAAGTAAAGGGAAAAAGAAGCCAAAATTGAAGCACAGGTGCTAAAGATTAGATATGACCATATATAATCAAGCTCATGGACAAGGCACATTATAACCAGCAAAAATGAAACATGTCATCATGTTCATGGTCCATGTTTAATTGGTTCCAAAAAGACTATGAAAAAGAAAGTCAAAGCAGTCATTGTCTTAAAAGATCTGCATAAAACGTGGAAAGTACCATAGTCTATATCCATGGCAGAAGTTGGAATACCAGCATTTAGCTTTATGAAAAATTGCTCAGATTAATGTTTACTGTCCAAGGAGTGGTAGCTGAATTTCTCTATAGAATAACCAGCTTTCTAATATGCCATAAATCGTATGCATTTTTAGCAGCCTTTCCATTTGGTTTTGGTACCATTCCAACTAGACATAGAATTAGTTCCTTGTTGATCTTGTGATAAAAAAGATTGTAGGAATAAAAAGATCTTCTATCATGTGATGATAAAAAGAAGAAAAAGTAAGGCTTGAGATAACCATGAATTCTTCCCTCTAGTTGTATGCTGTGATACTGATATGACTTACAAGAACTATAGACACAACCACAAGGGATAAAGTCAACCATGAAAAGATGCTTATTCATTACATTAAGTAAAGACCTTTAAATATCTGACAGGGTCTCCAGGAAACAAATCAAATCAAATCCTACAACCAACCTATATGCTAGAATATGATAAAAATCAATTCAGATGGCATGTAAATGAAAACTAGCATCTTAAGTGATACCAAGAGAATAAAATTGGATTCTTTTACATCCATCAATCCCATATACCCTGGAGATGTAGCACTTATTTTTCAAGGTTACAGAATAAGTCAGAACAGAGATTTGTTATAGCTTCTTTCAACACCCGCAGGCAGAATCAGTTATCAGTTGTAAGTTATATCTCATAACCCTTTATACCATAAATTTTCTAGCCCTGTTCACCTTGCAATTTTTAACAGTCTTCGAACATTCAACCATCATAAGTATCATCAATATTAGGCTCATACCTTTTTCAATCATACAACACATATCTTGAGCGTTTCTTCAAAAAAATATTGTAATAATACATCACTATACAATAAGGGTAACTGAATGGCCGATTGATAAACATTAATAATTTTTACCTTTTCTCTATATTGATTGACGCGTTAGTGAATATTAAAGAAATAATACTAAGCTCACAATTTGAGTGACATAGTTGAAACGATACAGTGAATGCTGAAGCAAGAGAATGATTGTACCTTGGTCAAAAGAGGATTGACACCTAAGGTTATGAGTCACCAGTCACCTTCAGATGCAAAAGTCAGGTCCATTTAATATGAGGAAATTTGGAGATGGAAAGCATGCCTCTTATTCAACATCTACCGTCACCAACCAAAAACCTAGGATCAGATCCGATGCATGAATAGAATAACCCGTATTACTCGCTAATTGTTTGTGTACTGTCTCAACTTCTGACACACGACATGTGAAACTGACGAGCAGTCTTACATTACACGAGTGCGACCAAGGACCATCACTAAAAATTTGTGATTATAGTTAGGTTCTCACCAGTAGATTTTCACTCCGATGAGATTGTTTTGTTTTGAGAAAACGTTTTCTGTTTTTATTTTCTGTTTTCATTCTGTTTCCTGTTTTTTGAAATTTTACAAAGGAAAAACTGGAAATGCTGAAAACAGCAAATTTTTGTTTCCAGCATTTCCAATTTTTCCTTTGTAAAATTTCAGAAAACAAGAAACAGAAAATGGAAACAGGAAATGAAAATACAAACCAAATAGACCCTAAAATATCTCAAAGTTGAAACTAACATTTGAAATCATTTCATCGTAAGGTAGTTTTTTTTTAAGAAGTTACTTGGGATTTTTTTTAAAAAAGTTTTTTTTAGTTATTAACTGAAAATTAATTAGATAATTTTTAATAGAGAATCTCACCTAAATTGCTTAAAACATTTTTTATTAATTTTTAGGTGGATCCTACATATACACATAATCTCTTTTTAATTTTTAAACAACTCTACACCCTAACATAGCAACTCTACAAGAACTCCTAATTTTGTTGACCTTTTCATTTCCCCCATTTTTAATTCATAAGAACTCAGATTCTGAAAATATTTGCACAAGCATCCGATTCTTAAAAATAAGAACTTTATCTTTCACGTCATCTCCTTCCAATGATACCAGGTGCTTTATGGGATTCTTATTTTTAAAAACTGCTTTAAGAATTTGGCGTTGGAGTTGCTCTTACAAGTTTATCTCTCAACAACCCTCACTCATTATTATTTAGTAATTAATGATGTCTATATGGACTTTTACCATTTTCAGCTGCTTTTACCAAACATTTTTAATCAAATCAGTTAGTTTTTCAGCTTTTAGCTAAGTTTTAACTTTCATCTAATTTTACCAAACACACTCTAAACTTTCACTTATATATTATTATATGATAATGAATATATTGTTTTAATATTAAAGTAACATTTTTGTTTTATTATACTATAAAAAATTTTAAAAATATATATGTATTTCATGTAAATAAAATAAGTATAAGTAATAAGTGGAAATGCTATAGACTTGATTTCCGAGTTTATAAACCAGAACTGCATGTTGCTAAATGTGACACCTCTTTTTAGTTATTATCATGATAATTTAAGCTAGATGCAGACCAGACATTATTCAAGATTTTTTTTTTTTATGTTCAATATGTGAGAATTGAAATCATTTGTCTTCTGTCTATGTCTTTTCCTATTCTTTAATTAAAAAAAGGACATGTATGTTTGATTTTCCTATTCTTTAATTAAAAAAGGACATGTATATTTGATTTGATATTTAACAAATACTCAAATTTAAGTTTATATCTCTCAGCACAATTATTTAAAGCATTAAAAACTTTAATTTATCACATTTTAAAATTAATCCGAACACACACTAAAAAACTTATCTCTCTTTAATAACATTCTCTTAATTGATAATTTTTTATTTAAAAGTTGTTTTCAATTAAAAAGACAGAAAGGGAAACATGAAAAATTAACAATTGATTTAGTTCCACGCGGCTAATAATATGATATGGCAAAATTCACCTATTCTCCAATGGGAAGTTCACAAAAAATTCTATTTATAAGCTTGAGATGGTTTCAAAGACATACTTTGAGGTTTCAATAATCCAAAATACAATAAGGCTTACAATAAGGCTGTTCGTTTTGTATTTTATCCAAGGATAGTGTGTCAATGCAATTTTATGGGAGCTAAAAAATTCTTACTAGTACTCAACTTTCGTTTGCAAGGCCTCCAACGGACCTTTTTGCACCTAAAACAAACATGTTAATGTTAGAATAAAGTTTGGTTTTCAAGATCCTGTAACAATGCCAAGTTAATCTATATAAAAGAAACTTGTGAAGATTTCCTGTCCTCAATGTGATAGAATAACACATTCATTTAACGTCCTCCATTCTTATATCTACCGAGTGCGCTGTTCAGAACTCAAGTTAACAAGGTTCAACAAAAGCTCAAGTCAATCTCTTCATTCAACTTCAACAGCTTTGATCTACTTGTGCAAAGTAGGAAAAACCCCATGCTCAAATAGCAATTAAAACATGATTGTAGTTCATGTCAATAACAGAGAGCATGCTACTATCATCTATTTCACCTGCTTGCATATCTAGCTCAGCTACAACAAAAAGGGGAGGGGGTATGCATGCGGCTACCATGCAGAGCACAGGCTGTCAATGTGAACGGAGATTTCCTAATTGTTTGTGTTGTGTATCATGAGAAAACATGAGAGATGAGAGTACCTAATTTTAACTATTCAATTTTACATGGATAGTTATGATTAATTTTATTCAAATCTAATACTAACAAACCCGTGCATAATTTAATGGTCAACATTAATTTCTCCTACCTTTCACACTCTCATCAAATATAGTCCTTATGCATACACACACGGTTTTTAAAATGATTCAAAGTACCTTGTCCAACATACTGAACAGAATGAGAATGGTGCTCCAATTACATCAATCTTGGTTCAAATGTAAGGAGTGATGATTCTTTTCCATAACCACATTATTCATGCAAGCAAACATGACAGATGATACAGCACTGGTTTTTACAACACAGTACGCTTTAATGCTTGGAATGATGAATTAAGAGAAGAAGTGTTAAAAGCAAGGTGTGCACAAGATTATTCCATACTTTCATTGAATCGTATCACTGTTATTACAGGAAAAAAATATATATGGGGAGGGGAGAGGAATGAAAAGAAAAAGAGGAAGAAAAGAATATACAAGCCTCCCACCATCTTCTCTATAACAGTCCAACAACACAGCTCAGATGTAATCGGTTTTCCAATCCTCTTAAGTGATGACCCAACAACATACACCTGCCAATGGAAACAAAAACTCAATATGATTAGACACAACAAAGGACCTAACTGGCTAAAGCCACAGGGCTCAATAGAATAGACAAGACAAAGGGAGGAAAGTGTGTATTCATTTATGTGCTTGCAAAATGTATGGGAAAATTTAACTATTTCAGAGTCATATATATAATTAATTTGAAAATATGATTCCCTCAGAAGTCAGAACTATGCAAAAAATTTTAAAGAGCAATGACAATGAGATTTACTAACCAGAAAAGCAACTTTGCTAGGTAATCACGAGAAGTGCCTATTGTATCACTAAACTCATCACCATTGTCCAGGTGATTGTCTATGTTTCCTTCTACTGATTGCTCCATAAAATTAGAACTAGCATCATCCACAAAGAACCTGCTCAAGATGTTCTGAACAAGTTGGTGAATTATATCCTCCACTTCTATTGATGAAGGCCGGGACAGTTCAGTCACCTGTCAAGATAAGTCACACATGAAAAAGACTCACAAAGTAAAACAAGACTCAGTACCTACATGAAGAATGGAAATAAGCAAGAGGGAGAGGAGGGCAGGGCTTTTTGTAGTGTCTAACTTACAAAGCACCACTTTCAATTGCAAGGGAATTTAAATTAAATGGAAGTTGGGACTTTGAGGCAATACCATATCAGGATCCAGAGACCGAAGATATTCCAACAAATTGTTCCGGTTTCCCCTCTCATATTCTAATTGCATCATTTCCTGCTTTTGGGCATTCAGCTCCTGAAAAAAAAGGCAATATTCTCACATTAACTTTGACTCTTTTAGCTTGCCGTTCAAATGATCTCCTATGAGTAATAAAACCACCTCTTTTGGAGCACAGACTACAGGGGGTTAAAATAGAGTTGACCTTTGGACTACACAACAGTAGTAGTGCCTCCTTACCATCCTTATCATTAGGCCAATAGCAGGGCACAATAATATTTAATAGTGTGGCATTAAGCCTTAAGAGGATAAAGGTGACATTATTTTCATACTTGTGGAAAGAAATTTCCATGTGTTTCTTCCCTTAATAACTTTTAGGATCGTGGAAGCAAATCTCATTATTTATGCTTTTAGTTAAGGATATATATTTGGATGGAGGAGTTTGGAGGAAAAGGGAATGAAGCAGTAACTTTTTTCTTTCACCATAAGTAAACATTCTCCCTATGTGAGAAATTTTCAAAAATTTAGAAAATGTCAATTAGAGATTATCATGTAAACTTCCCTCAACTACATGAATCCAATGACACCATAATTTCCTATCGTAAATCATGTCTGATGACATTATTTAAATCTAAATCCTTTTAAATGGTTTGACCTATAGTTTTTCTGTCTCTCACTCTACTTTTAACTATTAGACTTCCTCCATTTGATCTACTATCCTTCATGAAACTTCTATAAGTCTTCTCCACATATGCCTAAATCATCTCAAGCGATATTCTACAATCTCTTCCACAATAGTAACATCAATTATTCATTTTTTCATTAAAATTTTCTAATGTTCTCAACTTAAATATGAAAAATATCCTCCATTTCCATCCCCTTCAAAATCCTCCATCCAAACATAAGTTTGAGATGAGAGATAAAATCACAGTTCTGTTGCAGTTGATGTTTAAACCAAATCACTATCAGTGAAAACCATAGTGAGCCAAACATACTTGGCAAACACCTAAGAAGCAAACAAATATTTTACAAGCTCTAATAACAATTCACCCATACAGTTAAGATATTTGTTCCAAATCCACAATACAATTCCCTAGCATGATCAAACGTTGAAGAAAGAAAAAAAAAAGGGTTACCTCCTTCACGCTTGTCAACTCAGACTGCAACTGCTGAATGTAATTCAGAGCCTGAGGAGGCAAATCTTCAAACACTCTCGGACTACTGCTGCAACTTTCCAAATCAGAACCAACTTCAGTTTCGCCATGATCCTCTCCTTCACCTTTCACCTCCAAAATCTTCGAAGGTGTTTCACAATCCGACCCTCGAGCCCCACAAACCGATATATCCAGATTCCTCATCAGGGACATCCTGTACTCCGCATTCCACAGAGTGTACCTACCAAAAACCAACCCCACACAATTTCAACCAAAAGAAAAATCTCAATTATACTCCAAAAAAAATCCCAGATTTGCACCAAAAAAATTAAAACAAACCCTCAATTCAATCCTTCAAAGATCAAACTGTCATCAAATTAGTCCTCTAAACATTTTCTTATCAAATTAGTCTCATAAAAAATGAAATATCATTGTAGCACTCCTCCAAAGACATTATTACCAAACACGTTCATCAAATATGCAAGATTTGAGCATAATTATGTATATTTGAAAGACTAATTCAGTGAAAAAAATTCATTGGAGAACTAATAAGGTGATACTTTGTTCTTTCTTTGAAGAAATCTGAAGTGGTAACTCAAAATTAAATTAAATGTTTCTGAGTACCCGGTGATGATAGAAGAGACAAGTAGGCGATGGAGGGGATTCTTGGAAACGGTGATAGTGACAGAGAAGTGATCGGAGGGGAGCAAACCGAGCATGGTGGAGATGGTTTGCTTCATGGAGTCTTTGGCGGCATCAGAGACACCTTTAGAGATGACGGAGTTATCGAGGGGCTCGATGCGTCGGAGCATGTTGGCGATGACGGTGAAGCCACGGTCGAAGGTGGACTTGCGAGTCGAAACGACATCGTCGGAGGAGGAGAAGCCGTCGACGTAGCAGGAGGTGAGGAAGAAGCAGCGACGGCGGCGGAGGAAGAGGAAGGAAGGAGAGGGAGGAGGTGGAGGCTTAGGGGGATGGAGTGGATGGAGTGACAAGTCGGTGAGGCGTGAGAGGATGAAGGGTCGCCATAAGAGTGCTGCCATGGAATGGAATGGAAATGGAATTTGGAAGGCACAAAGAGGAACAACAAGTCTGCCACCTGATCCAACGTGTCTCTCTCTCTACCCTTAACCTTACCCCTTTGCTTGCCAGCGCTGTGCTTTTTGTTTTGTTGATCAAGCACAGTAATCTCCTTATAATCCAACTCGACCCAACCCAACCCAACCGGCCTAACACTGAACCAAATACTCACCTCTATTAGTATTATTTATTATTTATAAGTAGTCAAGTAAGTTATAAGTATCCAGGGCCAGGGGACTAAATGAGGTGATATGTCTGTGATTGTGAACTATTCCAATTATGCTCTATATATTCAATCAAAACTCAAGACATGTACGTTACTGGATATTGTCACGTCTGATTCATGTAATTATTTACTTGGCTTTTTGACCATTTTGGGGCAAAAAATAAAAAAATTTACCTAAATAATGTGATCCCAAAACTATTTACCAATCTGGTGTGAAGAATGACAGGTGGCATAAGGAATCGCAAACTCACTTTGCGCAACAGGAAGCGCAAACTCACTTTGCACATATTAAAAGAGGATACGCAAAGTGAGTGAGTTTTTAGTTGAATTTAAGGAGGATACGCAAAGTGAGTTTGAGTTTTTAGTTGAACTAGTATTAAATTGATGGTATGATTTATGTTGTCCGTGCTTCGCATGGGATAAAATGTCAGTTATCATAAATACTTATATATTAAAGTAAATCAATAAAATTTTTATTGGAAAAAAGACTGCCTCCCATAGATGATACATGTGATTCATATCAAAATCACTTTACTAAGGTGAGAATGAAAAAGACTGATATTATAAGTGAATGATTAATTAAAAAAAAAGAAGAAAAAAACACTACAATAGAAGTTAAATAAATGGAGATAAGATTTTGATAAAAAATAAAAAGAAAGTAAAAATGATGATACAGTTTTTATTATGGTCCATTTCTGGTTTTTTTATTACATAAAATACATTGAGAAATACTACCTCCGGTCCTATATATAAGAAACAAAAAATGAAATTTTTTTGGTCCTATATATAAGAAACGTAGTACTATTTTTAATTACATTAATTGTTAAATGTCTTATATGCTCTTCATTTATTGTGAGTAGTTAAAGAGGTACTCACTCATCTACTCATTTAGTACTAAGGGTATTTTTGAAAAAAAATTTAAATTCATGGAAATATTAATTATCACTAACAGATTCCAATGCATTTCTTTGGTCGTGATGATTTTAGTCAAATGTTTCTTATATATAGGATCAGAGGTAGTATAATAAAAGCCTTGATGTACATTAAATTTAATATAATAATAAAGAAAGAAAATTAATGGGATGTACATCAACGCTTTTATTATATTTCTCAATGTATTTTATGTAATACAAAAAATCAGAAATAGACCATAATAAAAACTGTATCATCATTTTTACTTTCTTTTCATTTTTTATCAAAATCTTATCTACATTTATTTCACTTCTATTGTACTGTTTTTTTTTCTTTTTGTTTTTTTAATTAATCATTCACTTATAATATCAGTTTTCTTCATTCTCACCTTAGTAAAGTGATTTTAATATGAATCACATGTATCATCTACGGGAGATTCCTATAAAAATTTTATTGATTTACTTTAATACTCCATATATAAGTATTTATGATAACTAATATTTTATCCCGTGCGAAGCACGAACAACATAAATCATACCATCAATTTACCTGTGCGAAAACTCGGGGTACGTACTAGTTCAACTAAAAACTCAAACTCACTTTGCGTATTCTCTTTAAATTCAACTAAAAACTCAAACTCACTTTGCGTATCCTCTTTTAATATGCGCAAAGTGAGTTTGTGCTTCCTGTTGCGCAAAGTGAGTTTGCGCTTCCTTATGCCACCTGTCATTCCTCACACCAGATTGGTAAATAGTTTTTGGATCACATTATTTGGGTAATTTTTTTTATTTTTTGCCCCAAAGTGGTCAAAAAGCCTATTTTCTTTCCATGAAAAAATGTTTACTTGTTAATTACATATATTTTTTTATGTGGATCAAGGATATTTTTATTGATAATTAGATATTAATCTCTGAAGTAAGTCTTGTCTCTCCTAATAAAGTGTGCATTTGGATTAGCGTTTGTAAACTTGAGTTTGAATGAACGTGGATTTAGTGAACGTGATTTATGATAAACTTGAGTATGAGTAAACGTGATTTCATGTTTGGATATTTTGCTGCAAACGTGAGTTTTAGAAAGTGAATATTAAGGAAACTCAAGTTTCACACGCAGAAGCTACAAAAACCTGCGTTTTGCAAACTCAAGTTTCAGAACCCAAACGTGTGTTTCATATGGGAAGCCAAACAAGATACATATTTTGCAAACTCACGTTTACGGTCCAAAACGTGAGCTTAACATTGTAAAACGCTAATCCAAACGTACTCTAAAGTCTTATCCATATATACCGCTAAGGATTGAATTCATGTCAATATGCTTAAAGGACTCAACTATCTCCCAACTGTGTTAGACTTTGTTGATAGTTATATATATATATGTTCTTACAAAACCTAATTTTTACTCATACAGTATAACAAGGCTAAGTGAAGAAGCTATTGTGTGTCTTAATACTGCCTGCGTCCCTCCTTTTATAGGTGTTGGGGGTGTCTTCTGTTTAGGTATGATTTGCTGATTAGGAGACAACGTGTGCTGATTCTGCTGCCAAATCACATGACTTCAGTCCTTTCCTTATTTGTCTGATTCCCTCCTCTAGTCAAGCCTGGGATCCTGCTAGGGTGTATCAAATCGGCCTACCCGAGCTCCTTCTGACCGATCTGTTAAGATAAAGAGTACTAGCTCAGCTGGTACGTAACATAAGCCTCCCAAGCTACGAAGTGTTATACAGTGAAGTAGTTTAACTGTCTTTATTGTGATACTTCTATTGGTATTAACCCGGGCTCAATCTGATCGACTTGTTCAACAAGAGTGAAACGAAGGTGGGTACGAGGTTCGGTGGCATGTGAGCTTTAGATTCCCCTTTTGTGTATTGTTTTCCAATCTGAGTTGGTAAGTTGGGCTTAGCCCCCCCTTTTCAATCATGGTTGTTTGACTGATTTACCCGAGGTCTTACTCGGCTTTATTGAGGTCCTGCCTAAACGATTCGTGGCATTGCCAGCCGTTGCCATTAAATTTGGATCGTCAGAGAGGTTTGATCTTTACCGTTTATTCTTGTGATTGACGCGCCTTTTGGGCTTCGCGTCTCTTCATCTTGCGCCTTTTCTTTTCCTGCCGTTTCATAACTCTACTATATTTACTTGAAGAAAGCTTTCATTTTTTCTGCAAAGACTTCCCAAATTTGTGCCTTCCTTGTGTGTCTCGCTCCTTCATCCCTTCCTTCTCCAGGTACACTCCTATTTCTGTTTCCTTCTGCTTCATTTTTCTTTGCATTATTCACTATGTCTTCTTCTGGGGAGAGCTATAGTAGGGCTTCTACGTCCATAGATGATCCTGGTACGGATGAATCCATGACTGTGGAGAGTTCTTCTGATAGTACGGAGAGTGACTCTTTTAGTGAGGACTTGGTGAGTGGGTTTGTTGCTGTTGGGTCTTCTCGTTGTATTCCGGTTGGTCCGGTTGAGGATAGGGTTCCGGGTGGTGAAGGGGAGGATTCTGGTGTGGTTTATGGTCGTAAGAGGCGTAAGAAAATCCTGAAATATTTAGGAGAGGGTGAACTGGAGGGTTATGTTTTGAAAGTTGATGAGGAGGGAAAGGAGGAGTCTGAATACGATTTTGAAAATTTCCCATGGGTTGAAGGAGAAGTTAGGGATACTCCTTCTGTGTACGGTGATGAGAAGTCACTCTAGAAATTTCTCAACCGATTTGATTTTACCCGACCTACTATAAACTGTAGTTGGTGTTCTCCTAATGATAGGATTTGTCATAGGCGTGTAGGCAACTCGGCACATGATGTAGTGTACGTGTTTGATAAATTGTTTAGTCAGTACAAAGTTCGGGTTCCCTTTACTAATTTTGAGTGTTCTCTCCTCCAGATTCTTAACGTTGCTCCTACACAACTTCATCCTAATTCTTGGGGCTTCATTAAGGGTTTTCAGATTCTGTGTGAATTTTTTGGAATTGTTCCGACCTGTCCCAAGTTCTTTTATTTCTTCCAAGTGAAGTTTGTTCGTCCACTGGGTCTAATTCCCATTAATAGACAAACTGGTCAAAAGATAATGAGTGCACACACCTCTTCTCTTAAGTTGTTCAAACACCATTTTTTCTGTCTTTTTAGTGATGAGGGGAATGAATTCTTCCTTGATGTTAACAAAAACTTCACTTTTCCTATTTATTGGTCTCCTTGTCCTCATGCTATTCTTTCTTTTGACTCAAACTTCTTAACCCCTGAAGAGCATATTGAAGTGACTTTCCTAAAAGGTGCCACTGGATTTAAGTGTTCCTCAATGATTTGTTAGAAGAGAAGCCGCTGACTTGAAAAAATATATTGGTATGATTTGTATAATTGTTTTACTTTGTTCTGGATTATGGAGTTCTAAAATCTTTGTTTTCTTCTTTACAGAGAAAATGGCTACTGCTTTGGATAAGAAGACCCTAGCTCGGAGACTTGTTGCTCAAAAGCACGAGAAGGCCAAAGCTGAGGTCGGTCAGGGTTCTAAAGCTTCAGATCTTCCCCCAAATCATCCAACAAAATCTTTTGAGAAAGCTCCATCTTCATCTTCCTTAAAGGAGGTCTCCCGAAAACGACCTCGGGAATCCAGACCACGTCTGGATGTTGAAAAGAGCACATGTCTAGACTTGCCTACGGAGGGGGGTGTTCAAGTCTTCCAAGATTACACTGGATCAAGGCCTACCATTACTTCATTATGGGACAATCGTTTTGATGTCCACCAAGTTATTGACTCCAATCTTCTTCTGAAAAATGATGTGAAGAGGTTGGATAATTGGGGCTCTCGTTCTGCTCATCTAACGCTTCAGCACATAGGGGTCAGAACAACTGCGCTTGGTCGGTATCTGGAGAGGCAAGCCTCTTCAAGTTCAGGTCGCGAAACCGAGTTGTTGAAATCTGTTGATAACTTACAGAAACAACTCGTTGGGTATGAGGAGATGAAGACTATGGTTGTTGGTTTCGAGGGTCGAGTTGTTCTGTTAACTCAAGAAAATGAGGGTTTGAAAGGAGGCAAGAAGACCTTGGTTGCTAAGGTGAATGAGGAGAGAACAGCCAAAGAAAACGCTGAGAGCAAGCTTTCTGATGTTCTTGATGCAAAGAAGAAGGTTGAAGAAGATCGAGATAGGATTGAGGCTGGTGCAGCTCATACTTACGATCAAGGATTCTCCCAAGCATTGGAACAAGTAAGAGCTTTATACCCCGATTTGGATACCTCAAGTTGTGATGTGCTGAAGGAGGTTGTAAATGGTACCCTGGTGGAGATAGTGTTGGACGAGAGAGGAGATGCATCTAAAAATAATGAGGATCAAATCGGACAGGAGGCCTCCAATGTTGAAGGTGGAGTTGATGCTAGAGGTGGAGCTGACACTGGGGGCCGAGTTGATGCTGATGGTGGAGTTGATGGATCCGAGAAGACAACCCCCTGAATTTTCTGTTTACCAAGTTTTATTTTGACTATGTACAAATTTTAGTATGATGTGAATAAACTGCTATCTTATGATGTGTATGAATACTTTGTCCGTTATTCCAAATTTCGCACGTTTTATTCTCTGTTCACCGTCCTTGACATTTTCATTTTCAAAGCATAGGAATCAGCCTTTTTATCTCCGTTTCTTGTTCCGTATTTATTGTACTTCGTTACTTCCCCACTGCTCTTGTACTATAAAAGGGGTTGCATGCCCTTGCATCTATCGTACCGAATTTCATAAGTGTTTATCATGTCCGAGCTGTTTGGAGTATTGAAGGATTTTCTGATATCAGTTAATTTGTTTGATCCGATTTTCAACATAGATCGGATCAACAGATTAACTGATGTTGGAACTTTCTTTTGAATTAAGTTGTATCAAACCGATTAACCGAATGTAGGAGGAAAAATGCCAAATTATCTTCCTTGGAGTTTGATATTATTTCCTCTTATGCCAAAGATGGGAGGCCAAGTTTGTGAGGAAACCCTGTATTTGACTTGGGTTTTCTTGCATCTTCCTCTTTAGCTTCTGGGTTTGCCGAAGAGACTCCTGGGAGCAACTCAGAGATCGCAACCTGCTAAGGGTGGTGGAAGACTCTCCAGAAACTGATCTCTGACGTAGTCTTGTGACACCTAGGCCTTGAGGGGGTGGTATCAAGAGTTGCATCTTGTTATAGGAAGTAGTCTTCTGGTGTAACCCAATAGTCATCTTTGGTAGCATTAGCTCCTTACTTTTTTCTTTTTGTAGTGATAGGAAACTTGTAATTCACACTACTTGCGTAATCTTGTGTGTGGTAGGTAGTCTTCTGGTGTAACGTTTGAATAAAGTTTATCTCGTATACTTCAGTTCAATTTTTCTTCATAACTCTGGTAGCAACCCGATGAAAATATTAACCAAGGTGTGAGTTCGGTAACCTGAGGTCGTACTTAGCAATTAACCAAGTATTAGAGCTCAGTGATGTGAGGTCGTACTCAGCAAAATAACTTAATCAAAATTTCAACCAAGTTATGGGCTTGGAATTTTTTAGGTGTGAACTCAGTAAGCCGAGGTCGTTCTTTTGTATGATACCTTGATAATAAAAAATTAATCAAGTACTGGACCTGGATAATTTGGCGTAAATAATAACCAAGAGATGAATGTAATAACCAAGTACTGGACCTGGAATTTTTAAGGTGTGAACTGAGGTTGTACTTTTGTCAAGTAACTTAGGAGAAATTTAAACAAGTTTTAGGCTTGGATCTTTGACATGTGAGGTTGGTAGTGTGAGTTCATACTCTTTGTCAAGTAACTTAGGAGAAATTTAACCAAGTTTTAGGCTTGGATCTTTGACGTGTGAGGTCGATAGTGTGAGTTCATACTCTTTGTCAAGTAACTTAGGAGAAATTTAACCAAGTTTTGGATCTTTGACATGTGAGCTCGGTAGCATGAGTTCATACTCTTCCTTTGGAGAAAATATTTTAACTTGTTACCCCAAGTGTTGGACTTGGTTTTTAGAGTATGAGCTCGTTACCTTGAGGTGATCCTCAGTTTTTAGAGCATAACTTTGGCAAAACAACTCTTGCTTTGGAGAAATATTTTAACTCGTTACCCCAAGTGTTGGACTTGGTTTTTAGAGTATGAGCTCGTTACTCTGAGGTGATCCTCAGTTTTTAGAGCATAACTTTGGCGAAACAACTCTTCCTTTGGAGAAATATTTTAACTCGTTACCCCAAGTGTTGGACTTGGTTTTTAGAGTATGAGCTCGTTACCCTAAGGTGATCCTCAGTTTTTAGAGTATAACTTTGGCGAAACAACTCTTCCTTTGGAGAAATATTTTAACTCGTTACCCCAAGTGTTGGACTTGGTTTTTAGAGTATAAGCTCGTTACCCTGAGGTCATCCTCAATTTTTAGAGCATAATATGCAAAGATGAAGATAGAGACAACATAGTATGAAAAAGATCTTTTATTGGTTTATAGTCTAGGCTAAGCCTCATTAAAACCTATCTCGGCCAAAACCCTCCTTAGGGACAAAAAACCAAGATAGGAAAAAGAGTACCTGACATGACTGTCATCATACAATTTAACTGAAATAAAATCTCAAGTGCTTGGCGTTCCATGTTCTGGGGATTTGTTTTCCTATCAGCTGCTCGAGCTCATATGCTCCTAGTCCGACCTCCCTTTTAATTCTGAATGGTCCTTCCCAGTTTGGGTTTAACTTCCCATGTCTAGGATCTTTCCTAGCTTGTTCAATTTTTCGAAGGACTAGATCTCCTTGTTTGAACTTCCGAGGTTGAACTTTTGTGTTATATCTGCGTGCTGAGCGTTCTTTACAAATCTGCTCCCTGAGGTGTGCTACTTCTCGTTCTTCTATTAATAGATCAAGTTCGGTTCTGAGATTTTCTTCATTATTTCCAGGGTTATAGTCTTGTACTCGTGGGCTCATGAAGGAGATTTCTACTGGAATCATGGCATCGCTTCCATAAGTCAGCCTGTATGGTGTTTCTCCTGTAGCAGATTAGGGTGTGGTGTGATAAGCCTATAGCACCATTAGTAATTCTTCAGATCATCTTCCCTTTGCTTCTCCAAGTCTTTTCTTCAGTCCGTTCAAAATTATTTTATTTGCAGCTTTCTGCCTGCCCATTTGTTTGTGGGTGTTCAACTGAGGTCTTGGTGTGAGTAATGTTATACTCTTTGCATAGATCAGTGAACTCTCTACAATCGAACTGTTTCCCATTGTCCGATATTATTGTATTAGGGATTCCATGGTGGCAGATTATTTGTTTCCAAACGAACTTGCTTATTCTTCCAGCCGTTATGGTTGCCAGTGGTTCTGCTTCAATCCACTTTGTGAAGTAGTCTATAGCAACTACTAGGTACTTGACTTGCCCAGGGGCCAAAGGAAAAGGGCCGAGTAGATCGATCCCCCACATTGCAAAGGGCCATGGAGAGGTGATGCTGTGTAATTCTTCTGGACTCATATAATTCAATTTAGAAAATTTTTGGCAAGCATCACATTTTTTAACAAATTCTTTGGCATCTGCTCTCAATGTTGGCCAGTAAAAGCCTGCTCGTAGGATCTTTGCAGCTAACGACCTGGCTCCTTCATGACTTGCGCAAACTCCTTCATGTACTTCT
The DNA here is from genome assembly GCA_026901365.1 of Sesbania bispinosa. Lineage (NCBI taxonomy): Eukaryota > Viridiplantae > Streptophyta > Magnoliopsida > Fabales > Fabaceae > Sesbania > Sesbania bispinosa. The sequence goes on along the minus strand of QLOH01000778.1, from coordinate 20,539 downwards.
TTCAGGAAGTAATTTTGCTGTTCATGAGGAATACATTTGAGAAGCGGTGACGAATATCCCCTCCTATATAGTTGTCCATTTATAATGACGTAGAAGCTGGAGTGATAAACTATCTTGCGTGCTTCAATCGGATCTGAAGGTAATCTGTTGTCCTGGAGATACTGAAATAAAGAGGTTATCCAAGAATTTGAATAATTAATATTTATTACCTCAGTCTCCTCAATGCCTGGTTTTTGGAGAGTATCTTGTATTACTGTCTTGTTGCATCCTGGTTTCTTTGTACTTGCGAGTTTTGACAGTAGGTCGGCCCTCAGGTTTTGTTCTCTGGTTATGTGCTGAATTTTGAATTCTGTAAAGTCAGATACCAAAGTTTTAACTTTATTTAAATACCTGGTGAGTTGGGGATCCCTTGTTTGATATTCTCCTCCGACCTGTCCTGTGACTAGTTGTGAATCGCTGAAAATGGTTATGGAAGTTGCTACGACTTCCTTAGCCAAGAATAATCCTACAATGAGTGCCTTGTATTCTGCCTGATTGTTACTTGCTTTAAACTCAAAGCAGAGGGATTGTTCTAGGAGTAAGTTGTTTGGTCCTTCTAAAATGACGCCAACTCCGCTCCCTTTAATGTTTGATGCTCCGTCCACGTAGAGAATCCAAGGTTGTTCTCCTTGTGCTTCTTCTGAGGGTGTTAGCTCTACCAAGAAATCTGGTAGGATCTGTGATTTGATAGGTCCCCTTAGTTGGTAGTTTATTCCAAACTCTGACAATTCTACCGACCATTTGATCATCCTTCCTGCCAACTTGGGCTTATGTAAGATCTGTCTTATGGGTTGGTCGGTTTTTACCACTATCTGATGTGTTTGGAAATAAGGCCTAAGTCTTTGTGCTGTTGTTATCACGACAAGAATTACCTTCTAAATTTTTTGATATCTCAACTCAGGGCCTTGTAGTGCTCTGCTAACGAAGTAGATAGGTTGTTGTCCTTCAGGGTTTTCTTGCACTAGAATTGCGCTGAAAGCCTGCTCACTCACTGCCAGGTATACTAGGATTTCTTTCTCCGGATCAGGTATTTTCAAGATGGGGGGTTGCGATAAATAGGTCTTAATCTGCTGGAAAGCCTGTTCACACTCCTCGTTCCACTGGAATTTGCTTCCTTATTTGATAGATTGAAAGAAAGGTCTCATTTGTTCTCCGGATTTGGATAAAAATCTGGACAAGGAAACTACTCTTCCCGCCAGCCTCTGCACCTCCTTCATGTTGGATGGGCTCTTCATTGCCAATATAGCTTGACATTTCTCTGGATTCGCCTCTATTCCTCGATCGGTGAGCAAGAAACCAAGGAACTTTCCCGTGTGGACAGCGAAAGAGCATTTCTTTGGGTTGAGTCTCATGTTGAACTTTCTGAGTTGACTAAAGATTTCTCTAAGGTCATCCGTGTGCTTTCGGTCTGATGGGGTCTTGACCACCATGTCATCAATGTAAACTTCTATGTTGCGTGTTCTGCAAATACCTTATCCATCAGTCTTTGATATGTTGCTCCGGTATTTTTGAGTCCAAATGGCATGACTCTATAACAGTAATTGGCCATGTCAATGATAAAGGTCGTTTTGTCTTCATCAACTGCGCTCATTCGGATCTGATTGTACACTGAGTACACATCCATAATGCTCAGATACTTATATCCTGAAGCTCCGTCGACCAAGTGATCAACACTAGGAAGAGGATATGCATATTTGGGGCACGCCTTATTTAGGTCGGTAAAATCGGTGTACATCCTCCATTTTCCGTTTGACTTTTTTACCATGACAACATTTGAGAGCCATGTTGTATATTCAATTTCTCTGATAAATCCGGCTGCTAACAGCTTTTTTGATTCTGCTAGGGCTGCATTTCTCCTTTCCTCGCCCAACCTTCGTTTCTTTTGAGAGATTGGCTTAATCTTTGGATCGATCATCAGTTTGTGGCATACGAAGTCCAGGTCAATCCCAGGCATGTCTACAGGGGTCCAAGCAAACAAATCAGAATTTTCTCTCAAGATTTGTATTACCTGTCGTTCCTCTTCAGGTTGGAGACTTGTTTCTATCCGAGTTGTTTTGGTTGGGCTATCGCCTATTTGGATGGTGTTCTCAGCAAGAATATTCCGGGCTAACCTTAGAGGTAGTTAACTCGGACTTCCTACCAAAATTGTGAACCTCCTAACTTCTTAGCCTTCAAGACCTTTTATAGACTTCTCTTATAACCGTCCATTCCCCCCACTATCTCTGTCTATCTTCCCCATATCTCCACTATGCCCTGCCTCCTAAAGTGTTACTTGGGGGATAAGGGACAAGTATGGGCCGATGACCGAGTACAAGGCTCGGCCCAAGATTCCAGATAGTACACAACCCTTCAAGCCTAAGCGTGGCCGGAGGGTACTGCACAAGGCTTATAATGATATGGGCCGATGACCGAGTACAAGGTTCGGCCCAATATTCCGGATAGTACACAACCCTTCAAGTCTAAACGTGCCCGAAGGGTACTGCGCAAGGCTTATAATGATATGGGCCGATGACCGAGTACAAGGTTCGGCCCAATATTCCGGATAGTACATAGCCCTTCAAGCCTAAACGTGCCCGGAGGGTACTGCGCAAGGCTTATAATGATATGGGCCGATGACCGAGTACAAGGTTCGGCCCTATATTCCAGATAGTACACAGCCCTTCAAGCCTAAACGTTCCCGGAAGGTACTGCGCAAGGCTTATAATGAAATGGGCCGATGACCGAATACGAGGCTCAACCCCTTGTTTCGATGTTCACTGTAATGCCATAAAAATGATTCGTGATAAATATATAGCTTGTTCACGACCAATAAATGTTTGTATATTTCCCAAGCGTCTCCTCGTATTACGCACCTGCTGCAATAACTTAGTCGTTTTTCGTACATTCATTAATGGGGAACTTCGCTTAATCATTAAGCAGCTACGTTTGCATTTATTCCTTCATAATTTCTTTTCTAACCTTTGCCTCTTTATCTGAGAAGCAATGGTGCCTTTCTCAAAAAATGTCTTATTAAACTGAAACAGTGGATTTAAAAGATGGTGTCTCTTCGTAAACCGAGGCTATTTAATTTCAAAAATTAATTATAAATTATGAACCATTGCGGCTGCTCACTTCTTCTCTTGCCCAATATTTTGAACGTGAACCATCGCATCCCAATTTTTTTGGGTTTATAAAAAGCCTTATTTTCACTTTAGACAACGCATTTCCCTTCTCAGACTACGCCACTAGAAGACAACCTTACGCTGCTATTATCTGATTTGCCTTGGAAAAAGCTTTATACCCTGTTTCGCTGAGTTCGTTAAGTTCGCCTCCTATCAGGTTTCTCTTCCATAGTCTTTCTTCCTTTCCATTTCCCTGCTTCATCTTCACACAATGTCTAATTCCGATAATAGTAATACCGTGTCGGTTAGTTTAGAAACTGAGTCTAATAGTGATTCCAGTTCTGCCTCTTCTTCTTCCTTAGTTGTTGAGGATCCCGGCGCAGTTTGAGTCGATGCCTTTCGGAGGTCGACATAGTTTTTGCCGATGCCTTTCAGAGGTCGGCGCAGTTTGAGTCGATGCCTTTCGGAGGTCGACGTAGTTTTTGCCGAAGCCTTTCAGAGGCCGGCGTAGTTTGAGTCAATGACTTTCGGAGGTCGATGTAGTTTTTGTCGATGCCTTTCAGAGGTCGGCACAGTTTGAGTCGATGCCCTTTGGAGGTCGATGTAGTTTGAGTCGATGCCTTTTGGAGGTCAACGTAGTTTTTGCCGATGCCTTTCAGAGGTCGGCATAGTTTTTACCGATGCCTTTTAGAGGTCGGCGTGATTTGAGTCGATGCCTTTTGGAGGTCGACATAGTCTTTGCTGATGCCTTTCAGAGGTCGGCGTAGTTTGAGTCAATGCCTTTCGGAGGTCGACGTAGTTTTTGCCGATGCCTTTCAGAGGCCGGCGTGATTTGAGTCGATGTCTTTTGGAGGTCGACATAGTCTTTGCCGATGCCTTTCAGAGGTCGGCATAGTTTTTACCGATGCCTTTTAGAGGTCGGTGTGATTTGAGTCGACACCTTTTGGAGGTCGACATAGTCTTTACAGATGCCTTTCAGAGGTCGGCATAGTTTGAGTCGATACCTTTTATTATGTCGACAACGTCGAGTTGCCAATGCTCTTTCTTGAGTTGGTAACTTAGAAAATTCTTCAAGTCTTTGTTTTCTTTCATTTTTCCATAGAAACTTGGACGATTCAAACGAAACTTTATCGAAAGGTAAAACTTCATACTTGGTCAGTGCTCCACCATATCAACATATTAGTTGTGAGGCATAATTTACAAAAAAAAAAAGAATCTATATTAGTAATTAAGACAACAATTATAATTAATTCAGTCAAATTAATGTTGATGCTCCCTACTATGGAAATTAACAAACATAAAAAGTAAAATTATTTGATCAATTACCAAGCATGTAAAAATGAAAATTATTCAAAATTATTAAAAAAAGATAACGGAAACTAATGAATGTCGAGTAATTGGTTAATTGGTCAGTTATATGTTAGAATTTATATAACTTCAGGATATAGCATATGTTACATTTCTACTATATTTAATATTTAAAAACAGCTTCATGCTATAATTATACTACAGACTAACGAGTTTACATCTTCGTTATTGGTAACTATTAATTGTAAAATGCCTTATACTGTTGTAGTAATAAATTTTTTTTTTTTTTAAGAAACAATGAATCGGAGAAACACTTCGTGTCACCTAAATCAATTAAAAAATTCCAATTCAGGTTTTAAGATTTTAGCTCTTGAGTTTACAGCTAAATTACAGACCAATTCATCTACAAGTCTCTTAGTTTAAAAGCATAATGAGCATTTTATTAAAATCAATTAATTTTGATAATAAAAATTATCATTGGAAGTAAAACTTTAATTTCATTGGCTAAACATGTATATCAAATAAATATCTAAATTAATGCTATCATCATCATATAATAAGACCGATTTAAATTTTAAACAACCAATGTGCGGTTATGTTATATGTGGGAACCAAAATCAATTATCAATCATGTTCTCATGTATTAATTAAATATTTTTTAACTACTGGAATAACAACATAATTAATAAAACCATAATTTATTTGAAAGAATATATATGTTTAGTTATGTATATAAGCAGATATATTTTCTAACTAGTTGCAATTAGTTGCAATCAATTTAGTAAGTTTTCCTTTCCCTCACATTAGGAGAATCAACTCTATACAAATGTCCAATAAAATGAGATAACTATTTAAGATGGATTTGTCCTAGCTAGCTCATAGCACATGAAATTCATTCCGCAAAATAAGCAGTGGTCTATCTATATAGGTAATTGATTTGACCCGTTAATTAATTTGGTTTTTTTTATGAAGTGCAAAATAAGATGACTTGAAAAATGAATAAAAAGCATGCGCCAAGAATATTGTACTACAAGTCTACAACTCTACACAATTGCGTGCAATTTTTGATGTCAAAGAACAAGTCTACGGGAGGGTACCATAATGTTGGCTTCAGCTTAACACAAACACGGGGGAAATCATTACGAAAACGAATTGTTCAAAATTTCATGTTTCAGAAAATTAGAATAAAGACGCATCATTAGATCTCAGGATATATCTTCAGATCCAAACCGTAAAGCTTTACCTTCGGAGATGGCGCTCTGTATATCAGCGCTTTTGAAGACGACGTTGTGGTCGTTGATAACTTCTTCTTCCTCAATCAGGTAGTCACTGTAACTGTTCTTGTTCCAGGAACCACTGCACCAACGAGAAGACGATCCCGGATTCCCGATGACAGCGCACACCGGGACCACTATCTCCGTCGCAAGCTTCGACAGTAGAGCCCCACTCATACTCGTCGAAAACCTACCTCTGCCGGTAAGATGAACGGAAAAATTTCGCAACGTTCGCCGGAACAGAGACAGTCATAGAGAATGTGTACACCCGTACGTCTTCTAAGTCTCCTCAAGTTGTGTGTAGTATATTGTACCCTTTGGTTGTTCCCAAGACAACATTGCTTGTGTTTCTATGTCTGAGATGGTGGACCTGAAAGGTGACATCCTTCCTTTGCATCTTCTGAATGATTTCAACATGGGGTAGAATCTTAGCACATCCCTGCATCACGTCTTTCCCCAAAGGTGCAACACCACCTGCGAGCTGTTTCACGACGGAGCAACCAGAGAATGGTAGTCGGACTGAAAGGCATCTTCCGATCATCACTGTTGTCTCTGTTGTTATCGCCAATCGTCTATGCTCCACGGACCGTGACTGTTCCAAATGTGACAGTGACGGCGACGTCCTTCATCAACAGTGCATTAACCTGAACCCAAGTACCCGAATGACAGATAAAAAATACGCCAAATGTTCTCAGCAAGAATATTCCGGGCTAACCTTAGAGGTAGTTAACTCGGACTTCCTACCAAAATTGTGAACCTCCTATCTTCTTAGCCTTCAAGACCTTTTATAGACTTCCCTTATAACCATCCATTCCCCCCACTATCTCTGTCCATCTTCCCCATATCTCTACTATGCCCTGCCTCCTAAAGTTTACTTGGGGGATAAGGGACAAGTATAGGCCGATGACCGAGTACAAGGCTCGACCCAAGATTCCGGATAGTACACAGCCCTTCAAGCCTAAGCGTGGCCGGAGGGTATTGCACAAGCCTTATAATGATATGGGCCGATGACCGAGTACAAGGTTCGGCCCAATATTCCGGATAGTACACAGTCCTTCAAGCCTAAACGTGCCCGGAGGGTACTGCACAAGGCTTATAATGATATGGGCCGATGACCAAGTACAAGGTTCGACCCAATATTCCGGATAGTACAGATGGTCTTTAACTCCTCAGTAGGTTGAGGTCTTCTTTCCGAGAAGTCAATTCTGGGATCCAGCTCGGTTGAGTGGATTCTGAGCTGAGTGTCAGAATTTTTTATGGAGGATCTCCTTGTCTCCAGACTTTTTACATAACAACGCCGAGCTTCACCTTGCTCAGCTCTCATTACTCCTATCTTTTGATCATCAACAGGGAATTTCATTGTTAAGTATGGAGTCGAGACGACTGCCCCTAATGCATTCAGGGTTGGTCTCCCGATAATAATGTTGTAAGAAGTAACAGCATTAACAAGCAAATATTTGACATTCACAGTTTTGTAAATCCCTTTAGACCCAAAAGTCATTCTGAGATTTACAAAACCTCTTACCTCGACCTGTTCTCCGGCGAAACCTACTAGGTTTCCATCAAAAGGGTGAACGATGTCTGTTGGGAGTGAAAGGTCCTCGTATGTCTTCCAAAACAAGACATCGATCGAGCTTCCTTGGTCGATTAAGACTCTTCTCACCGAACATCCTTCGATGTTTACTCGAACAACCATAGGGTCATCTTGGTTTATATCTTTCAATCCTGCAAAATCTCTGTCAGAAAAAGAAATGGCAGGGTGAAATCTACCCACCCTAGTATGGTCTGATTTGTTGATTGAGCAGATCATCCTGAGATGTCTTTTTCTAGACAAGTATGTAGGTCCTCCTCCTGCAAATCCTCCTGAAATGGTATGTATCGACTCGACCCTTCATCTAGGAGTGCTAGGTCCAGGGTTCCGGTCAGGAGATTCTTCTCGGTCTCTTCTACAATCATAGTCTACCCGAGCTGTTTCCTTTTTGCTTCTCTGCCTTCCATAGTACAAATACCTCCCGAGGTGCCCAAGTCTGATGAGTTGCTCGATTTGATTTTTCAGAGTCCAACAGTCATCAGTGCTATGTCCAAATGCGCGGTGAAAGTCACATCTTTTGTTACGATCAACTCCTTCTGGAATATCCTTGGGAGGTGGAGGGAGTTCAATAATTCTTGAGTTGTACACTTCTCGTAAAATTTGACTCATTCTGGCATTTAAAGGGGTGAAGTGATTGAAGATAAGTGCTGGTCGGGGGGGTTTAGTCGGTCTCCCATTTTTCTTTCCTGTCTTATTTCGAAATGTAAAGGTCCCCCTATCTTTTTGGTGATTATGGGGCGTGTTGTCGTCTACTACTCTTTCAAGGGGTTTTGTCAGCATTGCTCTTAGATGCCTTTTAGCCACTACTGCTTCTTCTGTATCTATCTGTCCTGAAGCTTTTCGTATGAAATCGGCTATGTCAGTTGGTTTTGATTTGGCTAATTCGTCTGTGAACTGACCCTCTTTCAATCCATTGATGATTGCTCTAAGGTGAATCTTAGGATCTTGTTCTTTGACCTGCATGGCTTCCTTATTGAAGCGGTTGATGTAATCCTTAAGTGGTTCGTCATCTCCCTGCAGTATGCTGAATAAGCTATCCTCTGTTTTCTTGAAAGGGCAGCTTGATGAGAACTGATTCTTGAATGCTATACTGAACTCATCGAATCCTCTTATGGAGCCGTGAGTCAGAGTTGAGTACCACTGCAAAGCAGGACCCGTCAAAGTTCCTGGAAGAATCTTACATAAGATAGGGTTAGTAGCACCTGTAGTAAGCATTACAATGTGAAATCGAGTGAGGTGTGAATTCGGGTCAGTTGTCCCATCATAGATAGGTAAATGAGGAAATTTAAAATATGTAAATAAAGGAATAGACATTATATAATCAGAAAAAGGATGAAATCGTGTATCTGTTTGATTATTCAAATTGACTTGCGGATCAGAGCGTTCTGAAGGAGTTGGAGTTCTTGAAGAGTGGGTGTCGTTCTCTTCTTCTTCCTCACGATTCCTGTTTAGCTGTTCTCGCATGACTCTGTTTTCCTCCAAAACTTTTTGGTTATCTTGCCTGAGTTGCTCGAGTTGTTGAGCAAGCTCTTGTAGTGTTGGTTCGTCGTCGTCGTCGACATTCGACCTTGTTTTCACCATTTTTGAGATACTTGTGGTACTCTGGGAAAGTTTTACCAGAGCCCCACGGTGGGCGCCAAATGTTCTTACAAAGCCTAATTTCTACTCATACAGTATAAGAAGGCTAAGTGAAGAAGCTAGTGTGTGCCTTAATACTGCCTGCGTCCCTCCTTTTATAGGTGTTGGGGGTATCTTCTGTTATGGTATGATTTGCTGATTAGGAGACAACGTGCACTGATTCTGCTGCCAGATCGCATGACTCCAGTCCTTTCCTTATTTGTCTGATTCCCTCCTCTAGTTAAGTCTGGGATCCTACTAGGGTGTATCAAATCGGCCTACCCGAGCTCCTTCTGACCGAACTGTTAAGATAAAGAGTACTAGCTCAGCTGGTACGTAACAATATATATATATATCATATTCAATCATACTTTATTTCTTTTAGCAAGATAAATAAATTTTGCGTACCAACGAGATTAGTTCTAGTGGTGCATGCTTAATTTTCTTTAATATTGTGTTTGATAAGAGGGGAGAAATGGAGAAGGGGAAAATAAGGAAGAGAAATAGGAGAGAGATAAAAATGATTTAAAGGTTGTTTGTTAATAGAAAAATATGAGTGAAATAGAGAAGGTTAGTTATTTGGTTTGATAGTAGAAGTAGAAAAGAAATTGTTTTTTTTTCTTTTATTTTTTGAATTTTTTTTAACTTTTTAGAAACCATCCGCCCTTCTTTTTTTGGGTCAATAAACCATCGATCCACTGTTTCTGAAAGTCTGAAACTTATTTTGAAAACCTAACCATCCACGACCGTGTGAATGTGTTTTCATCACCATCCTGGAGCCTCCATCATAGTCCATAGTCTTCATCACCCAGAACCACACACCATGGACAATGCGAATCCCATTCAGAACCACCTATCTCAAAGCTCATCGTCGTCCATACATCTTTATCCCCAGCCGCTCCACCATGCCATCTTCACCCATCACTGTCCACCTCGTCGAGAGCTCACTTGTATAGGAGATGTGCTTTCCAAATATTCCACCTTTTGGATAGTTAGAATGTCACTGAAAACAAAACCATTCCTCCGAAAAAGGTCAAATGAAGGGGCACAAAGCTTGATGATTTCTTTGCTATTTCTCTACATTTTAGGCTAGAAATGTGATGTGCATGGGTCCCACTTCTTTTTTTTAATTTCTCCAGTATTTCTACACACAACCAAACAAGAGAAGTAGAGAATTTCTATGTCATTTCTCTCTTCTCTTTGCTACTTCTTGCCAACCAAACATAGATAAGCGATGTCTATTGTGAATGATATGTGTTGTTTAAACTAAGAAAAAAAAATAAATTTTGGATTAATTTTCAATTGAATTAAGTCCAAATTAAAGTTCAACTTTGACATTAATAGCACAATAATCACTTATGTGTATTATTTAAAGAGTTGGAATTTTATTTATTATATTTATCTACAAAATTGATTTTTTTTGTAAGCTTAAAATTTTATTCATTATATTATCTTATGAGTCTAGTTAATAAGTTTTTTTTTGTCCCGATCATAGATGTCCTATAGGAGAGGCAAATCTAAATCGGAGTATTAAACTTATCCGGAGTTCAAATTATTGGATTTATTAATCTTGAGTGGATTTGCATACTCATTTTGTTTAGTAAAATAAATAGCAACTATTGTAGAACTTTTATTGGTTTAGTGTCTATTTGATTTTTTTTATGAGTAGTATCTGTTTGATTTACAGTTGGGTAAAATTAATTAATTCTAGAAATGAATGGTTGAGATAGGTGATGCATATTTTACGAAGCACATTAGACGGGAGTGATTTAAAATTAATTATACAAAACCATATTTTTACACTATTACAACGGTGAAACAAACAGATACTTAATTTATATGTTATTATTTCGGATACATGTGTGATTATTTTAGTTATGAGCACTTAAACCTAGGTGGATTATATTGGATTTATGGATATCGTGATGGGTTTTTTTATACAACGGGTGAGTTAGAGTGTATTTGGTAAGCCATTTTAGCTAGCTTAAAGAAAGTTAGCTGAAACCATTTTAGCTGTGTTTGGTAAGGTAACTTTTTTGGGTAGTTACTACCTTGAAAAACTACTTGAGGTAGCTTTTTTAAGAAAGCTCCAATTTTCAACTACTAGCTGAAAATTAATTACAAGTTTATCCCTAAACCACCTCCACTTATCATTATTTAATAATTAATGATGTTCTTGTATGTTATTTTACTATTTTAAGCTAGTCTACCATTCAATCAAATCAGTTAGCTTTTCAGCTTTCAGCTAATTTTACCAAACATATTCTTAACACATATTCTTATAAGTAGAAAACCTTTATTCTCCCTCAGATATGTATACTATGGTTGCTTTAATTTATTGAGATCATAATAAAGATTTGTTATATATAAGAAACGAGGATCTCAATTCTCAATTATTTAAGGAGGGCACAAACAAGTGAAACTTTTCTTGGTGATGTAACACGTTAGCATTAACCTGCGACCCAATTGCTGGGGCCTAGGAATTTGCTGAGCGTGTTAACTAAGGGGCCGTTCGGGGTGGTTGCGAGTTTTCAGTTTTTGATTTTTAAAAATTTTCAATTAAGTTTTTACAACCCAAAACCAAAAACTGAAAACCACTTTTTGTGGTTTTCAAAATGTTTGTTTTAAAATACACAAAAACAAGTTTGATTGTAAAAACTTGATTGAAAAATTTTAAAAACCAAAAACTGAAAACTCGCAACCACCCCGAACGGCCTCTAAGCTTCATCCACCCCCTGAAGTGGATTATTCCCACTAATCGGGAATCTCTGTGGATTCGAACCCAAGACCTCAGGGATATAGTCTTAAGTTCCTTAAATCCACTACCAATTGATAGTGGATTTAAGGAACTTAAGACTATATTCCTGAGGTCTTGGGTTCGAATCCACGGAGGTTCCCGATTAGTGGGAATAATTCACTCAAGGGGTGGAAAAGCTTAACATGCTCAGTGAATTCCTGTGCCCTAACAGTTGGGCCGCAAGTCAAGGCTGGGGTGTTACAGGTGACATGTACACAAATTATTTATCCCCATTCTTCATTAATTGTGATAAAGTATTTTATATTATGTATATACATTATTGATTTTGTCATGTCATATCTATTCTATTTCCTACTGTTAAATCTAATTACATTTGGACATGTGTCACTTCCTCCTTAAATTTTTTCCAGCCTAAATCTCCAGCGCCTCTCTCTCTTAAATCTCCAACAAAATTTTGAAACAATTCTTTTCCCTAAAAAAACTAAAAGTCTGATATTTTATTTCTCTCTGGCTTTTCTCAGGGTTACTCCCAGCAGCCTTTCTTCCTTCTCTCTTTGCCTGTCTATTTCTCCTTTCACTTCCCTTCTCTAAAATCATTTTCCTTTCTTGGCATTCAATAGAAGTTTTGATTATTTGCAAGTTATTTCATACTTTTCTCTACCACATTAGAAAGTTTTTTCCCCTTCAATCGACTCTGTAAGATGAAAGCATGAAGATTTGGACTTCATTCCCTTCATTCAACTTGCTAAAAAGGTTTTTTTCCTGCTTTGTATTTCGTTTTTAGTTAGGGTTAATAGTTGCTTTTATATTTCATTTCTTTCGAGACTGACGTTTCTTTGATTCTTCAGCTGAATGATTTGCTGAGCTTCGGACAACAGTGGAATTGGAAGCGCATGACACTTTCCTAGATTGAGTACTCCACTTTCTTGGCTTTTTATCACTACATTCCCTTCAAAATATCACCCTTTTTTTTTTGAAAAAATGGCTTTGTGTTTCTTTGAATTTGACAACAGAGCAAAAATGGGAGATTTCTATTTGACGTGTGCTGGGTAAGTTGGCGCAAGTGGCAAGGTCTTCTCTCCCACTTTTTTTTTTTGGGATTTTTAGTATGAACCATGCAAGTTATGAATATATTTCTTTTGGATCTATGGACCATGCCAAAAAAAGGCGACAAACTGAATGATGGATCGATAAAAACAGATTTTAAAACCTTTTGTTGCATGTCAATGTCAGAAACACTTTGTATGCTACCGGAAGATAAGCAAAAATTGAAAAAAAAATAGAGTGGTGTTTGGTTTGATACTAAGTATATTTGGCCATATTGGGTAACACTGAGGAGTAACTGATATTGGGCTTGAGGCTATATATCCCATTAGGTTGTAAGAATGTTATTTTTGTGAATATAGTTAGGAAATGAAGTAGGTGTTTTTGGTGTTGTTCCATTTTCTAAGAATTTATTAGTTCTTATGTTTTGAACTATTCATATTTGATACCAATATTTAGATAAGTTTTACTACTAATATGTTTGGGTAACACGCTTTTAATGGATGGTATAACTTATTAAGAGCACTTCTAATTTAGCTTTAATCATCATTGACTTATGTATTGATTCCATTTTGCAGCAACATCTCCAATGCCTAAAACTATTATTGGCTTGATGGCAGTGTACAACTCAGGTTACAAGAGTCATTTGTACAGTTCTTTTGCTGTCTTTTTTACATACTGTCAAACTATATGGATCTATGCTTAAATTTTGTTCTTCCTCTTGCACTATGATGTTGAGCGTTCTTTGATATCCTAATGCATTCATACAAGAGAATAGAAAGTCAAATTCACTACTTTGGCTTCTGCAACATGTTGTTTGTTTCACTTTGGCTTCTGCAATAGATTTAGATGTTTTGTATTGAAGCTTATTAATTGTTTTCTTCTTTACACAGTTCTTTTATGTTAAAAAATATAGAAATGCTTTTGGAACTAATATTAGAGTGAGCAATTTAAAAGAAAATTTAGCTAAGCATCTCCATGTTGTTATTATCAGCGGTCAACAATAGTTTGTTTACGAACCTTTAATCTACATTCATCATTTACCTTTTTTTCCCGCATAAGTAACTGCACTAATAGTTGATAGTTGAAAATAAATTAACATGTATATATTGGTCATGGGTGTAGTTTTGTCACCTTTTAGAAGTAGCTTATGGGAAGAAATAAGCTACTTTAGAATGGGTAATGATTTAACAACAACAATTTGGTTAGTTGGGTAATGATTTCATTTTGCACAATGATTTTTTTGAAACTTGAGTTTCCAACACAATCAAATGCTTCCCAAATTACACCTCTCACAGTTTGGAATCCTCGGAAATAATCATTAGTCTCAGGTTTTGAGCCTTCAGGTTTGTACCAAGTTATCTCATGTAAATAATCTAATTTTTTTAGTTCAATATATGTTCAGTTAAGAGTCCCTTGACATTTGAATGATGCCTAATTATTTGTGTGGCGTTTACTGTGACAGCACATGCATTTCTCTCAATCTTAGTCACATGACATTTTTTTCTTCTCTAAATTGGCATGAAATGAATAGTAGAGAAATCTCTTAATCCCTTTATTGTGGATGTGAATGTGAACTTTATCTGGGAGCCAAAACACACTTGCTCATTTGATAAGATAATATTCATGTTTTCATGGGATCAAAATCTGCTGTCTCACCTATTGGGCTTGAGGCTATATATCCCATTAGGTTGTAAGAATGTTATTTTTTGTGAATATAGTTAGGAAATGAAGTATGTGCTTTTGGTGTTGTTCAATTTTCTAATAATTGATTACTTCTGATGTTTTGAACTATTCATATTTGATACCAATATTCGGATAAGTTTTACCATTGATATGTTTGGGTAACATACTTTTAATGCATGATATAACTTATTAAAAGCACTTCTAATTTAGCTTTAATCATCATGGACTCATGTATTGATTCCATTTTGCAGCAACAATCTCCAATGCCTACAACTATTATTGGCTGTGTACAACTCAGATGCAATGGTTCGGTTACAATAGTTATTTGTATAGTTTTTTTGCTGTCTTTTTTACATACTCTGTCAAAAGATATGGATCTATACTTAAATTTTGTTCTTCCTCTTGCACTATGATGTTGAACATTCTTTGATATCCTAATGCATTTAAACAAGAGAATAGAAAGTCAATTTCACTACTTTAGCTTCTGCAACAAGTTGTTTGTTCACTTTGGCTTTTGCAATAGATTTAGAGGCTTTGTTCACTTTGAGCATTCTTTGATATCCTAATGCATTTAAACTTTGTGCTTTAAGTAAAGTAGCATATGGTGAGCTCTTGGGATATCATCCAAAAGGCAACGATTCTCTATAGAATCCGGCTTCAAGAGATGCTCATTTAACATCTATAAAATAAAAAAGATATAAAGTAGATTTTTGCGCGCACACATATATATAAAGTTATAAAATCAAGTAATAATTTGTCTTCAACAATAATTTTTTGGAGGCTTTCTATGCTGTAGAACAAGCCTATTTTGTGGGTTGTATGAAATATATTTAACTAAAATTACTAATTACAGTCCACTAATTATATATAAAGACAAACTTAGTAAGGTGAGTACATTGCATACCCTTATATTCACCCACTTAACTAAAATATATATTAAGACATGCAATATACATTGTGTGATTACTAAGGTGCAAATAAAATGACTGCTGAATTCTAACTTGATCTATTGTGATTGTGATCTTCATTCCTAAAATCCATTCATGCTGAACTTGATTTTCTGATTCATACTTGTCTTAAGCTTTTCAAATTTGTTTAACATGCTCATAATTCACACGTTTCATGCTTTTGAAAATTACCATTAGTCTTCTATATGCCCTTGTGACTGTGTATGGTTTAAGACTTGGGTGGTTTGAGTGCAATGCATGATAGATGACAAATTTCTTCATGGAAGGGGCATTGCATGCTTAGGAATAGAAATTCTGAAAGAAAAAATGGATCAAATTAGTGTCAATATTTTTGCCTCTGAAACTGAGGGTTTTATTAGAGGTTTTACATTGCATATGACAATAGGCTTGCACAATCCTGATGTGAATAGTTTACATTATAAATCAATTTAATTAAAAATAATTTACAACTAAGTTCTTCAAGTTTATTGGTTAAATACTTCCTCTCCATTATTCATTTGAATAGTTTAGCATTATAACAAAGTCATGTCTATAAATGTACAACTTATTAATACTTTGAATAACGAATTTATTTGGAACTATTTGATATTGAAAAACTAAATGAATTCAAGAAAATGTAAATTATTTATATTTAATGCCTTACAAAATTTAAATTTTGATCTATGAGGTCAATGTAAATTCTTCATAGTTTCTTTTTTTAGAAAGTAAATTTAGATATAAAGAAAGAATGAGACATTTAACTAATAATATTTTTGTTCTCATCCTCGCTTTTTTTTTCTTTTGATTTTTTTATTAATACAACACTTTTTTCTTTTGAATTTTTAAATTGAAAAAAAATTGAGAATGAACTTGGAGGGAAAATAAAAGTTGGATAGGCAAACATTGTTAATTAGGAGATGACTTTTGTTAAGGATAAGTCTTGGCAACATCTCTATACTCTGTACATGAAATGAATTCTACATTAATATTATTTATTTACTTTATATTCTAAGTATTTATCATTACTAATGTTTTATCCCATGTGAAACACGGGCAACATAAGCCGCACCATCAATTTACCTGTCCATTCGCACGGGTCTGTTACTAGTTCATATTATTATTTTTAACAAGTGATGTCAAATTTTAATGGTTCTATATATGGGCCCGTCAGCGAAAGTAACTAATTCGACAGTGGTTAATTAATGCTCCCTTGTTGTTGATCACCTCATACTACTAGGCAAGGTTTCCCGCGCTTTAGGGGAATACACTAATCATAGTTTTGAAAACCGGATCGGACCGGTTGGTCCGACCGGTAAACCGGTGAACCGGTCCTGTGTCCGGTCCAAATAAATCAGTGAATCGGTCTGTAAAAAATCGGTCAAAAAACCGGTAAAACTGGTCAAAAACCGGTAAAACCGGTCAAAAATCGATTGAATCGGTCTTTCATAAAAAAAATTCTATTTTTTCTATTTTTATTTAATTTAAAATACTTTTAAGATAAATAAAAACATATGTTTGAAAATTACACATAGATATTTATTATTTTATCAATTATTTTTAGTTTTTGTTTTATAAACCGTATAATAAGGTTATTTAAACAAGTTTATAACTTCACATATCTTAATTTCTTATAATTTTGTGTTATTTTATTAATTAAAATATTGTATAATATTTAAAATATATATTTAATTAATACCGGTTCGACCACAGTTCAACCACGATTGAACCTTTGAACCGTGAATCAGTGTCTTCACCGGTTCAATTACCGGTTCGATTTTTAAAACATTGACACTAATGTTAGGAACTATATATACTCGAAACTCTCACTTTTTTTTTGCTCGAAACGAAACTCTCACTTGAAACACATGTTAAGTATATAAGAAAAATATAAGTGTAAGACCCATGTCCCATTACATTATTAAGGTTTTGGATCAAAATTCAACCTTCTCCCATCTTTGGATAAAATGTTAAATCAAATCCACTATTAATTATAATATCATCTAATATTATATTGACACAATTAAGAATTAAAAAAACTTTATTTTCTATTTTCTATAATCTTTAATAAGTATCATACGATACTCAAAGGAATTTGTCTTATCTTATATTTACCACTTACTCACTTTTTTCAATAGTCACATTTTAAAATTATAACCATCAATATAAAATATCCTACCATCTCCATCCTAATATCTTTCATTTTATAGTTTCAAGTCATTTTCAATTTTCACTTCATCTTCTAACATAAAAAAATGTTTTGTTAAAAATTAAAATAAAGAGAAATTTAATAAAGAAACGATTAAATAAACAAGGTAAATGAATGAAGTTTAAATGTTATATTTTTGAACAAGTTAAACCAAGTTTATAAATTTTACTTATGTATATAAATAAGTTTAAATATTATTTTTTCACAAGTGAATCCTAAATCATTTAACCAGATTTAATTGGTTTATAATTTTATATATGCTTGTGAACTGTTATACCTACCCACATACGTATATCATTTGGAATCATTTATTTTAGAGAATGCATGTTTTGAAAGTTTTATTAAAGAACATGTGATTCCTTCGCAAAATAGATCCGGATGCATGATCTTATAGTAGAAGTAAGTTAATTAATGCTTGTTTACAACCAATAAAGCCCCACACAATTGGGAGATATCTAAGTCGCTTAAGTATCTTGACAGGGGTTTGATCATTGACGGTGTGTATGAAACTTCATTGAGAAAGGCAAAGTCCATTTTGGTGAATTTTACGTCTTGAAAGGGATTAGTCTCTCTAGTCATCAAGTGGAGTATACCCTTGGTTTACACAAAAAAATTTATACTTTTTAGAAACAAATTGAAACAGTACTGAATAATTTATTAATTAAAATAAAATTAATTTTATTGAATGTGTTTGCATAACTCATATATAATTTATTTTCTCTTATTGATTTTAAAATCAATTACTTTATCCAATTCTAAACTAAATAGACATTTAATTAATTAGAATAGTGTTATATCTATTTTCCTACTTTAATCTCTCTACAAATATTATATAAACTATAAACTAAACAATAAATGAAAATAATACATTTTATATCTCAAAATAGAAAAAACATCTAATATTTATTACATGTATATAATAAGTAGAAGAATTTGTAAAAGGATAAAATATGATATAATTTAAAATTATTCAATTGACAATTAAATAGTCCTATCGTAATGAATAATATATATATATATATATATATATATATATATATATATATATATATGCACGCGGAATGTGTTAACTCGTCGTTATCGTAATAAATAATAATTTATAGTATAGAGATGTGTGGAACGTTTATATTCAGAGAAATAACACTTTTAATTTATAGTTATCAACGGTGTAATACTTAATATAACTTAGTGGTGTAGTGTAAGTTGAACTCTCCCAATATATATATAAAAAATAAATATTAAATTGATGTATAAAATGAATGCACGTTCACGTAATCATAAATTCATAATCATGAGCTATAAAGGAAGGATAAATATAATTCATCTACAAAATAGAGTTAGAAAATACAATCAAATTCATATTTTTTTACGAGTGGAGCGAAACTTTAGTTCCGTCTTGTCATCTTTATTTTTGTCCGCGTAATAGTAATTGACAAGTGGTTTGGTTTAATTTACGTCCAAAAAAAAAAAAAAAGAAAAGAAAAGACAAGTTGGTGTTGGTCTAGGCGTCTAGCGGTTGCTGTTTGGTTAAATATGGAACGAGGAATGAGGATTATGTAGTGTGCCCCTGATGTTTGCGTGAATTACAGATTCCCCCTAGTACTGGTCGCTTTTGAGTTTGAGAAGGAGAATCTGTAGACGTTGCTCTTTCTTGCTTTCCTAGCCTCAAACCACACTCACCAAATCAGAAAACAAATGGGAGTATATATATAGATAATAAAAATCTTTATTAATGCAAGGTATTGGTACCAAACTTCACAAATTTTCTAGGTAATGTTGCTCAAAGACTTGTAGTATTATAAACTCCACAAAATTTCTTATTTGTATTTTTGTTAGTCACATTGCAGAGTAATAATCTTAATTTTTAACTGAGGTGCTATGCTATGAAGTGTGGAGAGTTCATTTTTTACACAATGATTTATTCTCTATCAAATATATTTTTAAGTAAGAAATAGTCATTAATTTTTATATAAACAAATGTATTTAAATATATCACATTTCTGTCAATTTATATTTTTTGAAGTCATTAACATTTCATAAGAGATAATCTTATACGAATAGGGAACAACCACGTCATAATAAATATATTTATAATGAAAAGCTAGCGTATATATTGATATTTCAACATTCTTTCTAGCTTATAAAAAATTCACAAACACACCACATTTGGTTCAAGAATAACTCATTCTAGTATTTTACAAAAATATATATTTATGACACTTAAGAAAACTTTTAACCTCATAATTAACGTGACAAAAGAAAAATATAGTACCATTTTATAATCGAATAATTAATTAAAAGATTTGTTATTTCTTTCAAAAAATTTTTCAATAATGATTGTTTATATTTAATAGTTACATGAAAATAAGTAAATTTAATATATTGAGAAGATAGAAATATTTACTAATATTGTAACAAAAAAAAATATTTACTAGTATTTTGTTGTAATACCTAGGGGGATGATTAAAGATAAAGTGAATAGTTAGTATATTTATTAACAATTCACTTATAAGAGAAGGCTTAATACTCCCTCTGGTCTTATTTATAAGACAACGTTTGAAATTTTTCCATGGTCCTATTTATAAAATAAGGTACATAAATCTAGAAGCATTTATTATTTTTTCTCATATTTACCCTTGTTGACCATTAAATATTTTAAGGTGTCACAATTACCATTGTAATGAAGTTTAATTTTAAATAGGGATAAATTTGTAATCTTGTAGAATAATTTCATGAAAATCAATGCATTAATTACTTTTCTTAATATGTGTGTTTTTGTCATAATTGTCTTATAAATAGGACCAGAGCTACAACTCCATCTTTCCAACTCATCCAGCCATATCTTTTATTGCACGTAAGGTTATTCACAAAAATTAAACATCAGTTTGGTTTAAATTAATATTAATTTTAAATAAATGAATGAAAATAAATTATGCACAGGTTACTATATACACGTTTAATAAAAGTG